>JZKD02S2192764.1:14738-40665 GCA_000966675.3 Picea glauca
GATGAGATTCCAAAAAAATATTATTTTATTCGACAATTTTTCAAGGGCCGAATACTCCAAGCTCCATAATTTATTTTCTCATGTTTCTTATTAAGTGTATCAAACACTTAGTATTATATATTATGAATAATATAATATCCCAATGCATGTGGGATAGAATTTTAAACCAAAAAGTCTTTTTTTTTATGAAAGGAAGCACGAAATTCATCCAAGGGCCCACATTGCCCATCAATTTTGATCAACGGTGGCTAAGTGTTGATCTTGCGGAGGTCATAACTTGATCTCCGGATGTTCGAATCACACAAAATATATACCGTTGGAAAGGTATTTCAAAGTAGAATACGTTGGTATAGGTTTCAAGTGCTGAAAGTTGATACATTTTTCTCAGAAATTAAAATATCTATCAACTACATTTTTAATGGGCCTGTGTGACAACTCAACTTCAAGAGAGATGGAATCAGAGATATGGAAAAACAAAGGAAACACATAACTCAAATTGAACGAAACTTAGAATATCTATCTACACTTGCATTGATATTCAAAAAAAATTATCTTTTACGTTCGGCAAGAAGCAACCTCGAATAGATCTAAAATCTATCTATTTATACAAAAATCGTCTCAACTGAAAACTGTTGGACTTCCCACAATATCTACCTAAAAATGGAATACAATCTGAAAGAAATAACAACATACAAATATTGCTAAGTTTTGATTTGATGTGTTGGCGCTTCATCTGTCCCTTCATTTTCTTGCAAATGCACTCGTTTTCCTTTATTCTTTGAGTTGGGTACACATGTCCATTAAAACCACCACAATCATTGGCTTACTGTATTTTCCATCTGATTACATTGCCATCTGTCCCTTCGAATGCGTTTACTGGGATAAAGAATTGCAGTTGAAAATATGGGGGTGGTAATTGGACATGTAGCTCAATGTTGGCTCGTTATGGGATGGCTAACAGTTACAGGGAAGATTAATTGTTCACGAATAGGATGACATGGGGACAAGTGTCCAACAAGGAGGTGGGATGAGTAGATGCGAGAATGTGTATGGTGGGGTAAGTGACGTGTAGAGAGAGGGGAAGTGTAGGTGATGAGGTAGGAGAGGGAGAGTACCGGTGGAGAAAGTGGACGTTGTGTATGTTCTTTCATTTTCTCCCAGCTACACTCACTTTTCTCTATTCATTGAATTGGGTGCACATGTCCATCAATGCTACCACAAATCTCGAAGGCTCAATCTTCTCACTCAATTCAAAGGCGAACATCTTCTTTTGTACTTGTGGCGAATTTTACCGGATGTTCTTTGCTTCCTGGGCTATGACTTGATACTGTAAACTTGGGTTGACCAACAACTCATTGATTTTGAGTAAATCGATCTCGTTCATCTGTTGGATAGTGGAATGAATATTTTCCTTGTTCTTTTTGGAGATTTCTTGGCTCATATTTCAATCTACCCCAATGCCTCTGAGATGTTATTTCCTTCAAATTCAATCAATTTTTTTATTTACAAAAGATAATGCCTCTAGACAAACCTCCTTTGCTTCTCTGGAAATTTTCTTGCTTTTGCTCCAGATTTGTTTCTCGGACTTTCAAGGTCGTTTCTCCCTTCACTTGTCCGTAATGTGAGAAAGGGGCGAGACTAGGGATATTATCTTTCTACCTCCATATTATAAATTCTTGAAACTTAGACCTAGTTGCACAAGTATCTTTTTCCTTAACATAAATACTTTCAGAGAAATATTTATTGTCTGATAGAATTTCTGAATAGCATATACCTTTTGATATAGCTCTTGTTGGACAAATTCTAGCTTTGCATTGATTTCTGATGTTTTTGTTTTGAAGGCAGTAATATTTGTTTTTGTGTTCTATGTTTGGGCCAATTTGTCCTACAGTTGTTCAATCAAATTGTCCTGCTGAGTGATAAAAAATTTGTTGGTCTGTGAACTCTGGTAGATCAGCTCAAGATTATCCTGTAACTGTTTCATTTGATATTGATGACTAGCCCTGATTGGTTCAATGTCTTGATTCATCCTATTTCTAACAGTTTGTTCTATACTATGTATCTCATTCTACAATTGTTCTACCAAGAGACATTTATGTTGCATTTGTTTGGTTAAATTGTCTACTAACCATTGATTGGCAATGGAAAATCCCCTAGTGAATCTGTAACTTCCTTTGCAAACTTAGGATCATATTGGTCTTTCCCATCATACACCAATCTTTTCCTTTTAGTGACTACTCCATCCTTTTGGTGAGATTCTCTTTTTACAGTAGCTTTTCATTTTTTGCTGAAAAAGAAACTTGAGGGAGGCATATCTTCAGGCAAGATAGAAGATCATCAACATGAATGAGCTATGTTGTATTAGTATTTCCAAAACTAGTCTGTAAAGGGGTTAATGATGGAATAGGGGAAATAATTGTTGTGGAATGTTCCTGACTTGTTGTATTTGGGGTGCTAGTACGAGTAGCTGGCGTTGAATGAGGAAAAACTTGTCCCAGATTCATGAAAGCTTCAAAATGAGTTAATACTTGTTGATCATTCAAACCTGACAGTGATGCTTTTATTTCTTGAAATAACCTTTCTGGGCTTTTTGGGACTTCTTCAACTTTGTGCTTAGTGGAACAACTTAGCTCAGATCATGTGGGTTTAGCTTCCTGTGAAGAAGGCATGAGTTTTGACTCTCCTTGAAATATATTTGGAAAATTGTTTCATCTATGCTTTTGAAAACTGAGGAAACCAGCTTGTTGGTCGGGAGGTAGAGTCGAGAATCTGCTTTGAACTTCATAATATCTAACTCCCCTGAACATCTCGTCATAAGGAGAATCATCATGGATGTATCGCTTCATGTTGTATTGAGCCAAATGATTCTCCACTATCTTATGTGGATCATGTTTCTTGAATTCTATGTCAACTAGCTTGACATCTTCCAGCGTTGCAACCTCAACTTTAGAATGACCAAAATCTAACAATGTGAACATACCAACTTGAATGGGAAAAGTTGGCCAAACTTTTTTCTAAGATACTTGCAATTCCTTGTTGATGCCTCCTGCTACTGTTTGGTATGCCACCTCTCTACACACCAGCCTGTCGGGTAAAAACTGTGGAAGGGAATTAGGAGGAACATAAGAACCAAATACTCTAATGTAGGAGAAATTATCCTCAATAAACCAGTTTGCAAGTGTGCCTAAGTTCCCCATAATATTTTCTGAAATCCTAGGCGGTGGGTGGCCATAGATAGCCATGTGAATAGGTACCACTACACTGTGACATATTTCGTAAAATAAATATTTGTCATTTTCCTCCCATAATTTGGAGTGGTATAAATGTATTGGCTCAGAATTGGTCAGGGTCCAACTCCAGTTCATCAGGGGGAATGGGGTCATGAAACAAATGACATCCATAATATATGTTGACATGTAAAAAGGAGAAGGTTTCCCTTTTGATTTTGATGATTGATACTCAACAATTTCCATGGTCAAATTATCAGATAGAATTTTAGCCCAATTGAAGGTATAACCCTCGACTACTTCATTCATTATGGCTACCCACTCAACTGATAAATGTGTAGGGTTATTTTTCCCAAATGGGTGACAAAGCATCATGGCTATATATAACATATGAGCATCTAAGGACGTTGTGGAATACATACCATGAGCGTCAGCTATGAATTTTTCCATATGTCCCCACCAGGTCTTGATTATATCATGACCATTTCTATCATATTGAGTGCATTCTCTTCTCTCAAAATCTACCAAAAAAGTTGCATTGTAAGTATATTTAGGTGTAGGGGAAAGCTTATACATTACTTGTAGATTCTCCAGTCGGAAAGAGCTGACGACATTTTGCTGGTGGTTGATGACGCTTCTGGTTTGGATGTCAACATGTTCCAAATCCCAATTTATCATATCATTGTAGGGTATAATTTTGGGTTGTGCGACAATCTTATGCAGTTCTAACTGTGCTACCAATCTAATCTTGGATGAAAAGGACTCATCGTCTTCCTCAATAGAGTCGTCTGGACATTTAATAATCTCATGCTCTAAGATATCAAAAACTTTCTTCCAAGACTTAATGGCATCCGTAACTCGCAGAGTTTTGTTTGATAGAACATCTACATTTGGATTGGAATCATCAAATGATGCATCAAGATTCTTTGCATATTTTCATGGCACCATAATCCTCAAGGAAATAGAATTATCCTACATGTAACAAGAGAAGTCTGTAAGATCTACATTGAATAAAAAAAACTGCTAATTGCAAATGGTAAAATGATTTTGAAATTCGAAGTGCTTTATTCATAAAGTCTATTGATCTTCGTATAGATCTACTGACGAATAATTTATTAAAAACTTAATGGAATTTATTACCTGGTGATTCACAATCTTTATTGAAATCATTAATCTTAATCAATCATAAGTTTCATTAATACTTCGACAATTCGACGTTCAGAATATTGATTATGACAGGTTAAAAATTACCTGAAGTTTGAAACTATGAAGTGATTAATTAATACTTAATCATGATTAACCTAAGTTATTAAATGTTTTATTAAATTTTTAAAACACTTTTTACTTTTTGTAATATTCATTACTTTGACGGTTTGATGCTTGTTAGAGCAAGATTTGCCTCACCCTATGCAATCTTGCAGAGAGGGCCTTACTCCATTTCCCTATCAAGACTCACTTTCCATGATTGATAAATCCAGAGACAAAAATATAAATCTTTTCCACTTGTACGCATCTTGCAACCTATACAGCAAGTGTATACGCAGGTTGCTCCACTAGAGCCCGCATACATCGAGATTTGTGCCAGAAAATCAAAATTAAATGTTGGGTTTCCATGTCACGACATGAGATATTTGATCCTTGGCCTTCCATATACTGGAAATGTTTCGACTCGGCCTTTCAGTTGCATTTTGAAGGCTATAAAGAAGCCAATTCCAAGCTATGAAAAAGGGGAGAGAATTCAACTTTGAGAGCAAAGTTACTCTGGAGAAATTATTTACTTCATATTGAGTCTGCATCCCTTTGTCCTTTAAGACTGAACACAGTGTTTATCCCCCAAGATATTCCCGTATTGATGGAGAACCTCATTGTCTCCCTTCTATGAGCTTGCCTTTGGTGGAGGATTGAAGTGGTGGAGGCCCAGCTGGAAGGAACTTGGTTTCTCAGTTCCGAACTGTGCTGACACGGAAGTCTATAATATTTTCACTTCTGCTAATCATTTATTAATAGAAATACTTATTTCCCGTCCAATTGATATCTTGCAAATATATGAGTTATTATCGATGGGCATGTTTGTTTTGTATATTAATGGATTATGCTATTTAATGTGCTAACCTTTTATATTATCACTATATGCTTGCTTCGCTTGTTTGTTGAGAACTTGTTGCAGGTATAAAGCTTTGGGTCAAAGTGCTCAATGGTGGACATCATCAAACATCTGGACGAGGTAGGTCCCTTTCTTATCTCACTTGCACATTGGTTTATATAGCATGTTTATGGGAAAGAGTTGATTTATGCAGTCATACCTGTCTATTGTGGTTTACCCTATCCATAGAGAGATTTTCCTCATAACAATACTTTGGCTCTTTGTGAACTCAATCTTTGTTTAAACTCCCAAAGGGTAATCTCCTAGAGTGATGTGGCAGAGATGACGTCATTCTCGATGACGTGTCAAGAAAATAGAGGTGACATGTGTCACTTGAAAACGTGTGAATCATCTAATGGAAATGTCAAAAATAAGTGCCACGTGTCATCCCAAGAAAAGATTTAAAAGATGTGTGTCCTATGACATGTCCATAAGTCCTTTAGGAATACCTGAAGCGCGAAGCTCCGAAGCGACCGTTAAATATTTTCTTTTAAAACACAGGCAAATTTTAAACTTCGGAGATCATTAGGATCGTTCGATCAAATTAGAGTAACTCATCGATGATAGATATTGTAAGTTCCTTATTCATAAATAACAACCAATGGATTTATAAAAGGAAATTCTATAAGTTTTTTGTTTTTTGGGTAATTTTTTTTATTTATAAGAGGTGAAATCTAAAGTTCAAAAGCTCAAAAATAACGTGTTCTAACATAGGCTCCATCTGGGGATTGTGACTCCCTGTGAGGCGCGAAAGAATAGTAGACCAAGTGCCTTTATTGGGTAAATGGACTCATTATTTCTTTTTGAAAAACATTTTCTAGTTTTATTTAAGAATTAATCATACATGGAAAAATGAAATTATCAAAGTCCAAAAATCTTCAAAACATAATGACTGATCTCAAGTTAGGCGACTAAAAATTTCTTTTTCTTAAAATTGATTTCGGAATTGTTTAAGATAATCAAAATAATTTTAACTGAAATATCAGCTTCGATCGACTTTGTTCTCTTCAAGGTTAAGCAAACATAACATGTTTATTTAGGGAATCCCTAGTTGGTTTAGGATGCAACAAATCATCGGAAAGAGAACTAGATAACATATTATGGTATATAGATATGTATGACATCCTTACATATATCATAGATATTGCTTCATTGCTAGCGAGCTTGTTCGTACCCCGATGAAGTTATCTACTTCTCCCATTGAATTTCCTTTCACCACTTCAATTAACAAAATTATGTTTCGCTAAGATGAGGGCAATCAATATATGAATTTCCTTTCATCATATCTTTTGGACAAGATAGGGACAATCAAATTGTGAATTTCTTTTCACCATTTGTATTATATTTTAATATTTTGAAGTGGGGGCAATCAATTTGTATCTAACATACAAGGGATGATATCTGTTTAAAATCTTTAGAATGAAAAGAAGGTCTGTCAATAGTTTTAGGAATACTTTTAAACTAACTTTCTTCCAATTTTCAATACACCTTCACCTTTAGGATAATTTTTTGGGGAATTTTAAATTTTTTAGGGGTCAACCTTGAGAGAAACAGTCAGTTTAAAGTCTGATAGTAGAGCTAAAATTACCAGGATTAGCCTAGACATACTTTTTCAATTAAAATCAAAGGAACATAAAGATTTCGCCTAATATTGTTTTGAAAATATGTTTTTAAGTTTTCAGAGTCAAGGTAAGTTTCTTTGTTTCTATGAAGACTAAAAGGAGGGGAAAGGGAAAAGAAAATCTNTTTTTTGCTGAAAAAGAAACTTGAGGGAGGCATATCTTCAGGCAAGATAGAAGATCATCAACATGAATGAGCTATGTTGTATTAGTATTTCCAAAACTAGTCTGTAAAGGGGTTAATGATGGAATAGGGGAAATAATTGTTGTGGAATGTTCCTGACTTGTTGTATTTGGGGTGCTAGTACGAGTAGCTGGCGTTGAATGAGGAAAAACTTGTCCCAGATTCATGAAAGCTTCAAAATGAGTTAATACTTGTTGATCATTCAAACCTGACAGTGATGCTTTTATTTCTTGAAATAACCTTTCTGGGCTTTTTGGGACTTCTTCAACTTTGTGCTTAGTGGAACAACTTAGCTCAGATCATGTGGGTTTAGCTTCCTGTGAAGAAGGCATGAGTTTTGACTCTCCTTGAAATATATTTGGAAAATTGTTTCATCTATGCTTTTGAAAACTGAGGAAACCAGCTTGTTGGTCGGGAGGTAGAGTCGAGAATCTGCTTTGAACTTCATAATATCTAACTCCCCTGAACATCTCGTCATAAGGAGAATCATCATGGATGTATCGCTTCATGTTGTATTGAGCCAAATGATTCTCCACTATCTTATGTGGATCATGTTTCTTGAATTCTATGTCAACTAGCTTGACATCTTCCAGCGTTGCAACCTCAACTTTAGAATGACCAAAATCTAACAATGTGAACATACCAACTTGAATGGGAAAAGTTGGCCAAACTTTTTTCTAAGATACTTGCAATTCCTTGTTGATGCCTCCTGCTACTGTTTGGTATGCCACCTCTCTACACACCAGCCTGTCGGGTAAAAACTGTGGAAGGGAATTAGGAGGAACATAAGAACCAAATACTCTAATGTAGGAGAAATTATCCTCAATAAACCAGTTTGCAAGTGTGCCTAAGTTCCCCATAATATTTTCTGAAATCCTAGGCGGTGGGTGGCCATAGATAGCCATGTGAATAGGTACCACTACACTGTGACATATTTCGTAAAATAAATATTTGTCATTTTCCTCCCATAATTTGGAGTGGTATAAATGTATTGGCTCAGAATTGGTCAGGGTCCAACTCCAGTTCATCAGGGGGAATGGGGTCATGAAACAAATGACATCCATAATATATGTTGACATGTAAAAAGGAGAAGGTTTCCCTTTTGATTTTGATGATTGATACTCAACAATTTCCATGGTCAAATTATCAGATAGAATTTTAGCCCAATTGAAGGTATAACCCTCGACTACTTCATTCATTATGGCTACCCACTCAACTGATAAATGTGTAGGGTTATTTTTCCCAAATGGGTGACAAAGCATCATGGCTATATATAACATATGAGCATCTAAGGACGTTGTGGAATACATACCATGAGCGTCAGCTATGAATTTTTCCATATGTCCCCACCAGGTCTTGATTATATCATGACCATTTCTATCATATTGAGTGCATTCTCTTCTCTCAAAATCTACCAAAAAAGTTGCATTGTAAGTATATTTAGGTGTAGGGGAAAGCTTATACATTACTTGTAGATTCTCCAGTCGGAAAGAGCTGACGACATTTTGCTGGTGGTTGATGACGCTTCTGGTTTGGATGTCAACATGTTCCAAATCCCAATTTATCATATCATTGTAGGGTATAATTTTGGGTTGTGCGACAATCTTATGCAGTTCTAACTGTGCTACCAATCTAATCTTGGATGAAAAGGACTCATCGTCTTCCTCAATAGAGTCGTCTGGACATTTAATAATCTCATGCTCTAAGATATCAAAAACTTTCTTCCAAGACTTAATGGCATCCGTAACTCGCAGAGTTTTGTTTGATAGAACATCTACATTTGGATTGGAATCATCAAATGATGCATCAAGATTCTTTGCATATTTTCATGGCACCATAATCCTCAAGGAAATAGAATTATCCTACATGTAACAAGAGAAGTCTGTAAGATCTACATTGAATAAAAAAAACTGCTAATTGCAAATGGTAAAATGATTTTGAAATTCGAAGTGCTTTATTCATAAAGTCTATTGATCTTCGTATAGATCTACTGACGAATAATTTATTAAAAACTTAATGGAATTTATTACCTGGTGATTCACAATCTTTATTGAAATCATTAATCTTAATCAATCATAAGTTTCATTAATACTTCGACAATTCGACGTTCAGAATATTGATTATGACAGGTTAAAAATTACCTGAAGTTTGAAACTATGAAGTGATTAATTAATACTTAATCATGATTAACCTAAGTTATTAAATGTTTTATTAAATTTTTAAAACGCTTTTTACTTTTTGTAATATTCATTACTTTGACGGTTTGATGCTTGTTAGAGCAAGATTTTCCTCACCCTATGCAATCTTGCAGAGAGGGCCTTACTCCATTTCCCTATCAAGACTCACTTTCCATGATTGATAAATCCAGAGACAAAAATATAAAATTTTTCCACTTGTACGCATCTTGCAACCTATACAGCAAGCGTATACGCAGGTTGCTCCACTAGAGCCCGCGTACATCGAGATTTGTGCCAGAAAATCAAAATTAAATGTTGGGTTTCCATGTCACGACATGAGATCTCTGATCCTTGGCCTTCCATATACTGGAAATGTTTCGACTCGGCCTTTCAGTTGCCTTTTGAAGGCTATAAAGAAGCCAATTCCAAGCTATGAAAAAGGGGAGAGAATTCAACTTTGAGAGCAAAGTTACTCTGGAGAAATTATTTACTTCATATTGAGTCTACATCCCTTTGTCCTTTAAGTCTGAACACAGTGTTTATCCCCCAAGATATTCACGTATTGATGGAGAACCTCATTGTCTCCCTTCTATGAGCTTGCCTTTGGTGGAGGATTGAAGTGGTGGAGGCCCAGCTGGAAGGAACTTGGTTTCTCAGTTCCGAACTATGCTGACACGGAAGTCTATAATATTTTCACTTCTGCTAATCATTTATTAATAGAAATACTTATTTCCCGTCCAATTTATATCTTGCAAATATATGAGTTATTATCGATGGGCATGTTTGTTTTGTATATTAATGGATTATGCTATTTAATGTGCTAACCTTTTATATTATCACTATATGCTTGCTTCGCTTGTTTGTTGAGAACTTGTTGCAGGTATAAAGCTTTGGGTCAAAGTGCTCAATGGTGGACATCATCAAACATCTGGACGAGGTAGGTCCCTTTCTTATCTCACTTGCACATTGGTTTATATAGCATGTTTATGGGAAAGAGTTGATTTCTGCAGTCATACCTGTCTATTGTGGTTTACCCTATCCATAGAGAGATTTTCCTCATAACAATACTTCGGCTCTTTGTGAACTCAATCTTTGTTTAAACTCCCAAAGGGTAATCTCCCAGAGTGATGTGGTAGAGATGACGTCATTCTCGATGACGTGTCAAGAAAATAGAGGTGACATGTGTCACTTGAAAATGTGTGAATCATCTAATGGAAATGTCAAAAATAAGTGCCACGTGTCATCCCAAGAAAAGATTTAAAAGACGTGTGTCCTATGACATGTCCATAAGTCCTTTAGGAATACCTGAAGCGCGAAGCTCCGAAGCGACCGTTAAATATTTTCTTTTAAAACTCAGGCAGCTTTTAAACTTCGGAGATCATTAGGATCGTTCGATCAAATTAGAGTAACTCATCGATGATAGATATTGTAAGCACCTTATTCATAAATAACAACCAATGGATTTATAAAAGGAAATTCTATAAGTTTTTTGTTTTTTGGGTAATTTTTTTTATTTATAAGAGGTGAAATCTAAAGTTCAAAAGCTCAAAAATAACGTGTTCTAACATAGGCTCCATCTGGGGATTGTGACTCCCTGTGAGGCGCGAAAGAATAGTAGACCAAGTGCCTTTATTGGGTAAATGGACTCATTATTTCTTTTTGAAAAACATTTTCTAGTTTTATTTAAGAATTAATCATACATGGAAAAATGAAATTATCAAAGTCCAAAAATCTTCAAAACATAATGACTGATCTCAAGTTAGGCGACTAAAAATTTCTTTTTCTTAAAATTGATTTCGGAATTGTTTAAGATAATCAAAATAATTTTAACTGAAATATCAGCTTCGATCGACTTTGTTCTCTTCAAGGTTAAGCAAACATAACATGTTTATTTAGGGAATCCCTAGTTGGTTTAGGATGCAACAAATCATCGGAAAGAGAACTAGATAACATATTATGGTATATAGATATGTATGACATCCTTACATATATCATAGATATTGCTTCATTGCTAGCGAGCTTGTTCGTACCCCGATGAAGTTATCTACTTCTCCCATTGAATTTCCTTTCACCACTTCAATTAACAAAATTATGTTTCGCTAAGATGAGGGCAATCAATATATGAATTTCCTTTCATCATATCTTTTGGACAAGATAGGGACAATCAAATTGTGAATTTCTTTTCACCATTTGTATTATATTTTAATATTTTGAAGTGGGGGCAATCAATTTGTATCTAACATACAAGGGATGATATCTGTTTAAAATCTTTAGAATGAAAAGAAGGTCTGTCAATAGTTTTAGGAATACTTTTAAACTAACTTTCTTCCAATTTTCAATACACCTTCACCTTTAGGATAATTTTTTGGGGAATTTTAAATTTTTTAGGGGTCAACCTTGAGAGAAACAGTCAGTTTAAAGTCTGATAGTAGAGCTAAAATTACCAGGATTAGCCTAGACATACTTTTTCAATTAAAATCAAAGGAACATAAAGATTTCGCCTAATATTGTTTTGAAAATATGTTTTTAAGTTTTCAGAGTCAAGGTAAGTTTCTTTGTTTCTATGAAGACTAAAAGGAGGGGAAAGGGAAAAGAAAATCTNCGTGTAGATAAATAACAACAAACTTATCTCTCTCACCGCTGAATGCGCTATCCATTTCTCTTTGGAAAGTTTCTCCTGCATTCATTAAACCGAAAGGAATTTTATCATACATAAAAGTTCTCCATGGAGTAGTAAATGCAGTCTTTTCTCTATCATCTTCATGAACAACAATCTGATTATATCCTAAGAAACCATATCATAGAAATTATGTTAGCCCCTACTACCTTCTCTAAGACATGGTCCATTTTTGGGAGCGGGTAGTTATCTTTAAGAGAAGACTAATTTAGGTTCCTAAAATCAACACAAAGTCTTCTCTCACAGTTTTTCTTCCTAGCAGGGACCAAATTGGCCACCCATTCAGAGTATCTGAGGGAAACAATGATTTTTGCATCAAGGATTTTTTTAACTTCCTACTCTATTACTGGCAGAAGAATTGGGTTTATCTATCTAAGATTTTGATTAAAAGGGTTAATACCATGTTTTAAGGGAATCTTGTGTTCAATAACAGAAGTATCATAAGTTTTTAAATCATCATAATACCATGCAAAAACATCTTTATACTGTTTAAGTAACTCGACATATTTACTCTTTATTTAAGTCGGAAGATATTTAGAAATTTTGACCATCTTAGGATTTTCATTTGTTCTTACGTCACAATCTTTGACCTCTTCAGGTTGAGGTCTCAAAGTAGACTTTAAAGGTATATCATCTTGGTCAAATAACCTTTCTAGAGGGATAAGACCTCTGGGAATCTGATTGTTTTTAAGTAAGATCATGCGGTGATTTGCAATTTTATCTTGGAAATTTTCCGGATTTTCTCCTTCTTGCATAATCCAAGCAGGATCATTCTGATTTTCTTGATCTATGTGGGTCTCAGAAAAATCATATACCATTTCCAGAAACTACTTGATTTTTTCATCATCTTCAAACACCTGTCAATGGTGAACATTGTTTGGAATCGAAATTCTATGTCTCATCTCAATATGATATTTCAGCTTCAAAACAGTAGGTGGTATGAAAGTCACAACAGATTTGGCTAAAGAGTCAGCTTGTTGATTTTGCATTCTGGGAATAGAGTGGATATTAAAAGACGAAAATAAATTCTGTATGAGATCCCAGGCACAATTTCTATACGATATCAATCTCCGATGCTTATCTTGATATTGTTTTTTATTTGTTTTACAATGAGCTTAGCATCACCATAAACTATCAAATGTTCGATTTTTAATTTTCCTGCAGCTTCTAATCCTAAAACTAAAGCTTCATATTCACAGACATTATTGGTATAATCGAAATACCATTGTAATCTATAAGAGAAAGGAATAACATACTCATCACCTGGTGCCACAAATAAAACTCCAGCTCCTGCTCCTTCGCAAGATGAAGCACCTTCAAAGAACATTTTCCACATCCCTTTTCTAAAATTCATATTTTTCTTTGAAATTTCTATTTTTTTTATTTTCTTCTTCTATACATTCTTCAAAATCGTCATCTATGGATAATATACAATTGTATGAATCTTGATCAACAACATAGATTGGATAGTTATTGGGGTTCTGAGGCTAACTTACGATATAAGCAAGTCTAGTTTCTATGTATAATCGAGTAAATTGTCCACCAAAAATTGGAATTGTAGCATACGTCATGTCTAACTGAACTGATCCTCCTAGTTGGCACCCCAAGATATGGATAGAAGCATGCCATACTTGGCAGGAACATCAGCGACAACCACATCCATAAGAATTCTTTTTCACATGAACCTGAGCAAGATTTACAACTAAATATTTAATCATACCCAGACACTTAACCTTTCTTGAATCAAATGAGTATAAATCTTTATAAGGTCTGGTAATTTCAAGGCCCAATTTTTCCATGATAATCTTAGGCATTAAATTATGTGAAGCTCCTGAGTCTAACATGCGGTTGTGAAGTAAATGATTGTGCACAGTCAGTGTAATATAAAAAGGAGCAACAAAATCCTTATTATTTTCAATGTGTGGTCCAAACATGATTGTAGGTTTTTCATCCTACTAATTGATAACATCGACTTGACATTCAACATCAAAGAAATTTATTTCTTTTGCGATTTTCTTTTTATAGATTGGATTTCTAGCAAGTTCAACCAGAGGCATTGGAATTTTAATTTTATTTAGTTCATTTTCTAGATTGAAAGTTCCAATTGATTTTTCAATTTCCCTGGTCTGAAATTCTGCTTCTTTATTTTCTAGCTTCTTAGCCAGTACTGCTTTCGTTTCAACTTTCTTTATTCGTGCATCTTGTGTTTCAGTTGATGGTTTTGTAATTGTTGCCTCATTTTCTTTGTTTCGTGATAAAATATTTTTTGGTGGAATATTTGTAGAAGTTTTTTCTCTTGGCCTCAAATCATATTTATGTTGAAGCTCAACCATTATTGAATCAACCTGACCTTTGTATGTATAGTGTCCCAAATTGTTGATATTTCCATCATCATTAAACAGAGATTACATATCCAATGATTTCTTATAATCATGTTTGGTTAGGTGAGGCTCAATATCATCATCATTGAGGTTGTTTAGGTCTTCATCTAATTCATCATAATCTTGCACCTCGTCTCTCTGTATGAAATTTCCAGTTTTAAAAGGAGCTTGAATATTTTGTTCCTCATTTTTTGTTTTCCTTTGTTGTATCTGAGGATTAGGATTTCTATTGAATTGATTTATAAATTATGGATCAAGTTTGTCTTTTTCCATTTCCATCCTAGAAATTTTGTTCGATACATCTTTAATATTTTTTTCCATCTCATCCATTTTTTCCTCTGAAAATTTTCCAGATCCAAAGGGCCCTGCATGTTCTTTAAAACGCTTGGTTTCTCTTGTTCCCATATCAACTTCAATTTTCAACTTCCCAGATGCCATTATATTTGATTCAATCTCTATAGTAACATCTTGCATCCCTGCTAAGTAGTGGATCTTCTTTCTCTCAAAAGTAGAGCGAAATCAAAATCAAAAGCTCCTGCAAAAGTGACTTTTGCAACTGGTTGGAAAGGTTTAACTTCAGCCGGGATTTTGTGATAAATCTTATTAAATATTTGAATGAATTCTAGGACTGACTTCGATGTCTTCTTTCTCAAGGCTCCGAATTCGGTTAAGTAATAAAGATAATCTTTTTTCTCACCCCATTGCCTTATGAAGGAAGTTTCCATGTCATTATATGATGGTATAGAACCTACTGGAAGTCCTCCGAACCAAGTTCTTACCTGTCCTTCAAAATTTTGCACTAATAGTCTCGTGTAAACATCCTCATTCTCAACACCACGAATATCAACAAATTGATTGAAAAAGGCTATATGTTTTGTTGTTGTTAAATCCCCTTTTCCCATGAATTTAGAGAGGCTCTTCATGTAATTTTGACGCAAAACATGCAGGATAGCAAGAAGAACTAAGGGAGCATATCTAGTAGCGACCTTGGAAAATATCCTTGGAGGTTTAACAGGTATATTTTCTTGTCCACCAGCCCCTGCACCTCTGGCACCTCCAGCACCGACCATTGAAATTCTAGGAGACAAAATTTGAGGACTAAAGAGGAGATTATCAAAAACTTCAAAACATTGATCTACTGAAATTTTGACTACTTCGAGATGGCGTGAATGTAGTTCAAGAAAATGATCGTGAGGAGATGGAAGATATAAATGAGGGGGGAAAAGAAAACTTGAGCTTGGTTTCTCAGATTTACCAGATGTATAGATAGGAGAAGTAGTAGGTGATGAATCTGAGTATAAAAAATAATCTACAGGGTTTTTGGAAACATAAACTTTTACTTCACAAATAGAAAGAATTGGTTGTGTACTAATGATAGTAGGGATTGAAACGGATTCTTTATTTTCATTGGTAAAATTATCTATCAATGAAATAGGGATGGTTTGGTCAATCTCAAATTTTATTTCAGGAATAATTACTTCTAGAGTTTCTAGTTTAACTTCAGACTTACTTATTGATGCTTCTGCAGAATGAGCTTGTTTAGATTTTTATTTAAGACTAATTTCTTCAGCGGGAATATTTATATTAACTTGCGTAACTCTAGGTTGATAGACCTTACCTGCTGATGCCGAAATTTGTCTGAGATATCCCTTCAGTTTCAACGATTTTTCGAGATCCGAAACTGGCCTAGTCTGCTTTTTGTTTGGGTTTTTCCTGGTATTATTTCGACTGAAGGCCAGATTTGCCTACAATGGAGTCGTGAGGTGAAAATGAACCTTTCCACATATTCAATCTTTATTTACCATAAAATACTAAAATTTAAATATGCCATTCTCCCAGGGGAAAAACAATTTCGTTTCTCCATCCCATGCAACGACGCCAAAAATATGTTGTTCCTGAGATTGATTCTAAGGCTCAAAGAATAATGTCAGGCATCAAATCTTTTAAATGAAATGTTTTTATCAAATCTTTTAAATGAAATGTTTTTATGAGTGCTTTATTCTACCTTCAGTTTTCTGAGAAATAATCTTTAAATGAAATTAATGATAAGATAATACAGAGGTTGTATCTCGTTATCTTAGTCGCAATTATAATGTCAAATGATGTAGAAATAATTTACAAAACTATTAAAACAAATTCAAGTATCAATTACAAATAAGTCTCACCTTGTTTGCAGTAGAAGAAAAGTAGAAGATGCACCCTTGAAAGGAGATAAAAATGCAGTAATTCACATAGGTCACAGGTCTTGTTTAATCACAATAATAACAGAGGAAAAGTTGTTACTGAATGAACTTCTAATATATTATGATCACAGTAGATGTAGTACTAAATTATAATCATTCACTCTTCAAGAACTATAGAAAGAAATTTAGAGAGATAGAAACACAGAGAAAACACATAACTCAAATCAAATGAAACGTAGAATCTATGTATGTACTTGTATTGATATTCAAAAATTTTTCTCTTTAACATTCAGCAAGAAGCAACCTCGAATAGATCTAAAATCTATCTATTTATACAAAAATTGTCTCAACTGAAAACCATTGGACTTCCCACAATATCTGCCTAAAAATAGAATGCAATTCGAATGAAATAACAGTATGCAAATATTTTTGAGTTTTGATTTGATGTGCTTGCGCATCATATGTCCCTTCATTTGCTCGCAGATGCACTCGTTTTCCTTTGTTCTTTGAACTGGGTACACATGTCCATTAAGGCCACCACAATCATTGGTTTACCGTATTTTCCATATGATTTTGTTGTCATATGTCCCTTCGAATGTGTTTACTAGGATAACGAATTGCAATTGAAAATATGGAGGTGGTAGTTGGACAGGTAGCTCAATGTTGGCTCGTTATGGGATGGCTAATAGTTATGGGGAAGAGTAATTGTTCACGAATAAGATGACGTGGGGACAAGTTTCCAATAAGGAGGTGGGATGAGTGGATGTGAGGATGTATGTGGTGGGGTAAGTGACATGTAGAGAGAGGGGAAGTGTGGGTGGTGAGGCAGAAGAGGGAGAGTGTCGGCGGATAAAGTGTACGTTGTGTATGTTCTTTTATTTTCTCCCAGCTACACTTGATTTTCTTTGTTCATTGAATTGGGTGCACATGTCCATCAATGTTACCGTGAATATCGAAGGCTCAATCTTCTCATTCAATTCAAAGGCGAACATCTTATTTTGTACTAGTGGCATATTTTCCTGGATCTTCTTTGCTTCCTGGGTTGTGACTTGATACTGTAAACTTGGATTCACCAACAACTCAGTGATTTTGAGTAAATCAATCTAGTTCATATGTTGGATAGTGGACTAAATATTTTCCTTGTTCTTTTTGGAGCTTTCTTGGTTCATTTCTATTTCAATCTGCCCCAATGCCTCTGAGATATTATTTCCTTCAAATTCAATCAGTTTTTTATTTACAGAAGATAATGCCTCCAAACAAGCCTCCTTTGCTTCTTTGGAAAGTTTCTTTCTTTTCTCCATATTTGTTTCCCAGACTTTCAGGGCCATTTTTCCTTTCACTTGTTCATAATGTGAGAAAGGGGCGAGACTAGGGATATTATATTTTTGCCTCCATATGATAAATTCCTGAAACTTAGACCTAGTTGCACAGACATCTTTTTCCTTGACATAAATACTTTTCAGAGAAATATTTATTGGTTGATAGAATTTTTTATGATGCTTCTGATTTGGATGTCTACGTGTTTCAAAGCTCGAGTTATCATATCATTGTAGGGTATAATTATGGGTCGTGCGGCAATCTTATGCAGCTCTGACTGTGCTACCGATATAAGCTTGGCTGAAAATGACTCGTCGTATTCCTCAACAGAGTCATCTAGACAGTTAATAATCTCATGCTCTAAGATATCAAAAACCTACTTCCAAGAATTAATGGCGTATGTAACTCGTGGAGTTGTGTATGATAGAACATCTGCATTTGGATTGGAATCATCGCATGATGCATCAAGCTTCTTTGCAGCTTTTCGTGGTGCCATAATCCTCAAGGAAATAGGATTAGCCTACTTGTAACAAGAGAATTTTGTTAGCTCTACACTGAATAAAAAAAACTGTTAATTGCAAATGGTAAAATAATTTTGAAATTCGAAGTGATTTATTCATAAAATCTATCTATCTTCATATAGATCTGTTGACAAAGAATTTATTAAAAACTTAATGGAATTTATTACCTGGTGATTCACAATCTTTATTGAATCATTAACCTTAATCAATAATAAGTGTCATTAATACTTTTACGGTTCGACATTCAAAAGATTGATTATGACAGGGTAAAAATTACCCGAAGTCCAAAACTGCAGAGTGATTAATTAATACTTAAGCATGACTAACCTAAGTTAGTAAATGTTTTATTAACTTTTTAAAACAATTTTTACTTTTTGTAATATTCATTACTTCGGTGCTTTGTGAACTCAATCTTTGTTTAAACTCCCGAAGGGAAATCTCCCAGAGTGACATGGCAGAGATGACGTCATTCTAGATGACATGTCAAGAAAAGAGAGGTGACACGTGTCACTTGAAAATGTGTGAATCATCCAATGGAAATGTCAAAAATAAGTGCCATATGTCAGCCCAAGAAAATATTTAAAAGACATGTGTCCTATGACACATTCGTAAGTCCTTTAGTATTTATCACGAGTGACTATCTTCGGGACTTCGGAGTTTTGGGGTATTTGTTGTTTAGATTTTTTGGAATACCCAAAGCTCTGAAGTGATCGCTAAAGATTTTCTTTTAAAACTCGGGCAGCTTATAAACTTCAAATATCATTAGGACCGCTCGATCAAATTAGAGTAACTCATCAACGATAGATATTGTAAGTGTCTTATTGATAAATAACAACCAATGGATTTATAAAAGGCAATTCTCTAAGTTTTTTTTTTTGGGTAAAAAAAATTTATTTCTAAGAGGCGAAATCTAAAGTTCAAAAGCTCAAAATTATACGTGTTCTAACATAATGTTTCAAGAAGAAACTTGTACAGAAATTTCAAGAGAGGAAGAAAACTCTAACTACTCAAGTAGTTAGAAAAACTCTTCTTAAAAAGAGAAGAGAGGCTTCATCAAGGGTTCCAATAAGGAGTATTGTCAGAGGGCAGGGTAGAAGATCAGAGGAAGAAGAATGTACAACCATGGATACACAATCAAGCTTCTGATCAAAAGAAAGAAATCCCCATCTTCTCCATTCTTTCTATTCGTCTAAACCACTTCTCATAGTTTTATGCTTGAATCTCAGAGTTGGGCACAAGGCTGATTTGTTGATTGTTTTTTCTTGTATTATTCTACAGACTTTTCTTGTATGATCATGGAGTATTTTTAGCCACATGCATGACTTTAAAATCTTTTGTAATGAAGAACATTTTTCTTGAATAAACTCCACAAAGAATTGTTTCAGGGTTGATCTTGACTGTATCTTGTAACTTTGAGTTTTAAGTATGAGATATTTGAGGTTGACCTATCAAATTCTCTTTTGATCTTGATAGCAATACTCTTTTAAAAAAAATTGAGATGGTAAAATAATTCTCTCCTATTTCTCATGAAGAAGATATGGATGTGTTTATATAGTATTAAGAAGATTGTGTGTGATGTTGATCACAATTTAATTCTGATGTTGAATCCCTCCTTCAATCTTTTCTTATTGTAAAAATACTTTTGTTGCACGTAAAGATCATATTGGGTTATTGAAGAACCATTTTTATATAAATCCAAGCAATAAAGATTTGAGGTTTGTTGCCTAGCACTCTCCCTAATCCAATGTATTCAAAGATATATATTTTATCCAAAGAGGAGAACCGCCTCTCTAAAAACGAAGGGGGACTAATGTCCTCATGAGGTTCTTGTTTCGATCTTGACATATCCAAGCATCAATAATTGTGTGTGTATATTCAAGTCTTTATGTAAAGACAAAAAAAATGACAAAACATACATTGTGTAGCTTAGTCCTTATATTTAATGTGATGATTGACATGTTGATTATGAGCACTACAAGTACAATAGAGACATATTGGGGACCATATTTATTTTCAATTTATTTGAGGAACCAAAAATATACATAGCTCAAAGTTTAGAGAAGAAGATTCAAGAAAATTGTTGTTTATTTTAAGCATGCCTCACCTTTTTTGTAATTTCAAAAAGAAACGAGAACTTAGAAGCACCAAAGATTCGAGAGAATGAACTCCCTGGCAACTCCATTGAAAAAATTCAAAATGAAGGGTTTCATTCATGTCATAATGTTTCTTTATATTCTTCATCAAGCCCATCAATGGCTTTACAAGACTCGGAAAAAGGGAGAAATAATCAAAGAAGGAGACAATTTCATAATACCCCTTTAAATCTATCAAAAATAGACTTTCAAATGCCCAATATTCCTATTGAAATTTTTTCTACATTCTTTGGGGATGCTTCAAAGGATGCAGAGCAGCGTTTGATTAATCTTAAAGGTACATGTTATGATTTCAACCTCAATGAAGACAATGTTACATGTATATTATTCTTACAAACTCTACGAGGGAATGCTCTTGAATGGTGTACTTCATTAATGCCTAACTGCATTACCAACTGAGATGTGTTAGAAGATTCATTTGCAGAAACGTTCATCCCAAAAGTGCATTCATATGTTTTTGCTGGTGATTTTGCTTCCTACCCATCCTCTCTCAGATGGAAGAAAGATAATGAAGTCACCAATTTTAAAAAAGAATATAATCAAAGAATGGATGAAATTTCTAAGATAAGTCATGTTGTTGAAGAGGAAGATGAAAATTCCAAATTACAAGAAGAAATTTTCAGCCTCCTATATACTCCATATGTAGAAATTTCAAGCAGCAAAATTGAAAATGAAATTGAGGAGCCTCTACCAAATACACAAGAAGATTCCAACCTTGTAATAGATGATGAAACATCACAAGAGAACTTGCAACAAGAAGAAATGATGGAATAAATGAATCTTGAGAAGAATGATGAGATCACCTTTACAAGAAAGAATAGTCTTTTCAAGAGATTTTTGATGAATCGAGAACCTTGGAAGTGAAAGTAAATAAGGAAAAGGACGAATGTATTCTTATGTTGAAAACTCATCAGCCAATCAAAGACAATAGTATTCTTGAGTACCCAAGAATTGATTTCATTGAATTATGATTCCAGAGCATTGTTGGCCAAACAACGCAATCAAATCTTCACCATATTTGGTATAATTTTTCTCCAATACATATTGAGAGTGCCCCTAACTCATCGGTACAAATCCCAACATATCTCAAAATTTTGGAGTTCATTCCACAAATCAGATCAATGCNATGCCTCTGAGATATTATTTCCTTCAAATTCAATCAGTTTTTTATTTACAGAAGATAATGCCTCCAGACAAGCCTCCTTTGCTTCTTTGGAAAGTTTCTTTCTTTTCTCCAGATTTGTTTCCCAGACTTTCAAGGCCATTTTTCCTTTCACTTGTTCATAATGTGAGAAAGACTAGGGATATTATATTTTTTCCTCCATATGATAAATTCTTGAAACTTAGACCTAGCTGCACAGACATCTTTTTCCTTGACATAAATACTTTTCAAAGAAATATTTATTGGTTGATAGAATTTTTTATGATGCTTCTTATTTGGATGTCGATGTGTTTCAAATCTCGAGTTATCATATCATTGTAGGGTATAATTATGGGTCGTGCGGCAATCTTATGCAGCTCTGACTGTGCTACCGATATAAGCTTGGCTGAAAATGACTCATTGTATTCCTCAACAGAGTCATCTAGACAGTTAATAATCTCATGCTCTAAGATATCAAAAACCTACTTCCAAGATTTAATGGCGTATGTAACTCATGGAGTTGTGTATGATAGAACATCTGCATTTGGATTGGAATCATCGCATGATGCATCAAGCTTCTTTGCAGCTTTCGTGGTGCCATAATCCTCAACGAAATAGGATTAGCCTACTTGTAACAAGAGAATTTTGTAAGCTCTACACTGAATAAAAAAAACTGTTAATTGCAAATGGTAAAATAATTTTGAAATTCGAAGTGATTTATTCATAAAATCTATCGATCTTCATATAGATCTGTTGACAAAGAATTTATTAAAAACTTAATGGAATTTATTACCTGGTGATTCACAATCTTTATTGAATCATTAACCTTAATCAATAATAAGTGTCATTAATACTTTTACGGTTCGACATTCAAAAGATTGATTATGACAGGGTAAAAATTACCCGAAGTCCAAAACTGCAGAGTGATTAATTAATACTTAAGCATGACTAACCTAAGTTAGTAAATGTTTTATTAACTTTTTAAAACAATTTTTACTTTTTGTAATATTCATTACTTCGGTGCTTTGTGAACTCAATCTTTGTTTAAACTCCCGAAGGGAAATCTCCCAGAGTGACATGGCAGAGATGACGTCATTCTAGATGACATGTCAAGAAAAGAGAGGTGACACGTGTCACTTGAAAATGTGTGAATCATCCAATGGAAATGTCAAAAATAAGTGCCATATGTCAGCCCAAGAAAATATTTAAAAGACATGTGTCCTATGACACATTCGTAAGTCCTTTAGTATTTATCACGAGTGACTATCTTCGGGACTTCGGAGTTTTGGGGTATTTGTTGTTTAGATTTTTTGGAATACCCAAAGCTCTGAAGTGATCGCTAAAGATTTTCTTTTAAAACTCGGGCAGCTTATAAACTTCAAATATCATTAGGACCGCTCGATCAAATTAGAGTAACTCATCAACGATAGATATTGTAAGTGTCTTATTGATAAATAACAACCAATGGATTTATAAAAGGCAATTCTCTAAGTTTTTTTTTTTGGGTAAAAAAAATTTATTTCTAAGAGGCGAAATCTAAAGTTCAAAAGCTCAAAATTATACGTGTTCTAACATAATGTTTCAAGAAGAAACTTGTACAGAAATTTCAAGAGAGGAAGAAAACTCTAACTACTCAAGTAGTTAGAAAAACTCTTCTTAAAAAGAGAAGAGAGGCTTCATCAAGGGTTCCAATAAGGAGTATTGTCAGAGGGCAGGGTAGAAGATCAGAGGAAGAAGAATGTACAACCATGGATACACAATCAAGCTTCTGATCAAAAGAAAGAAATCCCCATCTTCTCCATTCTTTCTATTCGTCTAAACCACTTCTCATAGTTTTATGCTTGAATCTCAGAGTTGGGCACAAGGCTGATTTGTTGATTGTTTTTTCTTGTATTATTCTACAGACTTTTCTTGTATGATCATGGAGTATTTTTAGCCACATGCATGACTTTAAAATCTTTTGTAATGAAGAACATTTTTCTTGAATAAACTCCACAAAGAATTGTTTCAGGGTTGATCTTGACTGTATCTTGTAACTTTGAGTTTTAAGTATGAGATATTTGAGGTTGACCTATCAAATTCTCTTTTGATCTTGATAGCAATACTCTTTTAAAAAAAATTGAGATGGTAAAATAATTCTCTCCTATTTCTCATGAAGAAGATATGGATGTGTTTATATAGTATTAAGAAGATTGTGTGTGATGTTGATCACAATTTAATTCTGATGTTGAATCCCTCCTTCAATCTTTTCTTATTGTAAAAATACTTTTGTTGCACGTAAAGATCATATTGGGTTATTGAAGAACCATTTTTATATAAATCCAAGCAATAAAGATTTGAGGTTTGTTGCCTAGCACTCTCCCTAATCCAATGTATTCAAAGATATATATTTTATCCAAAGAGGAGAACCGCCTCTCTAAAAACGAAGGGGGACTAATGTCCTCATGAGGTTCTTGTTTCGATCTTGACATATCCAAGCATCAATAATTGTGTGTGTATATTCAAGTCTTTATGTAAAGACAAAAAAAATGACAAAACATACATTGTGTAGCTTAGTCCTTATATTTAATGTGATGATTGACATGTTGATTATGAGCACTACAAGTACAATAGAGACATATTGGGGACCATATTTATTTTCAATTTATTTGAGGAACCAAAAATATACATAGCTCAAAGTTTAGAGAAGAAGATTCAAGAAAATTGTTGTTTATTTTAAGCATGCCTCACCTTTTTTGTAATTTCAAAAAGAAACGAGAACTTAGAAGCACCAAAGATTCGAGAGAATGAACTCCCTGGCAACTCCATTGAAAAAATTCAAAATGAAGGGTTTCATTCATGTCATAATGTTTCTTTATATTCTTCATCAAGCCCATCAATGGCTTTACAAGACTCGGAAAAAGGGAGAAATAATCAAAGAAGGAGACAATTTCATAATACCCCTTTAAATCTATCAAAAATAGACTTTCAAATGCCCAATATTCCTATTGAAATTTTTTCTACATTCTTTGGGGATGCTTCAAAGGATGCAGAGCAGCGTTTGATTAATCTTAAAGGTACATGTTATGATTTCAACCTCAATGAAGACAATGTTACATGTATATTATTCTTACAAACTCTACGAGGGAATGCTCTTGAATGGTGTACTTCATTAATGCCTAACTGCATTACCAACTGAGATGTGTTAGAAGATTCATTTGCAGAAACGTTCATCCCAAAAGTGCATTCATATGTTTTTGCTGGTGATTTTGCTTCCTACCCATCCTCTCTCAGATGGAAGAAAGATAATGAAGTCACCAATTTTAAAAAAGAATATAATCAAAGAATGGATGAAATTTCTAAGATAAGTCATGTTGTTGAAGAGGAAGATGAAAATTCCAAATTACAAGAAGAAATTTTCAGCCTCCTATATACTCCATATGTAGAAATTTCAAGCAGCAAAATTGAAAATGAAATTGAGGAGCCTCTACCAAATACACAAGAAGATTCCAACCTTGTAATAGATGATGAAACATCACAAGAGAACTTGCAACAAGAAGAAATGATGGAATAAATGAATCTTGAGAAGAATGATGAGATCACCTTTACAAGAAAGAATAGTCTTTTCAAGAGATTTTTGATGAATCGAGAACCTTGGAAGTGAAAGTAAATAAGGAAAAGGACGAATGTATTCTTATGTTGAAAACTCATCAGCCAATCAAAGACAATAGTATTCTTGAGTACCCAAGAATTGATTTCATTGAATTATGATTCCAGAGCATTGTTGGCCAAACAACGCAATCAAATCTTCACCATATTTGGTATAATTTTTCTCCAATACATATTGAGAGTGCCCCTAACTCATCGGTACAAATCCCAACATATCTCAAAATTTTGGAGTTCATTCCACAAATCAGATCAATGCTTAAATGGCTCCATTGGAAATGTTCCTATACCTATGGTTCCCTTTTCTTTCAAGTAAGTTAAGGTAGGTAGATCATATATGTACATAGTTTATTTCTTCGGTGAAAGTTTTTCGCAATAAAACAATTGCTAAGTGGATGTTGAAATTTGAAGATAACTCCATGAAAGAAGAAGAATTGCAAGAATATATTTTGAAAATGACTTCATATCCCAATGGAGAGGGTAATTGATATTGATATTATGGTGTTCTCAACAATCCAGAGGGGGTCATTGTCCAGAAGTTGGAGGCAGTTGTTGACCA
>JZKD02S2192797.1:7580-28412 GCA_000966675.3 Picea glauca
GTAAGAGCGACGAATGTTGACCAAGTCAATGTTGACTTTGTCAAATAATTGGGTGATTGCTTGAACAGTGTAACGATCATCATTGGATCATCGCTCTTGCAACGATAACCAAAGGTCGTCACAAGAGCGACGAGAGTCCACTATCTTCATGTTCGTCGCTCTTGAAGCATACAACTGGTTTCATCTCAAGAGCGACGAACGCGGGTTGGATTTATAAAAAATTGAAAAAATCAACTGTTTATCTTCAATTTTGCGACGGAAGGGTACTTTCATCGCAAGTAGTCATCGCAAATTTTTCAATATGTAGTAGTGAAAGAAGATAGCCATTGGAATGGTGCATATTGTATTAAAAAGAGCAGAATGGTGCATAAACTAATATATTTGTTAAATTTATTATGGTATAGCAAATCTTATTGCCTACACATTTTGCAGAGTTAACAAAAAATAAAACAGGATCAACACAGAGATCATACACATGGAATATGCACAGAGGACTCACATCCATGAAGATGAAGTCAGGGGGTTGTATCTCAACATGGGTAACACAGAGACAAATTCAAATGGGCATGGAGAAGGAAAGGAGGAGAGCATGAACTTGGTGGAGACCATAAAGAGTCAGTAAAAAGATGTACAAAGTTATAAAGTTGATAATGAGAGGCTTATTAAATCCAAAGAGAAGCAATACGGCTTCAACATCAAGTTGTTATATATATTGGACATAATAGAGAAGAAAATGGATAAGGAGACAGAGTCCATCAAGTTAGGGAGTCATGGGTCTCATGATAAAAGAATAAGTGTTGATAGGCATCATCATCACTCACCAAGGCATTCAACTATGAGAGAACACGGTAGTTCAAGTCTATCTCATGTCAGAAAACATAAGAGGAGGTCTAGGGTAGATGAGTGTTGATCTAAAAGACTATTTTATGGTCTTAAGGTCAACCTCACGAGGATATGAATCCCCCTGCATTTTTAGAGAGGTGGTGCTCCTCTTGTTCTTATGATTCCAAGAAAATAAAATGAAACAAAACAAAAGTTTGAGAAGGACCAGACTTATTATTTACATTCACATTCAAGGAAAACAACACCTGATATTTTGGGACCAGGTTTATTTAAAAAAAAAAACTCATATGTACAATATTTAAAATGTGAATAGATAAGATGCATACATAATATAAAGGTTTGATATATCCATCACAACATTCATTAGAACATTTAACAATACCACAAATAGAGAGAATGGAGAATGGACCGCAAATAAAAGAGAGCTCTAAATTATCATTCCATAAAGTGCCAAAAAGATTATGATAGATAAAACATTTGGTAACTCAAGCTTTTGATGAAAGTATTTGAATACAGTAATGTAATATCCCAAGTAGCTCTCTTGGAGTTTCAAAAATAATAATGAGTCTTTAAATACAAAAGCAAATTTCTTTAAAGAAAGTGAAAATGCATTCGCCCTTCAAAGAGGACTGGGATTGGCTCCCATGAATCATAAAATGAAAAGAACTGGAAGATGAAAGAAGGACAACCAAGAATCAACCTAAATCCCACAAAATACCGAGAAGATAAAATCAATATGACAAATGATTGTAGAAGAAAATGGACCGAGGAAAAAATGAAAGGATAGAGTTTATGTTTGACTCAATGTAATGGAGAAATATGGTAACCTTCACTTGCTTGCAGTTGGCTTCTTTATAGGTAGATGTTGTGGTTGAGGTGGCATAACTGCTCTTAATGTTCTTGAAGTAGTTAGGGTTTCCTTTCTAGAACTTTCCATGATTCCTTTTTGGAGTAAAACACTTTTAATTAATCCTTGATTGAAGTATCATTAATGACTTATGTCATTGAAATTATTGCCTCCAAGGAGGTCCAACTTATTCCTTTAATAAACTTTATTTTCAAATTTTCAATCTGACTGTCTTTAATAAAAGCGGATTGTGTTTTGATTTTTCGAGTAGTATATTTGTCTTTTCAGCCATGGAAAAAACTCTACATGAAATATGCATCATCTCAAATTTCCAACGAGTCCTCTTGAGTGCAATTTGGAGTTCTGGATCTCAAGATATGAGTTCGGAAAGTTGAGGTTCCAAGCAAATCTCTCATCAAACCATGAGAAAATAACCGATTTCTATTTAATTTTTTTTGGAGTTTTATGGCCAATTTGTCCTCTTGAAACCTATTCCATCATCTTCTTTGTCAAATTACCTTTCTAACGAGGTAAATTTTTCCCCAAACGGACACCCGGATCTTGAGTTATGGCTTCTAGAAATTCGTCCCTCAGCAGTCGTTCATTTAACTTACGAGTTAATCTTAACCCTTGATCTAATTTCTTCCACTCCATTAAAATTTTGACTTTTTCCTTTAACATGATATCCCACATGCATTGTGGTCAAGATTTTTTAAGTGTTTATAATGAAAAGTTTAACATATCATTGATGTGGAACAAAGAAGACTATAAAGACTTTGGTGTAGCTCTTGTGCCTTAGGAAAATTTCATGAATCAATAAAATTTTGATGACCTAGTCATAGCACAGTCAAAATTTGGGTGGTTCTCGTGTCATCGCCATGTGTCACCTGTGGGTTGGTCCATGCCACCACTGCGTGTCATTATGGTATTGGTTCACCTCACTGCCCATGTCATTTGAAGATATGTCCATGTCACCGCCACATGTCCCATTATGGTAGGTCCATGAAAATGGGGAAGAAACTTAGGATAGGAAACAATATTAAAAAATTAACTATAGGGTTTGTGGAGTTACGAGAATGCATAGGTAAAGGAGGTAGGTGAGAGGATAGAAAATGGTAAAAATGACTAAGTATGAGGTGAAAAAGGGGAATGGAGAATGCATATAAATCAATGCGGAGGTGCAGATGTGCAGACCTACGAACATGGATATAAGGAAGAGTAAGGAGGTCCACTCTGAAACGAGAAATATGACTAAGTATGAAAAGAAGTGAAAAGTGAATGCGGACTTGTGGACCTGTAGACCCAGGAAATACGAGAATGAACTAGAAAATGGAAATGAAGTGGACCTAGAGACCCAAGAAATACAAGAATGAACTAGAAAATGGAAATGAAGTGGACCTAGAGACCCAAGAAATATGAGAATGAACTAGAAAATGGAAATGAAGTGGACCTGGAGACCAAAGAAATATGAGAATGAACTAGAAAATGGAAATGAATTATGGAAATGAACGTAGAAATTGTGAAAATATAGAAAATGGAAAATGGAAATAGGAAAAGTAAAATGGAAATGGAAATGGAAAATGGTAAATGGAAAATGAAAATGAATTATGGAAATAATGTGGAAATGAATTATGAAAATGACTAAGTGGTGGGTATTATGAAAATGAACTAAGTGGACAATGAAAATGAAAATAGGCTAAGTATGGAAATGGGTTAAGTATGGAGAATAGTGAGGAGGGAGAGAAGAGTGGAAAGAAGGAAAAATGGCTAAGTATGGGACAAAGACATTATGCGGGTCATGGAAGTGAGAGGGTCATTATGTATAACGCGTGACTGTGGACCTGTGAACCTACAGATGTATGGAGAAATGGTGAGGTCCGCACTAAAACGAGAAATATGACTAAGAGAAATGGGGTGAGTGATCCCACAAAGAAAATGAGACTAAGTTTGGTTCCAAGAATCTAATATAGGTTCCAAGAAAATCTCAGTTCCGATAAAAATTCACTGTGTTGCACATGGAAAAAGTACTCTTCGGGTGATCAGACAAAAATATGGATATCTTGAGCATACAAACTTGGATTTTGAATTTGAAAAATGTGTGACAAAACTGAGACTGGGGGCTACACAATGAGATAATAGTTTTTCGACGTTTCCTTCTTCTACTATGGAATTTTTTTTGTATTATTCCAAGAGCAAGAAATCTAGGTGATCAAATTAAATGATCAACAATGAGCTACAAGGAGAAATGAACAAGATCAAGCATCCTACCTTTGATGGTGAGCACAAGAAGTATGATGATGTAGAGACTTGGCTTTTGGGGATGAGGAAATACTTTCAATTGCACAATTATTCCTCATAGGCATAGGGGATAATTGCAATTTATCAGCTGGAGGAAAAAGCATCAATGTGGGGGGCCAATTTGTGCAAGTGAAACACATTGATGAGAAGAAGATTACTTGGAGGGAGTTCAAGAGGTATTTTCACAATAAGTACTTAACCAAGTGTTACTATGATAGAAAAATGAAGGAGTTATTCGAACTCAAGCTTGGGAGTATGACTATAGATGAGTATGAGAGGAGATTCTTGGAATTGTTGAAATACGTTGCTTTCATCAAGGATCCACAAGTTAAGATTCAAAGGTACCTGAGTGGGCTGCCATCAATTTTTAGTGATAAGATACAATATGATGATCCTAAGACACTAGATGAAACTATAAAGAGATCTAAATGCCTCTATGATCAACATAGAGGAAGACCAACTTTTCAAAAATCATGGGAAGACAAGAAGAAAGGAAAGATGGATCAGAGGAAGAAGGGGGCCAAGCCATCATTCTTCATAAATAATTCTCAGGGTCAACCAACTTACAAGGAGCCCAAAATGATAGAAACAATGGGGAAAATACCAAGGTGACAACCTATGAAGTGTTGGGGTTGTGAGGGAGACGACATGTATCAAGATTTCCCTCATAGAGGTGAAAAAGTGAGAATTGATCACCATGTACAGAAGGTTGATACAGTGGAGGACATGGGCATAAATGTACCAAGGATCTACACAGCCCTAGATAAAGGAATTTGAGTTTCAGTCCCACATGATTGAAGTGGAAGGTAAGATTAATGACCAACCCATTTCTATTTTAATTGATTCAAGAGCTAGTCATAGTTATCTAGATCCTAAGATGGTGGAAAAAAATCATTTACCAAAAAACAAGCTTGGGAAATCTGGTTGGTGCAACTAGCTACAAGAGCCAAGAGAATAATTAATGAGATGGTTAAAGAATGTCCTATGGACATGAATGGGATGAGCATAAGGGAAAATTTGAATATCATACCTTTGGGCTCATATGATTGTCTAATTGGCATGGATTGGTTGGACAAGCATCATGTTGTCCTAGACTATTATAATAAGTCATTTCCTTGCTTGGATGAGGAAGAGAAATTGAGAACAACTCAAGGTATTCCAAGGGTAGTAACTATCAGAGAAGTTTTAGCCTTGCAGCTAAAGAAAAGATTCATGAAAGGGTGCCAAATATTTGCAGCTCATATGGAGGAGGCAACTAAGGATAAAGTGTCAAAATTGAAGACTATGCCACCCTAAAGGAGTTTGAAGATGTATTTAGATAAATATCGAGGTTGCCACCGCAAAGCGATATTGATTTCTCTATAAATCTAATGCCTGGAGCAACCTTAGTATCCAAGGCTCCTTATAAGATGAGTACATCAGAACTGAAGGAATTCAAAATGCAACTTGAAGAGCTTCTAAAGAAAGGGTATATATGCCCAAGTGTCTCACCTTGGGGTACACCAGTGTTATTTATGAAAAATAAAGATGGTATGTTGAGGCTTTGCATTGACTTCAGGCAATTAAATAAGGTGACAGTGAAGAACAAGTGTCATTTGCCAAGGATAGATGATCTCTTTGATAAGTTCAAGGATGATAAGATATTCTCCAATATTGACGTTAGATCGAGCTATCATCAGGTGAGAATTAAGGAAGAAGACATCAACAAGACAACCTTCAGAACAAGGTATGGCCATCATGAGTTTACAGTAGTGCCATTTGGGTTATCAAATGCACCAGTTGTCTTCATGTGTTTAATGAATGGAATTTTCAAAAATTACTTGGATAAATTTGTCATTGTATTTTTGAATGACATAATTATCTACTCCAAGTCTGAAAAAAAAAATCATAAGTAGCACTTGAGGATGGTGCTACAAGTATTGAGGGAGCATCAATTGTATGTAAAGTTGATTAAGTGCTCATTTTATCAGAGGCAGATACATTATTTGGGACATATCGTATCAGATGAAGGGATAACAATGCATCCATAAAAGATAAGAGCCATTGAGGGATGGCCACTACCAAATAATGTCTCAAAGGTGAGATCCTTCATGGGACTTGTAGGGTATTATAAAAKATTTATTAMAGTTTTTTCAAAGATTTCACACCCAATCACCTCTTTGCAAAAGAAAGGTGTGAGATTTGAATGGACCCCTAATTGTGAAAAGAGTTTTCAACACTTGAARAGCTTGTTGACAAGTGCATCGATTTTGAGGATTGTYSATCCAAAAGAAGATTTTTTTGTGTGCRTTGATGCATGRAAGGAAGGACTTGGTGGAGTCCTTAGTCAAAATGGGCATGTGATATGCTATGAATCAARGAAGTTGAAAGAACATGAGAGACACTATGCCACTCATTGTTTGGAATTGGAAGCTATAGTGCATGCCTTAAATATGTGGAGGCATTGTCTCATGGGAAATATATTCRAGTTGAGGACAGACCATAGTGGTCTGAAATATTTGTTTGGACAACCAACTTTGAATGCTAGGAAAATCAGATGGTTGGAATTTCTCAGTGAGTATGAMTTTGATATAAAGCATATCAAAGGTAAGGAAAACAAAGAGGTTGATGCACTCAATAGGAGGGTGCATGAGATGCATGCTACAACCATTAGCATGTATGAATCTGATTTAAAAGATAAAATTGTGGAAGCTGCAAAATTAGATTAGTATTGTATGGAGACAAAAGAAAAATTACAACAAGGAAATAATCAATAGAAATTTGAAGATTATGAGCTGAGAGAGGATGGAATCCTCACGTACAAGGGCAGAGTTTATGTGCCAAATATTCAAGAGTTCAAAAATTTGGTGTTAAGAGAGATGCATAATGTGCCTTATGCTATGCATCCAGGTTACCAAAAAACTTTTGCAGTTGTCAAGAGCCAATATTATTGGCCAAGAATGAAGAAAGAGGTGGTTAATTATATAACCAGGTGTCTAGAATGTCAAAATGTCAAGGATGAGCACAAACACCCAGCTGGTTTGCTATAGTCGTTGCCCATTCCTGAGTGGAAATGGGAAGTGGTGACAATTGACTTTATCACCAAGTTGCCCAGAACAATGAAGCAACATGATTCCATCATGGTGGTGGTGGATAAGCTTACTAAGGTTGCTCATTTTATTCCAGTGAAGTTAACTCACAAGGAAACCAACATTGCAGATATCTACATGAGAGAAATTGCTAGGCTACATGGTGTGCCTAAGACAATTGTGTCTGATAGAGACCCCGAGTTCACATCAAACTTTTGGAAATGACTATTCAAGGGATTTGGGACAAATATGATCTTTAACACAACATATCATCCAAAGTCAGATGGACAAATAGAGAGGGTAAATCAAGTGATTAAAGATATGATAAGGATGTATGTGATGGATAAACCATCGAAATGGGAAGACTATCTGCACTTGGTTGAGTTTGCTTATAATAATGGGTATCATGCATCTTTGAAAATGAGACCATTTGAGGCACTTTATGGAATAAATTCCAACACACCAGTGAGCTGGGACAATCCAGCAGACAGAGCAGTGGTTGGGCCAGAATTGATCAGGAAAATGGAAGATCAAATGGTGAAGATAAAGCAGAATTTAAAGGTTGCCCAAGACAGGCAGAAAAGCTATGCAGATAAGGTGAGAACTCACAAAGAGTTTAAAGTGGGTGACCATGTGTTCTTGAAAGTCAAGGCCAAGAAAAGTTCCTTGAAGTTGGGGAACTATTCGAAGCTAGCAACACATTATTGCGGGCCATTTGAAATCCTGGAGAGGATTGGTCCTATTGCATATATGCTTGCACTACCTACATCCATGTGCATTCATAATGTATTCCATGTATCTTTGCTTAAAAATTATGTACCTGATGCTAATCATGTAATTGATTGGAATGTGATTTAGGTGGAGCAAGAGGGAGAATTCCAAGTACAACCAATGTGCATATTGGATCAGAACGTCAAGGAGCTCCGGAATCAAGTCGTAGGGCTAGTAAAGGTCCAATGGACCTGGTACATCCCCAAGGATGCAACTTGGGAGCACAAAGATGCTATGCGGGTAGAGTACCCACATATTTTTGAAGATTTTTGAATATTTTGATTGTATGTATGTATATAATGCACTAAGGTCAGTGCATAAATAAGGGGGGATGTAATACCCCTAGGCCAAACCCCAATTGTTATGTAAATGTAAATGTACATATAGGATGGTGAGCCATGATACTTTGGGGCCAGAGAGCCTTTACATATATGTTTTGAGGCCAGAGTGCATGTGTGGTTATTAGGCTGGAGAGCCTGGATGTTAAAAGGCCAATGATCTTATCTTTGTACAATGATAATCACACTCAGATAATAATAAAATGCATCGGTGCTGCAGACCAACCAGATAAAAGAGTATGGGGGGTATAAACTCAACTAGAAGGGAAAGGGGGCTAAGGGTCTAGGAAGAGGAGCTAAGCCAAGGAAATATTTTTATAATATTTCCTAAAGTTTAAGTCGTGGGATATGATTTTATCCTAAGTTCCTAAGAGTGAGGAACACATCACCAAGTGGAGCCCATGTTATTCCTAGCTTGACAAGTGTCAAGTTGGGAACTGTTCGATTGTTATATTCTTTGCAGTGAAAGTCTAGTCGAGGTGAATCGACTGACGATCGAGGTTGAGGTCGAGGTAGATTGACAACATTGACAACAGGTCGAAGTCAAGGTAGATCGACAACAAATTGAAGGTCGAGGAATTCGACCAGGTAAAGTCGAAGTCGAAGATATCGACGATAAGTCAACTGACAAGAGGTCAAAGTGTGGGCGTGAGACGACTGACTAGAGACTGAATGAAGGTCGATTGGTAGTCGACTGGTAAAACTATTACAATGAATTTTGCCTCACCCCATGCAACTTCCTTGGATGGCCTTTCCATTTCCCTATGCAGACTTGAAGTCCCCTTTTGTACCTTCTAGAGCTAAAAAACATATTTTTCCACATATACGCGCCTTATCGGTTAGACAACAAGCGTATACATAGGTTGCTCTACTACAGCCTGCGTACATCAGGTTTGGTGCTTAAAATTAAAAATTATGTCAGGTTTCCATGCCATGTCACAGGATCCATGATCCTTGACCTTCCATATACTGGAAATGCTCTAACTCGACCCTTCAGTTCCATTTGAAGGCTATAAATTGATCCATATCCAAGCCTTGAAGAAAGAGAATTCAACTTTGAGAGCAAAGACACTTTGGAGAAATTTCACTTCATATTGAGTCTACATCCCTTTATCCTTAAAAGTCCGAACTCATTGTTCAACCCCCATGCTCTTCCTTCTTTGTGATGGAGAACCTCATTGTCTCATTTATATGAGCTTGCCTTTGGTGGAGGATTGAAGTGGTGGAGGCCCAGTTGGAGGGACTTAGTTTCTCAGTTCCGATGTGTGTCGGTACAAAAGTTTGTCACATATATACTTTTGTTGATTATTTTAATAGAAATACTATTTTCTTGTTCAATTGATATCTTGCAAATATTTGAATTATTATTGCATGGACATATTTGTCATGAATGTTAATGGATTATGTTAGTTTATATGCTAAGACTATATATCACCATATGCTTGTGTATATTGGTTGTTGAGGACAAGTTGTAGGTATAAAGCTTTGAGTTGCGTGCTCAACGATGGTCTTCATCAAACGTCTTGAAAAGGTAGGATCTTGGCCTTATCTTGTTAGCATTTCATTTATATAGCATACATGGGATTAGAGTTGATTTATGTGTGTCATTCTGTCTGTTGTGGTTTACCCCATGTCATGGAGAGATTTTCCTCGTAACAAATTTGCGGTATTTGTAGCCAATGATATGCATGGATATGTAACCATTTTTGGGCGTCAATCTCTTAGGGTTTTGCCTATTGTAAAGCCTATAAAGAGGCATGTTGTAAGGACAAAAAGGATGGTCGTTGTAAGGTGATCTTGTAATGCACTTTTGTAGGTTAATGCATGTGTAAGTGTAGGTTGTTGGTCATGCATATGTAAGCCGAATTGGCTTAGGGTTGTTCTTACATGTGCAAGAGGGTATGATGTCGATTGTGTCTTAGGTGTGGACCAAGGTAAGACATGTAACCTTTTATTCTGATTGAATAAGACAACAAGAGAGCATAACGCTCAAAGGAATGTTGTTTTTTTCGGTTAAGGGTTTCCAAGGTAAAATCTCGGTGTATTGTGTGATTGCTTGTGTCATTTGCTTTATTGATTAAACTCTTCTTCTCTTCTACTAGGATTAGCATGGAAGTGTCGTGCATTTCCTGACATGTGGTATCAAAGCTTAGGTCTTCCCTGAAAAGTGAGTTATCGGAGTGGTGTAATGCTTTGGCGAGTATATCAGATCTTGATTTGGCAATCATGAATATGAGAACTAAACCCTAGGTAAATCAAGAGTCGTAAGTCATAAATTGCTTTAAAGATTGCGATAAAGAATGGCCAGGAGTTCCAAAATAGATATAGAAAGATTCAATGGCCAGAATTTTTGAGCTTTGGAAGCTTAAAATGAAAGATCTTCTTGTGGATAGAGAACAATGGACAACGATCTATCCAGGTACCCAACCGACATGCATGTCAATGGAAGAATGGGAGAGACTCAAAAGAAATGCAAGAAGTACAATACAACTTTGTCTTGCGGATTCGATGTTGTTGAATGTATCAGGTGAAGATTCGGTCAAGGAATTATGGGACAAGTTGGGAAGATAATATCAGTCGAAATCTATGGTAAATAAGTTGTTTCTAAGAAAGAAACTGTATCTTTTGAGGATGAGTGATGGTAGTTCAGTGACTGAGCATTTAAATGTGTTTAATACAGTGTTAATCCAATTATCCTTTGTGGATATAAAGATCACTTATGAGGAGAAATGTATCATCCTATTATGTTCTTTTCCGGACTCCTAAGATAACTTAGTCGTGGCTATTGGGAGTAATACAACCACACTAGCGCTAGAGGACGTGGTTGCTTCTCTGTTGTCAGAAGAAATGAGAAGAAAGAACATGTAAGGATCGACCAAAGATGTTCTCGTAGTGAGAGGTCGACCGATAGACTAAGATAAAGGTAGATTCTCCGTTAGAAAGTTCAAGTCAAAGGGTAGATCCAAATCCCCAGTTCAGTCAACGCGAAGATGCTGGAAATGCGGTAAAGCTGGGGATTATAAAAAGGACTGTAAGTGGAAGGAAACATAAGGCAGTGTTGGATACAATGAGAAGCAGTCGACTAAGAGAAAGATGACCTCAGAAAAGGGAGGTGATGTGTACTTGGCGTCGACCAATACACAATCAGATCAAGATGTTTGGTTGATTGACTCAGGAGTATCTTATCATATGACACCACATAAAGAATGGTTATGTGAATACGAACAATATGATGGGGATGATGTGTTCTTGGGGGATGAATCGACAACCATAATTGTTGGACGAGGAAGAGTCTGACTGACATTGCAAGATGGGAGGAAAATAACCCTTCTAGGTGTGCTACACATTTCGGGTTTGGAAAGAAACCTGATATTTGTGAGCAAGATGAGTGAAGCAGGTGTGCATACTCTGTTTAAGAAGGATTCGTGCAAGATGGTCAGATATGCAATGGTCTTAATGAGAGGAGTTAGGATTAGTACCCTGTACAAACTGTTAGGGAATGTCAACTTGACTGGATGCAACAACGTCATTGCTCCTGAAATCAACTCGACTGCGACTTGACTCGACTCAATTTCGACACAAAATGACTTGAATCGAGCCAAGTCGGTTCAAGCTGACTCAACAAGACATGGAAAGATTGACCCAACCAAGTTATGGCACGAGAGGATGAGACACATTGGAGAAAAAGGACTTCGAGCTATGCAAAGTAAAGGTATGGTCAAAGGTTTTCCTGAACATGGTTTAGAAGTTGACTTTTGTGAATATTGCATATATGGGAAACAAAGTCGGGTGAGGTTCCCATCTGGAGCAACAAGGGAAAATGAGATTCTAGAACTGGTGCATAGTGATGTGTTTTGCTCAGTAACAATGCCTTCGCTTGGTGGATCCCTGTATTATGTCTCCTTCATAGATGATTTTTCTAGGAAGACATGGATATATTTCCTTAGGAAGAAATCATAGGTTTTTGAGAGATTTAAGGAGTTTAAAGTTCTTGTGGAAAACCAGATAGAGAAGAGGATTAAAGTGCTAAGGTCTGACAATGGTGGTGAATTTTGTGGAAAGGAATTTGATCAGTTCTATAAGTAGTGTGGCATAACATGCCAAAATACCACACCATATACCCCACAACAAAATGGAGTCACTGAGACAATGAACAAAACGTTGATGGAAAAGGCAAGGAGCATGCTCAGTGGTGTTGGGCTCGCACAAGGGCGGAGGCAATTGAAACTGCAAGATATCTGATGAATATGTCCCCTTCATTGGTGCTAGTCAACACGACTCTAAATGAGGTATGGTCGGGTAAGAAGCCTTCGAAAAGTATTTGGTTGTGATGCATTTGTGCATGTTCCCGAGGAAAAAGAAGAGCAAGTTGGACAAGAAGGCAGTCAAATGTATTTTCATCGGATACAAAGAAGGGATGAAAGGATATAAGCTCTGGGATCCTGCATCAAGGAGAACAATGTACATTAGAGATGCGGTCTTCAGTGAAGTCAGAGGTAAATCTAATCCTGAGGAAGTTGTTCAAACCGAAAAAATCCTGATACATTGCAGTTTGAACTAAGGAACGAAGAAGATGATTCAAATGAGTCGACTAAATCTGAGGAAGAGGTGGAGCAACTAACTATGATGCTAAGGATATCAAAACGAGTAAGAAAACCAATCGAAAGGTATAGTTCACCCAATTTTCGTTCTGCATTCATGCTAACTTCCATCGACGATGAGCCCAAGTTGGTTGGTGAGGAAGTCGACTCAACATAAGGTAAACTCTGGAAGGACAACATGGTCGAAGAGATGGAATCCTTGTATAATCAAATTACCTAGTGGAAGAAATCTCATCGATAGCAAGTGGGTGTTCAAGAAGAAGATGAATGTCACATGTCAAGTCAAGAAGTTCAAAGCTCGACAGGTAGCGAAATGATATTTCCAAGTCGAGGGAGTCGACTTCGGTGATATTTTTTCCACCGTTGCAAAACTAACTTCCAGTAGAGTACTAATGTCTCTGGCTGCAACATTCGATCTGGAGATAGAACAGATGGATGTGAAGACAACCTTCCTACATGGGGACCTGGAAGAAGAAATCTACATGAAACAACCTGAAGGATTTGTAGTAAAGGGAAAGCAAGAGTTGGTGTGCAAACTCAAAAGATAACTCTATGTTCTAAAGTGATCACCAAGGATGTGGTACCAGAAGCTTGACACTTACCCGTATCCAGAAGTCTACCCTCGCTTTCTTTATACGGGCTTCCTATTACTGTCCTCCTGACCTAAACTGAACGAAAGATTCAGTATCAAATCCCAGCAGATCGGCCTTCCAGACGTCCGTTATGCCGTGTTTTAAGCCTTAGTTTGGGATTTGTGAGAAGCAAAGTTGATCACTGCATATATTCCAAGGAAGAAGGTGGGCATTTCATATATGTAGTTTTGTATGTCGATGACATGTTGTTGATTGGAAACATCATGGACATAATAAAGGAGGTGGAGAATCATCCATCCTCCAAGTTCAACATGAAGGATCTCGATGCAACTAATTTCATTATGGGAATGGAGATTAAGAGAGATCGAGCCGCTAGAAAGCTCTGGTTTAATCAGACGAAGTATATTGAAACAATTCTAAAGCGATTCAACATGCAGGATTGCAAACTGATGAAGGTGCCAATTTTAGTGGGAGCAAGGCTTACTGTTGAACAATGTCCAAAGACACAAGAAGAAATAGAGGACACGACACATGTTCCCTATGCAAGTGTTGTTGGTAGTCTAATGTATGCGATGGTCTACACTTGACTAGACATTTCCTGTGTAGTGGGAGTATTGAGCAGGTACATGTTGACACCTGGAAAGGAGCATTGGACAGTTGTTGAGAGAATATTCAGGTATTTGTGTGGCACAAAGGATTATGATATATGATACCAAGGAAAACATGGAGGCGACAATGGTAAATTAGATGTACATGGCTTTGTAGACGTTGATTGGGATGGAGATATGGATTGACGGAGGTCAACCAAAAGATATTTCTTAGAGATGTTTGGTGGAGCAATAAGTTGGATGATTAAGTGAGAAGCGGTCGTATCCATGTTGACAACAGAAGCTGAATACATGGTGACCACTCATGGAAGCAAATAAGTGGTATGGCTTCAAAGGTTGTGTTCATGAATCGGGTTTGGGCAAAGAGCTATGAAGGTGAATAGCGACAGTCAAAGCGCAATATTTATGGCAAAGAACCCTGCTTATCATTCAAAGACTAAGCACATTGATGTATAATACCATTTTGTAAGAGATATGGTGGAAAGTAACAAGGTGATACTGGAGAAAGTAGACATGCTGGAAAACATAGCAGACTCGTTGACCAAGTCTGTGAGTGATGTGAAGTTCTCTTGGTGTAGAGAGGCAATGGGCATTGTTGCCCTGGGTCTGTGAGCTAAAGTTTAGGAATCTCTTGTTTCAACAAAGAAGACAACAAGTGGGAGAATGTTGGGTTGTTATATTCTTTGTAGTGAAAGTCTGGTCGAGGTGGATATACTGACGGTCGAGGTCGAGGTAGATCGAAAACATCAACAACAAGTCGAAGTCAAGGTAGATCGACAACAAGTCAAAGGTCAAGGAAGTCGATTGGATAAATTTAAAGTTGAAGATATCGATGACAAGTCAGCCGACAAGAGGTCGAAGTGCAGGCATGAGATGATCAATTAGAGACTGAATGAAGGTCGTCTGGTAAACCCGACTTGGAGTCGACTGTAACAGAATCCCGAGATTTGTGGGATTTGTAGCCAATGATATGCATGGATCTGTAACCATTTTTGGGTGCCAATATTTAGGGTTTTTCCTACTGTAAAGCCTATAAAGAGGCATGTTGTAAGGCCAAAAAGGATGGCTATTGTAAGGTGATCTTGTAATGCACTTTTGCAGGTTAATGCATGTGTAAGTGTAGGTTGTTGGTCATGCATATATAAGCCAAATTGACTACAGGGTTGTTCTTTCCAGTGCAAGAGGGTATGATGTCGATTGTTTCTTAGGTGTGGACCACGGTAAGACATGTAACCTTTTATTCTGATTGAATAAGATAACAAGAGAGCAGAATGCTCAAAGGAATGTTGTTTTTCTTAGTTAAGGGTTTCCAAGGTAAAATCTCGGTGTACTTTGTGATTTCTTGTGTCATTTGTTTTCTTGATTAAATTCTTCTTCTCTTCTGCTAAGATTAGTGTGGAAGTGTCTTGCATTTCCTGACAGGAACATGCAAATATAAAGCTGGGAAATAATGTATTTTCTTAATTATTCACTCACTCTGGTCATCCGTATCTTGCTACCATCACTATACTTGTACTTGGAAAGATTTGGAGTTGTTGTTAACCAATAACCAAGGGATATTGAGTTGAAGAGGTGGGTTGTCAAGCCCGTGTGCTGTTGAAGAAGCGGGTTGTCAGGCCCATGAGCATTCTCTCCAGGTGAGAGGATTGATGATAATTGTTTTCCTAAGGTGCCAAGTTGCAACTATAGGGCTCCGAGACTTCCTGTCCAACTTGTTGTTGAAGCCCCAGAAGAGAAGTGGGGCAACCGAAGGACTGTTGAGCATAGAAGGGGCACACTTCCTGGGATGGGACAAGCATGTGATGAATTAGAGACTATAGGCTGTTAGCTAGAGTTGACAACTTAGTCTGAGCATTTTTCTTATTGACAAACCTAAGCCTGGCTTAGGAAGCCTTCCCCGATAGATTTTCTAGCCCCAGCACTGGGGTGACATGCCACTGAGAGTTTATTAGTAGCAGAGTCTATGGTTGGGATGAACGTTTGAGTTTTGCACACAGTTAGTGATTATTTACAAAAGATAAGTGTCTTATTGTATATTTTATTTATTACTGTGTGTTTAATTAAGTTGAATATGTATGGGTTTTTCTTTTATATTCATGCATGTATATGTATGTTGTTAGGAATGCATTTTTGTTCATATGCAGAGCATTTTTATGTAAATAAATGGTATTAGAGTCGAAATTTTCATGTGGCATTTCCCAACTTGGGGATGGGAATGCTTTAATATGGTATCAAATGAAATTTATATTGAGTGATTGGTAATGAGGACGTTACAATATATGCATCTCATTGGTGGTGTTGAGGGTGTTGGACCCCAAAATGTGTACATTGTCAGATCATGCCTAAATCAAATGATCCACAATCTCGTGAGATCACAAAGGTTGTTGTCAAATCCTCTATGTCTTCCAACCACACACAAGTGAAATTACAATGGGTGTTATGGATTAGTGGGCTTAAGGACTTAGAGAATTGCAATGAGATTAACCAACTATGTATTATCTTAACCCACAAGTTTATGGAGTGACGAGATCCACTAAGAAAGGGAAAGCACCAATGTATGGAAGAAGTATGGTCTCCCAACCGATGTTAAAGAAACACATAGTCAAAAAGAACACTCTTTCCATGTAGATCATGTATGCACCACAAGTCCCATGACAATGAATCCACTGGGGCATTAACAGTGATAGCCTCTTGAACTCTTGTAATTGATTTTTGGGTCATTTAGTATTCACAAGGGAAGGAGTTAAATACACCAATGGATGAAGAGAAGGAAGTTTTTTTTTGTTTGGCTCACTCGGGAAATGAGAGGACTATTTTGAGACCAAGAGGACAAAGTACTCGTTCATAGTGGAATGAAAACTATCCCAGAGTCCAAACTGTACACACAAAATCTTATAGTACAAGAGTGTGACACAAGGTAGTAATATGCAATTTGCCACATAGGAGTAAAAATTTAGAAAGTCTCAACAAGAGAGTTTATTGCTCTTGACATAAATACATAAGAAATAATAAAGCGTTGAGCAAGTGATTTTAAGTTGAAGGTTTCTAATTGGGTTTCTTTGAGATAAATTCTTTGTGTTATATTATGGTGATTGCAGTATTTCTTGCATCGAGTTCTTTGTTTTGAATACACAATGACCGTTATTTGCACAATAGAATTAAAGCAAAGAAGAGCACAATTGTCAATCTTAAACTTAAGGTTAGTGTTGGACGTTAATTGAGTTGGCCATACATCGATTTATTATAGACCAATAGAGGAAGAAGTCGACTCGGTAGAATAATGTATTATGCCACAATGTCTAAATTACTTCATAGTGAGTTAGTCTATTTTGTATTTGGTTTGTAATTCCTAAGAATAATAAGAGCAAGGCATGATTCTTTATTTATGGCCATAGTTTTTCACTCATAGGCCTCTTTAGGGTAAATCATTCATCCGTGGGTTCTACAATGTGTTTTAACATTGTAATTTTGTTCTTGTTTCTCAATTAGTTTAAAGATTAGATATTGTGTGTTTTGAATACCGTTAAAAACCTATAGATAAGTAAGTCATTGCACAACAAATTACAACCTCTCTTTATTTTCAGTAGTGATATTAAGATCCATTGTGATGGACTGTCTTTTAAAATATCCATGTTGTTTACAAACTAGAGATAGTATATCATATCAAATTTGACATACATTTTTTTATGAGTAAATGTCACTTTTTATTGATCCTTAAGAAGCTACAAATCCCATCACTGTGTTAGTGGAGTGCAAACCCCCTTTACCATAAAGGTGAAAGATTTGAACTTTACACCTCTCCTGAGAATTAGTATTCTTTATACTAATAGACCAGAGTAATCTCCATATTAAATTTGATAAACTTAGTTTGTTTCTTTTAACTATTATAAATAAAACTTGTCGGGGATTACACTACAATGTATTAATAAAGGCATTGTTAGTTTTTAAGAAAGACCAACATTCAAAACTCTCTTTCTCTATCTTAAACTTAATGTGTAATAGATTAACGTGACACTAAAGTTTGTGATTTTCCACAAATTAATCCAAAACAAACAATACTTATAAAAGAATAAAAACACTGCAATACTCTCCAAGATCTTCCTTCATTCAATAAAGTTAATTTTATTATTAGACACGTGGATAAACTTCATCCTAACCTTTTAGTTTCTCATTAATCGACTTCATAATCCTTGTCTTGTAATATTTTATATTCCCCTAATACAATATCTCATTCTTCTATTACGATTTTCGTTTCGTCACATTTGTAATTAATCACAATCACCCAACTCACTCATTGTTGCACTTTTCTATTCAGCAATTTTATGTAAATTTTTACACTTTAACATCATAATACTTCTCAATAACACTAACTTCGTACATTATCCTCTACTACCACACACTTCCTCCTTTACACCAAAATTACACATTACATTTTCGTGTCTCTTCAATTTACACATCCTTCTATCACCCTTCTTTATCTTTCACCATCCACCCTCCTACCTCTTATGTTTACACATCCTTCTATCACCCTTCTTTATCTTGCCACATCCTTCTATCTCCCTTCTTTATCTTGCCACATCCACCCTCCTACCTAAAACCTTCTTAAATACTTCTTTGAATCTAATTTAATTTAATATTTATGATCCTTAGAAATTTGTCCATGCTAGAGTTGAATTATATGTTTATATTATGATGTATAAATCTCCATGGAGAAATGATAGCCGGCCATGGAATAGCGTGTCAAAAGGTATAAAATTGATGTGAGTGGAGGTAGATGACCTGCAAAGATTTGTGTGTATGATTTTGTGTCCCGCTCGGTAGTAGGTGAAAAGGAATGCAATGTAAAGTACTTTTTAACTTTATGTATATGGATCCATGTCAAGGCATCTTTATCGATCACACACACATTCTACTATTTAATATCTTTGATGAATATTTATTCTTATGGTTAGGTAAGTGTAGGTGAGTGAAAGGTACAAAATTTTATATATTAATTTTATTAAATAATATTATAATGTGAAGTGGTATATTATTATAAATTAAAATGTTTATTATTTAAAATGAGTGAAATATTTCATATATTTTTATTGATGAAAGTATATAATTATTAAATGAATTAAATTAATGATGATTATGGTTAATGTGTATTAAAAAAAAATTTGGTCTTGAATTTCAAAAAAGTAAAAAAAATATTTTGTTTACTTTAAAACTTTATTTATATGTTTAAAAAGTTTTAAGAAAAATATTTCTACATTTTTATAGTTTTATCAAGTTAAAAGATTAAGAAGGATAGTATTATAATAAATATTTTGAAATCCACTCTATTTCAGTCAAGCATTGGCAACCACTTCTCTCTAGCATGTCTTGACTAGATCAGGGATCTGGAACTCTATTCTCCAAGATACATATCTTAGACAACACTCAATCAAAAGCTGGCTTCGAGAAGAGACGAGATCCACTAGCGTGGCCTCACACTTTTGGAGGAACCTGTTGAAAGCTACACATTTGATTACCTCACATATTTTCTGGCGCCCTGGCTCGGGATCCTCCATTTTACTTGGTCAAGACAATATATTGGGATTGGACAACTTGACAAAATTTTCTAATCAACTACAAACGACTCTCCACTCGAAGAACATCCAGTATCTATCACAGATAAGGGTCAATTCCAGATCGGATGCACTGTCAGATACCCGGATCTTCGGTAATTCGCTCGAACTTAGATCAGAAACAATGTGCGAATGGACCAACTTCTGTCAGAATCTCACGCATCTTGGCATCTGACTCACAAATACGGAAGACCGCTAATGGTGAAAGTTACAAATTACTCGTACTTGTTTGCGTTTGTATTACACTTGTAATGAGCACAAATTCTATATTAATATATAATTGGGAAATTTTCCTATTGGAAAAAACAAATATTTTGAAATTGTAATTTAATGTGGATGTATCATGACATTTTAAGAGAAAGTGATTTTCATCTTCAACCCTCTTAGTGTCATAAAGATGACAAATTCTTTCAACCCGCGATGTTTTATGAATTGTTGTTTTTCATCTTCAACCCTCTTAGTGTCATAAATATGACTAATTCTTTTGACCCACAACGTTTTAGGAATTGCCCGAGCGTTGCCTACAAGACCTCTGGAGGTGGAGGCTTCACTGACGTGCCTCCCGCGTTGGCGAATTTCCCCCCCTTTTGCTCCACATGTGTGCCATCGAAATCCATGAACGATTGAAGACAAAGCTCCCTGAACCAGTGCCACCTCCTAGAACTAACATGAATGCCCCACTACCAAAGATTAGACTCGTAACACCTCACCAGAAGGCCCCAAAACATATCTAGGAGTCTTTCTTGTCGACTACGAGGACATGGAGACACGAGCGGTTTTTTCTAATGTGTTATGAGAAATCGTCATCTTCAAGGCTATGCAACCTCCCCAATTAATCATGACATAACAACTTGTACTAGCTTCCTCCTCTCGAAAATGAAACCTAGTACGACTGGCAACTTCTTCGTGATGCTTCGACACTAACCAAAATGAGAACTACATACTAGCTCCCTGCCACTCCACCTCCTTAGCATGCTGAATGGTCATACTCCACAAGGTATTTTCAACCTCGCCCGTCTTGTTCATCACCTCATCTCACTGTCTCTAGTGTCGACTAACCGTTGTCCTCGTCACATAATCGGTGCATGTCGCTCGTCACGTCAGGACACAATTGCTCCACGTGGACATGCACTATCTCACCAACGTCCACCCCATTCATAAATTATTATTCTATAAATTAACCTTTTCCTTTATTTCCCAATAATTACTAAATAAAATTCATTTTATTAATTAATATATGATTTAAAGTAACATAT
>JZKD02S2192808.1:211-10790 GCA_000966675.3 Picea glauca
TTCCTAAGAGCACTGGTTTATTTAACTATCTGATAAGCAACCTTTCCATTAAGCTATTGTGATATCCCATCGATCCATTTTGCTATAAAAGTATTGAATTCCTAAGTTACCAGGCATACTTAGCGTACAACCCTAAGTAGTTTCCTGGAGAGATAACACCTAGAAAAGTGAATGTGTGAAAATGGTGATGAGAGAAATAAATGGACAAGAGGCTTGTATAATTGGGACCTTCACAATATATCTCACAATCGCATGTAATCAAATGAGCATCATACATAAATCAACTGTAAATAAGCGTACATTTAGGTAGGTGGATTTTGTCTGCGTGGGAGAAAAAAGAAAAAAAATACTCCTGTCCTAAAAAAGATATAACGTCCTTCCTCTCAAAATAGCACTAGACCTTCCAATAACACTGAATAGTGGGTTCTGAATCCACCGGAAGAGGAACTAGTGAAGGATGAAATAATCAGTTATAATGAGGGGTAGAGGGTGCATATTCTGAAAGAGTTGGCGATATTTCCAATAGCCACACAAAATATGATCAAGGTACAATTGCAGCCCACAATTTCCACCTCGATAGATGTCCTAAATTTGGCCACTAGGTACCTCGGTCAAAGTGCAAAATTTAGATTTTAGGCCTCAGAAATGGGTCACGGGATGGATCCCTTCCAAGAGTTGGGTGACTCAAGGGGGGATGCACATAACAACCAAAACTCGACCTTTGAACCTTCATGGGTATCTCCCTGCCTTATGGTGTTAGGAACACTTGCCTTGGAGGATTTAAAAGTTCCCTATTTTTCAACCTATAATGTTTGAAAATGTGAGAACCAAATAATGGGGGGTTATTTGGATGCCTACCCCCGAGATCCTACCTAGACTAAAAATTTCTTTTGTAACCTCCTATGAAGGAAAAATTAGTGAGTTTTTAGAAAAAAATTAGGTGTGGTGGATTGAGATATTGGGGGCGTGAACCAATCTCGTTTGAATTAAATGGGTGTGGATAATTTCTTCAAGAAATGGCAGGACATTCAAGAATTATTTTGGAGAAAACTTACTTCAACCTCCACAATTCAAGATGAAATTATGTGAGTGATGAGTGACTTGGTGTGTGAGAAAGTGATAAAATGTGCCAAATTTTAATAATTTAAGTGTAAATTTGCAACATGTGGACTTCCAGCGATCCTTACAAATCTTGGTTACCTATCTTACTAGATGGCATTGGTACAACCTTGTGGAATTTTTAAATCCCTAAAGAACTAGCATGTGGGCATATGGGTCCTTACCAATCCTTTAAACTCTCTAATGTGGTTTATACTAAGAAAGCTTCAAAAACACTATCCTATATTGTAAGCATATGGGCATGTATGAGTCTGTTACTTTGATCTTTAAACTCTCCTAGTGATGTAAACTAAGAAAGTAATTCTTAAAAAACTATCCTAAGTTTGAAACATGTGGGAATGTATGGGCCCTTACAAATTTAAGATGATTTAAAAGAAACTAAGAGGATCCCTAAGGGGGCTTTGTCCTCTCCTAAAAATTGTTTTTAAGGGAGATGAAATGTCCCCTCAACCACCTTTTTGATTCTTAAGATCACTCTATGGTGCAAGAGAAGATCATAATCAATGATTAAAGTTGATTTCTAGTCCCAATGCAAGTGTTTTTATATGTGATAGCAAAGAATCTCAGCTTATCTTTTACAATAAAAACAAGTCATCCATGTGGAAACCAAAGAAAAAGAGGAGAAATGTGGTTCTTTTTACCCCTTGAGTGTTTATGTTTGACTAATATTTCATGTGGGAAAGGAATCTAAGTGGATTTCATTTATAAATTTCATAAAAGCAATATTTTAAAGGCTAGGGGCCCTTAAATCATCACGAAAACTCTTACAATTTTGAAACTCTGGACAAGTGCACAAGTTACAGTTCGGACAGATGCACAATGGGTGCACAGTGGGTGCACAGTGTGCAGAATGTGTAGAGAACATAAGACCTTTTGGTGCACAGTGCATAGAGAACAGAAGTACATCGGGCGCACAATGCTTTGAATGCGTGTCTATGGGCTGAAATACCCGTGCACATTTTGATATGCATTGGGGGGGGTATTTATGGTGGAATTATTCTCCTTCGACTCCAAACTTAACTCTTGATAGGTAAGTCTAGGCCGATTATTGTTCCTGCAAGGAAAATGGGTCAAAAAGAAGTGCTCCAAAACCCCAAATAGGGAGGAAATTGATACCTTATCCCCAGTATGGTCACCAATCTGTTGTGTCTATTTCGTCACTTGGGTGAGAAAAACAAGGGCACTTACAAGTCTAGTTGGGCCTGCTAGACAATATAGAGATTAGTGAATGAGTTAGATAATCCAAGCACATGAAATAAACAAATAACAACTAAGGAAATAAAAATGGAATGCATAAGAAAATTTGAACGAAAATCAATCAACCAAATGAGCAAGATTATGCCACCAATGGATAACTATATTAGTTGGAAAAACACCCTAGATAAAGGAGAAATTATGGATCCCCTCTTCCTCCTTGGGAGGGCTCTTGAGTTCCCTATTGGAGAGATATTCTTACAATGATAAACAAGAAAGAAAATGGTCAAGAAATCCAAGCCTATTCCCTCAAGAGGTGAGTGGAATGGCCTATTGGAATGTTGTTAGAATTATCTAAGGAGAAAAGAGAATTCTCAAGGGAGGATTGAGGCAACATAACAATACTATATAAATCTTAAATTCTTAGTGCACCCATGGCCTCCATTTATAGCATTTCTTTGAGGCAATATCCAACTAGTTCTTAGTGTGAATAAGGGGCCCTTTAGGGAACCCTTTGGTCTTTGACCAGCCCCCCATTCAGATTCAATTCGGATTTGAGGGTCAAATCAAGTTATGAGATGGTCCATAAGTGGTTGAGGGGCTGACAAGAACCATAAATGTGTCATTCACAGGAGTGCGCGGATTTTATCGTACACATTTGAAAATATGGCGCGTTGTGTGATCTATGGTATTTTTTGGCCCGTGCACTGTGCGCGTGCTTCCTTTAGTGATTCAACGCATGTCAATTTTTGTCCAGTTGTATAGTTTTTGCCTCTTGGAAATGAATTTTTGGTGTTGCAGGTGAACTAATAGGTGTTTGGAACTGTTGTATTTCTATAACCATTTGCATGAAATGTTGCGGATGAAATTTCAATGATAACACTCGGGTTCATGATTATAATCACAAAGTGTGTTCCATTGCTAGCAATTAAAAGTAGAAAGCATTGAAATATGAAAAAAAAAATTGAACCAAAATTGTAGAGAAACAAATTCATTCTACATGTTGGGTATGTGTTATATTCTTTGCACGAGTATTAGTGTCGCATTTTTTTTCCTTGGGAAATGTGTTGCATTTTTGCCTCATATTTTGTGTTGCCTCGATTTTCTTGTCCATTGTTGGGCAGTTTTTTGGCAGATGTTTTTTCCGATGGTTTTCTATTTACGGTTAAGGAATTAAAGTTGTTGACTAATAAAGTTTATTGGGTTAGGACTTTGGATGTCGCTAGCTCCTATATGTATATTGTATTGTAAACAATGTATCACTATGAATGAATATAGAATATGTTGGTTTTCTCGGTTTGAGTTTCCAGGGGAAAAATCTATGTGTAATGTTTGTATTTTCCATTGTATATTTCTTGTTCTTTTACTGAAAATATGTTTGCAGTAAATAGTGTACAAGGTTAAAATCTACATTTGGTATCAGAGCTTTGTTGGCTTCAGAGGGATGCCTTTGTTGTCAAGGGTTTGTCTCGGGACTATGATAAGCCTTATTACAGTGGGAGATATGTGGTATTGATTTTTTCAGGTGAAAAGAAATGGCGAGCAATTCGAAAATGGAGATCAAGAAGTTTAATGGGAAATTTTTTGAGCTGTGGAAGCTCAAGATGGAATATATGTTGGTGGAAAGAGATCAATGGATCATGGTAGATCCAGGTAATGCACCTACAGGAACTTCAGCAGATGACTAGAAAAAGTTGGATCAGAAGGAGAAGAGCACAATCTGACTGTGTCTCTCAGATTTAGTATTATTGAATGTGTCAGAGGAAGCTACATCCAAGGATTTATGGGAGAAGTTGGGGAATTTGTATCAGTATAAGTCCCTAGTAAATAAACTATTCCTAAGAAAGAAGCCGTGTAATCTAAGGATGAGAGATGGAGACTCAGTGGAAGAGCATTTGAACTATTTCAATACTATGGTAAGTCAGTTAGTATCTATTAAGATTAAAATTCCAGATGAAGATAAGTGTATCAGTTTACTGTGTTCTTTACCAGGCTCGTGGAATAGTCTGGTTGTGGCCATAGGTAGTAATAAAAATTCCTTGAATTTTGATGAAGTGGTCTCATCCTTGTTTTCGGAGGAGATGAGACAGAAGAATATGGAAGGACATAGCACAGACACATTATTTGCAAGAGGATGCTCCCAAGAAAGAAATAGATCTAAGTTCTCAAGTGGGAGATCTAATTCTAAGGGTATATCTAAATATGCCAAAAAATTTGTAAAGGTATGTTGGAGATGTGGAAAATAAGGGCACTATAAGAAGCAGTGTAGATCCAAAGTTGAGAAAAAGAAGGGATCTGAAGAATATCCTTCTACAGAAGAAAATACCTCCAAGGAAGAAGGAGGGGATGTGTACTTGGCTTCTCCAAGAACAGATGTAGATCATGACGCATGGTTGGTTGACTCAGGTGCATCCTTTCATATGACTTCCCACAAGGAGTGGTTCTTTGAATATGAAAGGTATGATGGAGGTAATGTTTTCCTAGGTGATGATTCGACAACCAGAATCACAGGAAGAGGAAAATTCAATTTGAGTCTCATAGATGAAAGGATTAGAACACTTCCTAGTGTTTTTCACATCCCAGGTTTGGCCAGAAATTTGATTTTTGTAAGAAAAATGGACGATGCAGGGGTAAAAACAATATTTGAAAAGGAAACCTGCAGGATGGTTCAAGGAGTAATGGTATTGTTGAAGGGAGTTTGGTTTGGAAATCTGTATAAGATGTAAGGAATAACTATTATTGATGTGTGTAATAGTTCCATTGTTCCTGATATTGGAGTTGAAGAAGAAAGAACTCCTACAATCTCTGTAGAAAAGGTTATGATGTGGCATCAAAGACTGGGGCATATCGAAGAGAAGGGTCTTCGACTACTACACGATAAAGGTATGGTTGATGGTATGTCTAACTTCTCTATGGATTTTGATTTCTATGAACATTGTGTATATGAGAAGAAGAATTGGGTAAGATTCCCCTCTGGTGCATCGAGGGAAGAAGAAATTTTACAAATAGTTCACAATGATGTTTTTGGACCTGTACCAGTCCCATCATTGGGAAAATCTTTGTATTATGTCTCATTTATAGATGAATTCTTGATGAATAATTGGATATATTTCATCAGGAAGAAATATGAAGTATTTGATAGGTTTAAAGAGTTTAAGGCTCTTGTTGAGAATCAAACAAAGAAAAGAATTAAGGTGTTGAGGATAGATAATGGTGGATATTTCTGTGGGAATGAATTTGAATAATTATGTAAGAATTTCAGTATATAAAGGAAGAATACTACTCCATATACACCTCAGCAGAATGGAGTTGTAGAAAGCATGAACAAGACGTTGATGGAAAAAATCAAGGTGCATCCTCAATGGTGTCGGGTTAGGGAAATAATTATGGGCAGAGGCAGTGGGTACTACATGTTACCTGGTCAACAGATCACCCTCATCAACGTTCGATGACAAGACTCCACAAGAGGTATGGACTGGTAAGAAACCTTCTCTCACACATCTCAATGTATTTGGTTGTGATGCATGTGTTCATGTTTCAAAGGAAAATAGGAGTAAGCTAGATAAGAAGGTTGAAAAGTGTATCTTTATTGGATACAAATATGGTCTCAAAGGTTATAAGCTTTGAAACCCAGAAACTAATAAGGTAGTTTATAGTTGAGATGTGGTATTTAGAGAAATGAAGGATGTTAAACAGGAAGTCCTACCAAGTAAGGAAGAACCGGAGAAAATAGAGTTTGATTTAAAGGATGATGAATCAGACTCTACAAAAGAACATGAATAAGAAGAAGAATATTCTCATACTCCAGTATTGAGGAGATCGGTTTGAGAAAGAAGGATACCGGAAATTTATACTCCATGTGATTTATGTTCAAATTTTTCTTTGTCTATTACTGATGATGATCCTAGAATTGTCAAGGAGGTAGTGGATTCAGAGGATGGAAATCTCTAGAAAAAGGCCATGGACAAAGAAATGGAAGCTTTGGATAAGAATGAGGCTTGGGATCTAATGGAATTGTCGACTAGAAGAAATCCCATTGGCATCAAATGGGTATTTAAAAACAAGTTGAATGCGGAAGGAAAAGTGGAGAAATACAAAGCTTGATTAGTAGCAAAGGGTTATTCCTAGGTTGAGGGAACTGATTTTGGTGAGATGTTTTCTCATTTTTCCAAGTTAACCTCTATAATATTTATGTTATCCGTTGCTGCTACATTTGATTTTGAAGTAGAACAAATGGATTTGAAGACAACATTCCTACATGGGGATCTGGAAGAATAAATCTATATGAAGCAACTAGAAGGTTATGTTGTGAAGGGAAAGAAGGAGTTGGTATGCAAGCTAAAAGTTTCCATGTATGGTTTAAAACAATCACCAAGGACATGGTATCAAAAATTTGATACTTATATGTTAGGACTTGGCTTCACAAGAAGCAAAGAGGATCATTGTGTGTATTTTAAATTAATTAGTGATCAATTGATTTATTTGGTCTTGTATGTGGATGACATGTTGTTGATAGGAAACAACAAGGAGATTATCTGGGATGTGAAAACTTAGTTGTCCTCCAAATTTGACATGAAGGATCTCGGTGCTTCAAATTTCATTTTGGGCATGCAAATTAAAAGAGATCAGAAAAAGAGGAAACTCTGGTTAAATCAAAGAAAATATGTCGAGACAATATTGCATAGGTTTAATATGTAGGAATGTAAACCGGTCAAGGTCCCTATTCATGTTGGTGTAAAGTTGTTTGTGGATTAGTGTCCCAAGACACATGAAGAGGAGGAGGACATGTCTCGTATTCCATATGCGATTGAAGTTGGAAGTTTGATGTATGAAATGTTTGTACTAGACCAGGCATTGCACATACAGTGGGAGTTTTGAGCAGGTATATGTCAAAACCAAGGAAGGAGCATTGGACAACAGTAAAAAGGGTTTTCAGGTATTTGTGTGGCACCGCTAGCTATGGATTGTGCTACCAAGGAAGATTGGGATTAGAGAGAGTGTTGGATATACATGGGTTTGTGGATGCAGAATGGGATGGAGATATAGATCATAGGATATCTACAAGTGGGTATGTGTTTAACCTATTTGGAGGAGAAATAAGTTGGATGACCAAAAGACAGGTGGTTGTAGCACTTTCAACTACAAAAGCTTAATATGTGGCAGCCACTCATGCAAATAAGGAATCATTATGGTTACAAAGATTATGTTCAGGTATTGGGTTGGTACAACAAGTTGTAAGGATAGATTGTGACAATTAGAGTGCAATGTTTTTGGTGAAGAACCTAGATTATCATTCAAAGACAAAGCATATTGATATTCAATATCACTTTTTGAGAGACATGGTTGAAGAAAAGAAAGTATTGTTGATGAAGGTGGACACTTTGAAGAATGTTGTGGATTCATTAACAAAATTTGTGGGAAATGAGAAGTTCTCTTACTGTAGAGGATCCATGGGCATTTCTCCCCTGGATTGTTAACTATGTAACCATGTAACCCCTTGTATGTAAAGAAAACAACAAGTAGGAGAATGTTGGATATGTGTTATATTCTTTGCACGACTAGTAGTGTTTGTGTTGCGTCGAGCATGCGGGGGGGTTTGAGGTGGGGGCGGGGAGGAGGCCGATAGCCCCCTCCATGGGGTTTTGGGGGAAACATCCCCAAGAAAAAAAAAATCATTGGGAAACATGCCACATTCTTTCCTTGTTTTTCATGTTCCCTTGATTTGTGTGTCCATTGTTGGGCGGTTTTTCTGCATATAGTTTTTTGCTGATGGTTTTCTATTCCAGTTAAGGAATTAGGGTTGTTGACTAATACAGGTCATTAGGTTAGGGTTTTGGATGTCGTTGGATCCTATATGTATATTGTATTTTAAACAATGTATCACTATGAATGAATATAGAATATGATGGTTTTCCCGATTTGGGTTTCCAGGGGAAAAATCTGTGTAATGTTTGTATTTTCCATTGTATCTTTTCTATTCTTTTACTAAAAATTTGTTTGTAGTAAATATTGTACAAGGTTGAAATATACACTGCAATAGGCATTTGTGTTAACTAAATGGACAGACCATAGGCCCACCATTTATAGATCAGGTGGTTAAATTTATTATTAAGGTTATTTATCTATTTATATATTTTTTAATAATGAGAGATTATTTTTGCAATTTTAAAGTTTCTTTTATATGTCATGTATTAGTTAAATATTGAGTGTGTGTAACATTTATGAGATGATTTTGAACTACATTTCATGGAATTTCACATGGAGATATTTCATTGATGTTCTTGAGGAGTATTTTCACGTTGAATATTATGAAGACCAAAACATGAGATGAACAACCTTGCACCAAGGTAAATTCAAACTATATCAGAGTACACCAACCCCTTTCATAATTTGCATGGAAAATTGGGTATTTGAGACTCTAAGTGACACTTGGTTTTAAAATACTGAAGTGGCTTACACATATACATCTAATCAGAAATGGTCTAAATTCCCAATTTTTCCAACAATGAGACAATTACTTTTTCACTCTTATGGGCCCTTTCTCATCCCAAATATTGGTTACATACTTACTGTGTGCAACATGTTGGAGATGATTTTGAATTGAATTCTATAGAATCCACATGGAGAGATTTTTTTGGTTCCTATAAGGAGTATATACATGTTGGAAATTATGATTATCAGTACACAAGATGGACAACCTTGCACCAAGGTAAAGTTTGGACTATGCTAGAGTACACCAAGCCATTTTATACATTGCATAAAAGTTGTGTATTTGAGACTCTCAAAAACACTTGGTTCTAAAATATTTAAGTGGCCTACACCTACACATATAAAATATAAATGGATTTTTTGTAAATATCTTTGCTAGAGTCACTTACCATTATTACAGAAGATTAAGAAAACAAATTTGGGAGAAAGGTAAGAAATATTTAGGGTTGAAAATAGTTGCAACACAATAAGGGTCAAGGTGTTCCTAACTCTCAAAACATGAGATAAATAAAATATAACCAACTTCAAGTCAACTATTCAAAGCTCCATGAAAATAAAAGTGGGAAAGTCGGACATAGGAAAGTTGTGTAACCACCACAAAAGTCCTCAGCAAAGGAATGATGAATTTTGAATGAGACAATGATAATTTGAAAATACATGAAATCCTTGAACTTTGATTCAATCCCGACGTGATAAGATTCCATAAATAGATGGAATAAGATCATCAACATTGATCCTAGTGTTATTATCACCACCAAAATGGTCCAACTAGAGGAGGCAAAGAAGATCAAAGAAGGTGAGTACCACTTCCACTCATAGATGTGGCATGAATGGGACAACAATAAATTTCATTTTTATAATAACAATGAGAAAAACATGATATTAGCACAATTCATCGAGGATATGATGTTTCCAAAAAAATTTCACCCTTAACCATACAACTTATGCATGCCAATATAGACATAAGACATCCACGCAATCAACAATTTCCTCTACAATAGAACATTAAGAACTTAAAATATGGAATATTGTGTTACATTTCCACCTTTGAAGTTTGTGATGTTATTTTAGGACAACCACAAATATGGAAGCAACATGTTGTTTACTAGTCTAGGCCCCATATTGTCATTGTCAACCTAGGGGATCAACTCTATAGGAGACTAGAGGTATCCCTAACTACCACAATATCTCTATCACTATTAAGCAATGTAGAGAGATAATATCTTAGATTGGGATATGTGTCCTCTTCATGGTCCAATTAGAGGGAGAAAATGAAATTTATAAAATACTAACAACTCTACAAGGGGTCACTCTATTCTATAGAAACAACTAGATCAATCGGTGAAAAAACATACAAATGTATTCACCTCACTTCTAGGAGTACCTTTGTGTTATCAAGAAAATCATATAATTAATTTAACTATAGGTTACCCTCTCTGAAACAACCTTGTATATATAGATAATCTCTTCTAAATAAGATAATATTAAATTCTAGATTCAAAATTTTATATAGAAGGCCATATTTGACCAAGATCCTCACCTTATGAGATCCTTTATGTGTTATTTCAGAAGAGGGATGGAACATGCAAACTCTACATTGACTGAATATCCTTGAAAAAATCATATTTAAGAACTATTACTCCATTCCCAAATTGATGATTTTCTCAACTTCCTCAAAGGAATCATTTTCTTTCCGCAAAATTGATCTTAAGTGAAGCTACCACTAAGTGGAAATTGAGTCAGCTAATGCATGGAAGACAACATTCAATTATAAAGA
>JZKD02S2192808.1:34534-63053 GCA_000966675.3 Picea glauca
TTGATACCAGTGAATTATTTTTATAAGTCATTACTTTTTAGTTTTTAGTGTTTTTCCATTTTTCATTGCATTTTTATTATGGTGTTTTGATGCGCGTATTTAATTTAAGTTATAACTTTATGTGATTACATTTTTAGTGGTTTTTCTATTTCCATTGCATTTTCTAATGGTGTCTTTAATGGGCATGTTAAATTCATTCATAAAGGAAAAGCTATTGGAAGAAGATCGCATATATAAATATGAGTTAATGATTCTTGGTTACAACTTGAATGAGTTAATGATTTTAGTATGTTGCGTTGTTATGGCCTTCTAATCTTAGATTGAAGTTAATGTTTCTTTAAACGATGAATCATAACTATTCCTTGATAATCCATGAAGGAGATAATTGTTTTTGAACATTGCTTTAATTATAATTTCAAGGTTAAATTCTGCCTTAATTGATAATTTGTCACCATTCATTATGCTGGATTAAATTTGAATTGAGTTTCAGGATTTAGGAGGTTGCTTTAATTATGACAGTATAATTATAGATTAATGCCTTTTGTTGCTTAATGATAAATCACAACTCTTCCTTTTATTTATAGTAAATGTATGAGTTAATGGATTTTAGACTATGGCGCTAACCTTAAATTAAATGTTAAGGTCACTGAAAATGAAAACTTTTCACTAGTCTTTATTCTTGATTAAATATGGATCAATTTTTGGTTAGATGTCATCCCAGTTGAGAACAGACTTGCACAACAAGGTCCTGGAATGATTAATTTTAGAAGGTATCTAGATGACCAAACTGATCTATAGTTGCACGATGGAATGGTCTTAAGACTTGGGTAGATTGTAGTCATTGTTCAACTATTGTTGTACCGGGTCGTAAATTATGTGTGCTTAGTCTGCTAGTGTTGGGTGGGATGTAGACACCTCCATGTTCCTCAGAACAGTCACCAGCCCTGAGACCTTAAATGGTTAAGATCAATGGGAACCTGGGCTTGAGCATTGCTTATGTGTCTTGGAGGTCCTAACCATTGCAGGGTAGGATGGAGGGGTAGTCAGTTTTACTTATTGTTGATTAATTTTTGTGTAAGGAATCCAGGGTTGTATCAAGAGTCTCGGGCCCTTTAAAGGCAGGGTTTCCACTCTTGCGACACACATGACAAAGATTACTAGTTTCTGCCTGAGCAGTCAGCCAAGAGCCTATCTGACCTTCTCTCTCTCCAAAGCAGAGAACTAAGATTAAACGCCCTGCTTTCCTGTGCAGAAATAGTAAAATCTACTACTATGGATTATTCCTTCTGTGATCGTACTGTGCATAACCCAGTATGTCGTTAAACGGTGGTGTTGTGTGCCTTTGATCATGAATGCTTGCAGTTACTTGTTGAGTGTCATGTGTCTTCTTGTTGTGATCATCATGGTTGTGTCTTGTTAGTCGTCGGGTGGTGATGTAGAGTCAAGGGTGTATGTTTCCTTTCTACACGCACGCACACACTTTTTAAACACACAAAAAAAAAATTGCACTAGTTACTAGAGTTGGGTTGTCATAAAGAGGAGGGTCGTTACATTCCTCTCTCATATATTCTCATTTAATGGCCTTGTCTTTAGTTAATATTGTAGTGGAATGCAATGGTAGATGGTATATAGGTCATTTATCATAAGAATTTTACTTGAAAAAATTTTAAACACTAAATCAATTTTATTAGTAAACATAATTAATTTGGTATGTTTCATCATTAGACCAAACAATTAATAAAATAATGGATTTTTTTTTCCAATACACATGCAACTAACCACTTTATAAAGAAAATGTCAAATTAAGCAATAAAATTACATTTCCATTGAAAATCTAAAAATAGAATTACTCAATGATAGTTTTCTTATGCCCCATTATGAGATCTAAAGGTAGCCCTAATGTATGCCACCTTTGACTAATGTCTAGTTGTATATGTGATCCAAATTATTTTTTTCACAAAATGAGAGTGGAGATATAACACATAAATATACATAGATATTGAAAGAGCGGAAATAATATAACAAGGATATATAAGAAATATAACAAGAGGCACAGATATACACAATTTCTATTAATGAGCGAAATGTACAGAACTGTAGAAATAAAGAGTGAAAGACTCGCTAGAATGGTGCCATCTTATCTCTGAGAAGAGATGTGATGGCTACTCGCATTCGCAGGAAGATGGATTACAATGAGGCTCTAAAGGAATTTTTGACATAAATAAAATCCAAATCCCTAACCCCAGAAGATTAAAATCCAACAGTTTTGTGGACCTTGTTTTGGGTAGTTTAGTGTATCAACTTCCCGGGGGCATAACTTTGGCATACGATATTCATTTGGGGTGCATGATAGCTCATTGGAAAGGTCTATATGAGGAATACACATGTTACTGTCATACTTTGAATTTGTCTACATTCTAACTATGGCGATCCCTAAAAACGTTTTTAAGGGCCTCAAAACGACCCTGGAAGTTCGGGACCCAAAAACTAGTGAAAAACTGCCAACGTGGAAAAAAAATTCAAGCCAGTGGGATAGGTGGGTGGCCACTGATATCCACCTGGATAAATCCTCCCTCATTATTGAGAAATTGTCTCCATTGCGTTGATCTCTCAGGGGAGAAGGGGAAGCGTTTGTTGAACCTGAACCCTGGTGAGTTGCTTGTCTTGTTGGAGAAGTTGGTGGGGTTGAGTCTGTTCAACCAGTCGAGCTACCTAAGATGATTGTGTGAAGAAGGAATATTTGTTCTTTGCTGCAATATTTCTGACCTTCTTCTATTGGATAGAAGGTGTTTGGATTGAGGCTATAGTAGTTACAGTGCCCTTTTGTTCACCCTTTGAACAAATTGTGAAGAAGATGAATTTGTAGTATGAGATAATACCTTGCGGCATTGTTTAGGTGGGGTAATAGTTGGAACTACCTCTGGTATTTTGTAGAGATAACCCTCCAAAGTAAAAATGACACTATAGGGTTAAGAATCATAGATATCATGGTGCTTCCACATATATGGTTGGCCCAAGAGAACGTCACAGACATCTAGTGGGGAAACATCACATAATACCTCATCCTTGAAGGGATGGATTATGTATGACAATCGAAATTGTTGGATGACATAGAGATCGTGTCCCTGGATAATCCACTCAATGTTGTATGGCTATGGGTGTGGTGTTGTCGATAATCCCAATTGTTTGATGACCTCTGTTGAGATGAGTTTCTTCTGACTTTCGCTATCAATAATAAAATGCAGTGGGTTCCCCTTCACCCACATTTGTGAATGAAAAAGTCTATCCCCCTCTTCAGGAATTGTTGGTTCTTGTGGTTGAATTGTTGTGGTCGTGACAATAGCATTAGGGTCTGTGTCGATGATCTTTCTTCTACCATTATTTTCTGAATCAGGGTTCGTCTCCTTGTCTTTGATCTCGGCGACCAATGACTATTTTGAGAAACATTCATTGGTGTTGTGCCAAGGGATTTTGTGGAAATCACACCATTTTTCGATGTCCTTCTTCGTATTTCTGTCACCTTTATTTTCCTGTGGATTGGATTGGTTTTCTGAAGTTTGGTCCTTAGGTTTGTCTTTACCATACTTTGATTGTTGCAGATTTTCATACCTAAACTCCCACTTCTTTTGGTACTTAAATTTATGCTCGATTTTAACAACATATTGATAAGTAGCACCAAGTGATGAGATGTCCAAAAAATCTATTTCAGTTTGTATGTATATGTGTAGAGCCCCACGGTATTTCAAAACCAGATGTCACTTGAAGTCTTTGATACCCACCTTGGTGTGCAAGGTATAGAAGGTATCGGTGAACTATGTCACTTCTTATCCCCTCTCTTGTCGTAGTGTGGTCCATCTCATGTACTGGTCCTCATAGTTGCCAACAAGGTAATATTGTTCCTTGACCGCATCCACAAAAAAATCCCAAGTGGGCTTGGCCCCATATATTCTAGATTCCTCTCTAGAAATTTTCTCCCAGTAAGTTTCCCACCAATGTTTGACATGGGGGAGAGCCTTAAGGAGTGCGAAGGTGATATTTTCCTTGTCAAAAAAATTGTGAACAGAGAAATAAACTTCTAGAAGATGTAACCATTTGTCTAGGGCATCCACATCTATCTCTCCTTCAAATATGGGAATATCAAAATTAACTTGTACCTTCTTGGCATAGGGGAAGACCTGGGGTTCAACGATTCAACAGCGCACCAACAAAACCCTAACTACCGGCCCTTTCGGTAACACCTACAAAGCAGGCAAAGTATCACCTGAGGTAGAAGCAAGGGGGGTTACAGGACACAGGTCCAAACTTTAATAACACTGCAGAACATACCCTAATAGAGATTAGCATAGTAACAACAAAGATTAAGCACTTCAACCACTTAGCACATAACACAATTATTCCTCTTCAACACAAATAAGCACTAAGAATCAACAGATATATCTATGATACATAATAAACAAAGCACTGAGCATATTCATAACATAAACAATACAACACAAAGCCAATCAAAGACACAAGATATATGTATTTCACCCCAGTGTGGGGCTACGTCCACCAACTGCTTCATCTTCTTTATTATTCTTCAATCTCTTACATTCAGTTGCTCCTGTGCACCAAGCCACAGAGCCAAGCTTCGCACGAGATAGGAGATCTGTGCACTGAGCATCGGATCCTCCTTCCAAAACTAGGTCAAGGCACAAAGCCAACTTCTCTAGCGAGCACAAAGCCTTAACACATATAAATTTTGTTGCACAAAGAAAATCAAAACTAATTTCACTTAGCTACCAAGACTTCACTACCCCCAAAAATCCTCTCTTCGATCATACATTCTTATTTATTTATACTTTTACAATCCCTTACAAAAAGGCCTAATCATGGGTAAAACCCCATGGACTGACATCCCATAACCCATTACAAAAACCCTAAAGGACCCCTTACTGAATCCACATGGTCTGCAAAATTGGTGAGATCCACAATCTCAGCTCCGCCTGGGTGCTCCATCTTTGAACAGTCTGTCGAAGTCCAAAAGTGGGAAAACCTGACCAAGGTTTCCTCAAAACTTGGTCGAGGGCCAACAGGCCCCCAACACTCACTTGTGACTCATCCTGAGTCACTCAGGTCTGGGAAATGTTGCTTCAAAGGCCTCAAGATTCACTCAAGATTCCTTGACTTGGTGCTTTGCCTGAGCCTCCTGCTCAGTGATCTCTTGGATTGTTTGCTATGTAACAGGCCCTTCCAAGCGTTGTTCCACTGCTGCAACCACTTATTCCAATTACGATCCATGTCCATCAATTTCTTCAAATACCTTGCAGGCTTCATCCTACATAGGTTGTATCTTCTGCACAACTTCCATTACCCTACCCTAGATGGCAGTAATCTTCTATTGCACTGCGTGTTTTTCCTGAGATATTTTCATTCTTTTGACTACAGTGAGGAGCTTCATCTGTGCATGTACTGACAATGCATGTTGTTTCACCTCTTGTAACTGCATTTCCATTTTCCTTAGCTTTGGATCTTCTATGAGGAATTCATAAGTCTGCGCACTTCTATCACTCAACTGTTTTCACTCTGAGGCAAGGGACTTTATCCTTATTACTATGTTCTTATAGGTTTCCTTCTTTTGATCACTCACTTCTTGTGGGGTGCTCGGTACTACTTGATCCTCCAACTCTGTTATCCTTTCTTGAAGTTGTTGGATGGTCTTAGTGAGCTTCACCACTTGAGCCTCAACCAATTCCTCTTCCTCCTATGCCAATCTAGCCATAGAGTGACATGATTTTCTCACTACCTCTTTTACTACGGTCCATTCTGCAAGCAACTTCTCCTTTTCTTTTTGTATCTTCACTTTGTCCTCATGGAGAATCACTTGAAACTCTTCTCTCTCACTTTCATACATGGTTACACTATACTGGGCTACTTGTAACTGCTCTAGGAATTCATCTTTATCTTGTTTCAAGGCTTCTATAGCCTTCTTCTTTTCTTCTGGGATTTTCTGAAGTCGAGCCTCTATTGCATCTCTAAGTTTTTCTCAATTGGGATAGTTCATCCCCTAATTTTGCAATCGGTAACAAGGAAGGCACAGTAGGTACTGCGTGGGCCAAATGAATGGCTTGTTGTATTTCCTTTAGTTCTTTTTTGATCCTTCCATACAACTCCTCCTACTTCACTCCATATTTATGCAATATTTCCTCAGAAGCATCCTCCATGGCTCCACAGACCAAACTAATGTCATCTTCTGTGAGTGTTTCTTCTAAATAGGGCTTACTAGCGTGCGTCTTATTTCTTACTAAAGGTTTCTATGGAGAAGCCTTCCTCTTCTATGGTTTTACTGTGTCAGTAGGGGGATATTTTGGCGGTGTAGCTTCATCTTCTTATTTCTCATCCCCTCCTCCTTGTCCATCTACTTCATTTCCTCCTTCTCCTAGCAATCCAGATCCATTTTCTTCGAAGGTGTTGTCCTCCTCATCGGTCTCTATATCTTGGACTTCTTCCTGCTTCCTCTTCTTAATTGTCCCACTGGATTGTCTGACATGCTCAACCTGGGTGACCATGGGGCTTCCTATGATATCAGTGACAAAGAGTTTTTCATCAGTGATGGGTACAAGGAACTCCTCCAGTCATTCCTTGGTGATCTACTCCATGTCTTCATCTGTTAGCTTATAGTACAATTGTAGCTCTTCCTTGTTCTCATCTCTGTGCACAGTGATATAAATAAAATGTGGATCTGCGTGGAAATTCGCTATTGGTCTGTATTGGTGCAGGGGGCATGGTGTCATGCATGGAAATGACTCAATGGAAACCTTCAGTTGTTAATAATGAAACACAGCGTTGGACTACCACTACTTCATCATGTCGTCTGTGTACCATAAGGTAGAAAACCTAGTATCCAATGGCTCTGATGGTTTGATCTTTGGGAAGGTGGCTCCTTCGGGAATTTTCCAAGAAACAAATGCAATCAAAATGATTATCCAATTGAAGTGGAATTTGTATCCCAAATATTGAGCTTCATGGAAATCTTTCTCGAGTTCATTGACGAGGTAACTCGCCCAATTCATCTGCATACCCTCCACACATTTTCCTGCGAGCTCCACCATGAAATCGTTGACCTGTGTGGGGCAGTTCTTCATTATGATATTTTCAGCTATGAGTTGGAAAGCGAGGAGCACTAAGACATCTTGAATAGTGGCTACCTCATAACCTCTCTTTCCTTTTTCAACTTCGTCATAAGATTCCTTGATGCGTTGTGCCAGGGAATGATCTAAGGCCTTCCCTGGATAAAATTGATGAGGGTTCAGTCCCTTCATTCTCAAGACTGTAATCTGGTGGATCGGAGTTGGATCCACAGTAATCGTCCAGTCAAGCCACAAGTATCCTCCATGATAGCACAAAAAAAGGAGTTTAATGCAAGCGTTAACCTCCCGGTGATGAAAAAAATGGGGAATCTGCATTACATTCATCACAGTATATTACGTCAGTCTCTTAATCCATGGTTGGGAGACAAGGCGACGCTTCTTCCCAGTGGACTTCATCAAGTATCTGTGGGGCACTAGCATATCATAGTTCTTTATGTCACCTAGATTGAAATCGTTGTTCTTCAGTAGTGGGATTTGTCATAACTGACTCCTAACTATGTGTATTCCCTTCGAAATGTACGCAGTGAACAAGGTGTACTCATATTCGTGTGGAAATTTTTCATGCTTAACTACTCTAGGCAAAGGTGGGATATAGTCTAGTAGGATCGACGAGATCTACTTCGCATTAGCCAGATCACCACAATGCTTAGTCGTGGGGTTGACATGGCTAGAATGACGTACAGGCGAAGGGGAAGCCTGCAGTCCCCTAGTCGACAATGATTGGACACCTTCAGATAACTATTTGTCATCCATTATAATTTTAAGGACCTCCTCGACAGACTTCTCTAATTTAGTAGGTTTGCCCGACATTCTCACTGTTAAATAGACAGGTCGGGGTAGGTGAATGGATAAGCGGGGTAAACAAATGGGAAGTGAGTTCTAGTTTTTGATAACACAACTCGACACACAATCAATTTTTTTTATCTCAATTAATCACAAGTGGAAAAAAGTGGTCCCGACACAACATCCGACGGGTTAAATAAGTAGGGCCTCATAACAGTTTCTTCCAATGAGCAGGAATGCTTCCATCAATGTGAACATGTCTATTATGAAGCAGTCTCAATGTCCCAAAAGAGATCCATCTTCCCATAAATGTGTTTTCTAACCATTTTGGAGTGTCATCCTAATGGTCAGGGCGCCTCCAACGGTCATATAGCTTCGCCAGGTCGAAGTCCCATTCTGCACGGTCCTGTTGTTCCAGCAAGGTTTGAATCCTTCGAATCTACCTTCTGTGAGGTTCCAATCTGTGAAGTCTTCCATCTGGTCCCTATAGTTTCTTGTATCTTTTCCAACTTAGCTTTATTTTTACTAAGATTTCTTGCCTTCTTTCATATTATCTGAGTCTCTCTAACTATTTCTAGAATCCTCTTTCCATTATTATTCTTATATTCTCCTAGCGTAGTGACTTTGCACTGTTGATGTGCTCTCAAAGGGTTTGAATTTAATGTCCCTTCTCTTATTAATTCTTGGGTGGATATACTTTTTTCTTGAAAGGATAGGTCTTTCAAACCTTATTGCATTGTTTCAACCTTGACAACTAATTCTCTTGCCTTATGTTGCTTCCACTTATCCTCTCATTCTTATATTAGTCAGTCTATTTTTCTAGCCATGAAATCCCTTAGTTCTTTCTTTTTTATTTTTTGTAGCTTCCTCCTATGTTTTCCTTCTGATCTGATCTTTCTCAATCCAAGTCTTACCTAGAAAAAGTGGAAAAGGGGTGTTGTCCTAAACAAACTTAATGACTTCAAATTCCTCTTCAGTCGATGTTCCATGGATAATAAAAGGTACATTAGTAACTCTTCCACATAAATTTATCATCTTACCCTTAAATAAGCCTATCCTTCCTAATGAAGGTATCACAATAGGCTTTCCTGAAATTTCCCAAGTGTATTTTTTCATAATATTCACTTGTGTTTCTTCATCCAAGACGCAATCTATGGCAAAGTCTTCTATTCTTGCACTTATGCGTTGTTTTACTTTCAATATCTATGGTAAACTGACATCTTTGTGATCATCCATCATTTCCTTCAACTGTAATAACATAGTCTGAGCTTTCTCTAATTATTTCTCTTTATGTTTCTCTAACATGCTCTTAGTTTCTTGACTTCCTTCATAGATATCTTGTCTCATATTCATTCTTTCAACTTTAGCAATCATCTTTGGACAATCCTCAACCTCATGCCCAACAATTTACAACAAAGACAACTAGAACATGTACCAGGGCATTCCTTAGCAAGATGTCTCAGTATTCTGCAGTTATAACACAAAGTTAATCATCTTTTCCTCTTGTATGTTCCCCAACCTCTTCTGTACTATGCACTAGGATCACAGTGTTGGACCTGCAATCTGCAAAAATTCTTTCTAGGTTCTTGCATCCACTTATTAGTCGAAAAAATATTTTTTTTCATAGGAATAACATATCTTTATTCATTTCTATTATCTTTACTTAGATCAACTCTTTCTTCCAACTGTGCCCTAGCTTTCATACTAGGACAAAATCTATTAAACATACTTAAATTCATGCTTTCAAAATAAAAAATTTCACTTATCTTACTCTTACCAAAACACAAAGCTTTACCTTTCTTCGGATCTTGCCTCTTTTCTTCATATCAGATTTATTTCTTAACACAAAGATTTGCAAGTCAAGTAGAGTACTTTGCACTTTAGATGCAGATCTATGCACAGAGATTCTCTTTTCTTTACTTTAGTTCCCAGCAATCATAGTTTCAGGTCTCGACAATGGAACCATTTGTTGGAATAGGGGAAGACCTAGGGTTCAACACTTCAACAACGCACCAACAAAACCCTAACTATCGGCCCTTTCGGCAACACCTATGAAGCAAGCGAAGTCTCACCCGAGGTAGAAGCAGGGGGGTTACAAGACGCAGGTGTTTGTAACCAAGTTGGGACATAGCTCTATGATAATAACACTTCCCAGAGTATTCTACTGACACTTAAAAGGAAATATGCATTAGTTTCCAAACTTTAATAACATTGCATAGCATACCCTAATAGAGATCGACGCAGTAACAACAAAGGTTAATCACTTCAACCACTTATCACGTAGCAAAAATATTCCTCTTTAACACAAATAAGAACTAAGAATCAACAGATCTATCTATCATACATAATAATCAAAGCACTAAGCATATTCATAACATAAAAAATACAGCACAAATCCAACCAAAGACACAAGATATACGTGGTTCACCACAGTGTGGGGATACATCCACCAATTTCTTCATCTTCTTTATTATTCTTCAATTTCTTACATTCAGTTGCTCTTGTGCACCAAGCCACAAAGCTAAGCTTCGCACTAGACAGAATATCTATGCACTAAGCACCAGATCCTCCTTCCAAAACTAGGTCAAGGCACAGATCCAACTTCTCTATAGAGAACAAATCCTTAACACATATACATTTTGTTGCACAAAGAAACTCAAAACTACTTTCACTTAGCTACCAAGACTTTGCTACCCCCAAAAAGCCTCTCTTATATCATACATTCTTACTTATTTATACTTTTACAATCCCTTACAAAAAGGCCTAATAATGGGTAACACCCCATGGGCCGACATCCCATAAACCATTAAAAAAACCCTAAAGGACCCCTTATTGGGTCCACATAGCCCGCAAAATTGGTGACATCGGTGATCTCAGCTACGCCTAGGTGCTCCATCTTCGACCAACCTGTCGAAGTCCAAAATTGGTCAAACCTGACCAAGGTTTCCTCAAAACTTGGTCGAGGGAAAACATACCTTGAAAGGTGAGGTGACTCCAAAGTGGACTCTTAACGAAGACGTGCATGTTGTTATCGGTGGGCATTGAAGGATGTGGGAAAAATTCTCCATCATTCTGTCCCTTCATCACGTGAGAGCTTGCTCAAGCAACAGATTGATATAATCTTTTGCTATGTTGTTTTTATTTTCTTCCACCGTGGATGGTTTCTTGGGCGTGTGAGAGAAATTTTCCTCAAGAGAGACAAGCTCGAGACCCAACTTGCTATACTCGGACCTCATCGGGGACATGCACTGAAAAATGATCAAGAGCAGTCTTCTCTAATACCACTGATCCAGATTATTTTTAGCATGAAATGAGAGAAGAGATATAACACAAACATATACAGAGATATTGAAAGAGAGAAAATAATATAACATAGATTTATTGGAAATATAACAAGAGGCACATATATACAATAATACACAATTTCTATTAATGAGTGAAATGTATAGAACTGCAAAAATACAGAGTTAAAAACTCACTAGAATTGTGGTTTTGGCACAGGGGCAAACCCAGGTTTCAGCTCCAAGAGCACACCAACAAGCCCTAACTACTGGCCCTTTCGGCAACACCTGCGAAGCAGATGCAGTCTCACCCGAAGCAGTTATGAGGGGGTTTCATGATAGAGATGTCTACAACCAAAGGGAATATCAAGTGGATCTAACACAATAACAACACAACATTCATATATCACTTATCATCTTTGATCTATTCCATGCATCTATCAAATCTACCATGGTAATGCAATAATAGTATATAAATGACAGATACAAAAGACCAATCACACCCAACACAAAATATGTGTGGTTCACCCTCTCTCTAGGGCTATGTCCACAGAACTTTGCTATATTATATTGAGGTAAAGCATACAATTCTTATATGCGCTCTTAGTTAGAAGATCTTCTCTCTTCTCCTTTGTTTCTCTCCCCTCCCTGCACACCCAGCTATAGGGTTGATATTCACGCCGAGCTGAAGATCTTACAATCTAGAAGGCTCTCGTACTCAACACTTCTCCCTCACACAATATTACTCGCTCAACCTACTTGATACCAACAACAACAATAACAACATTATCGTACCAACCCAACCTAGTCTCTTTAGACCTCTATTTATACATTACAATATCTCACCGATAGCCTTAGGCCAAAACCTAGGTGTCCAAAACCCTAGATACCAAAACCCTAGGTGTCTAAAAACCTAGGTCAGCTTGACCCGTGTTTTCAGGGATTCGCCAGCATGTCTTTCCTTCTTTCTCGCGTAATGCTCCAAAAGAATCCAATGGTGTCTTTTTCCACTTGTTGAGTTGTCCACGATCCTTCTTCCTTGTTGACTTTTCATTCTCGATCTCCTCTTCCAACGGATTTCTTTCTTGGGCTTCGCTCCATTTTTTCTGCTCTTTTTCTCACTTTGACTCAGTATCAGTCACTGTGTCTTCCGCGAAGTTCGATATCTCCCTTTTCTTCCTTGATCTTCACTTCATTCCATAACCAAGGTCCAACAAGCCCCCAACAGTCACCTATGAATCATCTCGAGGCACTTCAGATCTGACTTTTCTGTTGTACTTTGACTTCAGACTGCGCAATGTATCCTTTGCTTTCTACTTTATGCTTCCTCTTATTCCTTGTGAAGACTGTATTTTCTGTGTCTGGTACCCAATTTCAACTGCACCTGGTACCTAGACCCTTTTCTTCATGCTTTTACTAAGAGTTGTGAGGAATCTAGTTTTCATAGTACAACTTCAGCCGACTCCCATTCACTAATCCTTCCTTCCATTCTCCCTTTAATGTATTAGTTGTGCATCTCCTTCTTATGTGACATAAGCGATCTCATATGGCCCTAGCCAATGTGTCCTGAACTTTCCCGAATGTTTTATGAACTCGCTGTCATAGACCAATACTAGATCACCTTGTTTCAATGCCTTCTTCTTAATGCGCCTGTCATGGTAGGCCTTATTTCTTTCCTTTTGAACCTTTTGATGGAATCCTGCAATGAATTTATCTTCCTCAAGTTCAACCAACTGCGCAAGCCTCTCTTGAACAGCTCTAGTGTCATCCATATCTGTAAAGGCAACAATTCTTAGGCTTGGTACCAAATATTCCATTGGAACAACAACTTCAAGACCATATGCCAACTTAAAAGGGGTCTACATTGTCAGCTTCTTGCAAGTGGTTCTATAGGCCCATAACACTATTTGTACTCTTAAATCCCAATCATCCCTGTTCACACTACAAATATTGGTTAATGTTGTTTCCAAAATCTTGTTGAATGCTTCAACTGTCCCATTTTCTTGTGGATGGTATGGTGTACTCTTCTAATGGTGGACTGTAAATTATTCAATCAGGGCTTCAACCATATTATTGATGAAATGTGTACCTTGATCGCTCATAAGGATCTTTGGGCATCTAAACATGGTTATGATGTCATCAAATATGAAGCATGCAGCTGTAGTTGCACTACAGTCCTTAACTTCTCTAGCTTCGGCCCATCTGTTCAAGTACTTTGTTGTGGTAATTATGTACCTTTCTCCTGTGCACTTTCTTGGTGGGTTTATAGGTCCAAGGAAGTCAATGGCCCATTTCTCGAATGCTTGTAGGGTCAGTTGTGGTGCTAATGGAATTTCATCTCTCCTGGATAGTTTCCCAACCCTTTGACATGCATCGCAGGCTATGGAATAGTTTTTAGCATCTCTGTGTAATGTAGGACACCAAAGGCCAACTGTAAGAGCCTTTTGTGTAGTTTCTTTCCCTGCATAATGTCCTCTTGCGATGCATTCATGATCTTCTTCGAGGATCAGCGGTCATTCTACCTCCATAACACACCTCTGCAATATCTCATCTGGTCCCATCTTGTATAGATGTCCAACTATAAGTGATAAGTCTGCAGCATGCACTACTAGTTGTTTCTTCTGTGGAATTGTATACTTACAAGGTTCCATTCCTCTTGACAGGAACTGGACTATTTCTTTGAAGTGGTCATCGATATTTCTAATGGCTAGTAGTTGTGCATATGGAAATGTATCTTCCAAATTAGTGGGCTCTTCTCCATGTTCCAACATTGATAAGTGGTCAGGACCCTTGTTCATTCTCTATGGATTTACTATGATCTCAAAAGCATACTCTTGAAATAACAAAATCCATATGCATATTCTTCCCCCCAACACTGGCTTGTTGACTAGGTATTTTAGCGTGGAGTGATCAGTAAACATTTTAAAGTGTCCTCCCAACAAGTAGTGGTGAAATTTCTATAGTGCGTACACCATGGCTAACCCTTTTCGCTCAGTGGTGGTGTAGTTAATCTCGGCAGTTGATAGCTTCCTGCTAGAAAAATCTAGAGGGTGGTCAATATCTCGTTCTTCCGATTGTGCTAACACAGCTCCTAAAGCAATGGAAGATGCATCGGCATGCACATGAAACTCCTTGGTCCAATCTGGAAAGACTAGAATGGGTGCAGTAACCATTTTCTGTTTCAGTGTGTCGAAGATTTGTTGGCATTCTTCAGTCCAACTAAATTGACAATCCTTCTTCAATAACTTCTCCATGGGTGTTGTGATCTGAGCATATCCTTTAATGAACTTCCTGTAGTAGCCTGTGTGTCCCAGCATAGTGCGCATTTGTTTGACTGTTGTAGGAGGGGGTATATTAACTATAATGGTGATCTTGGATGGATCTACTCGCAATCCTTTCTTACATACAATATGTCCTAACAGAACTCCAAATGGTGAAAAAAAATGCATTTCTTCAAATTCAAGGCAATTTGACACTGCCTGCATTTTTCCAACATTAGCCTTATAAATTTAATATGATTCTTCAATAAACTAAAAACAGTCCAATCATCAAAATATGCTTCTAAATATTTATGCAAAAATTCCTTGAATGCTTCGACCACCACCCTAGAAAAGATGGTTGGGGAATTCTTCAATCCAAATGGCATCACTGTATACTGATAGGACCCCCATTCTATTGTAAATGTGGTATTATGGTGATCTTCCTTGGCGTTCTGGATCTAATGGTATACTCAAAATCCATCTGTAAAAGAATATACCTCTTGGCCTCCCACATTATCTAACACTTCATCAATGAATGGTGTAGGGAAGGGGTCTTGTAAACAGACATCATTCAGCTTCTTGAGGTATACACATATTTTGATCTCTCCTGTCTTCTTGTATTGTACCACCATAGGGATAATCCACTCTGATTCTTCCACGGGTTCTATAATCTCTGCTTCTAGCATTCTGTCAAGCTCAATCTTCAATTTCTCCTTATACTTGGGGTTCAATCTGTAGGGTCTCTGTTTAACTGGTCTATAATATGGCTTTAAAGGCATCCTCATATCTCCCATAGGCCCTTTAATTCCCTTCATATCATTGAACTTGGTTGGAAACAAGTCTTGATATTCATGCAGTAATTCTGTAATTTTGTCGATGGTGGCAGCATCCCAGTAACTAACAACATTTGTAAACTTTGGTTTCTTCTATGCCCCAATATTGACCTTCTTAATCTTGATCAGATGTCCAATAAATGGAAACTCAAATCCTAGTCCTTCCACATCTCTCTGTCCTTCTGCTTATGCGATGTTCTCCTTCCTAGGATCATCATCTTCATCAGCATTGATGTTGTAATATCCTTGCAATTTTTGGAGAGGCGCAGTCCATTCATCCTCTTCTTGCTCTAAAGAGGGGATAAAGGCATCCTCAAGTATTCTATGTCTAAAAATATGTAGTGCTTGATCTACTGAAGGAAATTGACTTTCAAATAGGAATGTAGTTTTAAATTTCTAAGTCATACCTTCCCTATCTGTATTGATGAGGCGTAGCTCTGCTTGAAGGTACCAATTGATAAGCATTGTATCCAGCATGTTAATGAATTTGTGCACCCATTGTTCTTGAGTAATATTTATCTAGGATACCTCATGGCTTCGCACATGGTCCTTTGGGAAACTTCAACCTGTGTATCGAACTTCGCATCCTTCTACTTGTGCTGAGAACCTCACTGTCTCAGGGTATGAAATTGTATCCAATTTGTAATATTACTTTTGTGTAACCCCCACCATATTGTTGGTGTGGCTTTCAGGGCCTCATCCATTGCCAATAATATCTATTGTATTGGTACACTCTCTTCAAAGTATGACAAGAAGGTTTCTAAAGGATTTAGACCATCATAGGTGGGTAAGTTACTTATTGTTGTGTCGATCCAATGAACTTCTCTGGTTAGTCTAGCACATATTCTTGTAGATAATTCATACATCTTATTCTTCCAATTCTCCAGTGCTTCTTTTGAGTCTGATGAACATGCACTCTCACTTCACTAGATTAGGTTCCTATAAGCTGTAGGATTAATGTAATACTGATGTCTGGTTGTTAGCTTGTAGATGTTTTCTAGTGCATATGCATGGTCTTCTTCTTTGATGGGCTTTGTGTATCACTGACCTTCATCTAGATCTAAAGGTTCAATGACCCTAAGGCCATCTCTTTCAAAATTCATACGTCTCTTCTTTAAGTCAACAATAGTAGAGTTATTGAAGGCCCAATCAATTCCTAACAACTCAAGGTAAGGGAAATTGTCATCAACTATTTCAATTACCTCAAAATCTGCAAACATTCTTACTCTGTCGATGTCCATAGGGACATGTTCCAATCTACCAAATGGACTTACAACTTGTTGATTAGCCATCCTAAGACTGATAGGGGAATAGATTAACTTTGGTTTTCCGATGTGTTCCCAAGTTTGCTTCATCATGACATTGACCTCTGACCCTAAGTCGAGGACCACATAGTTTATCTCATACTCTCCTATTTGAGCATTCAAATGTAATTCCTTATTTGTCCTTCTCTTCTTACCGATTTTGTGTACTTCCCTATTCAGTAAGGGATCTATATTTCCTAGCTCATATTGTCTAATTAAATTTTGTAACTTATGTACAACACTTTCATCCTGAATCAACTTAATACAAGTATGTAGAAATTCCATGAGCTTTCTTACCTCTTTTCCTTCTCCTGGCGAAGCAAACTGATCAAATGTGTGAGGCATTCCATACTCTCTTACTTCTAGTATTGTATTTGATGAAGAGCCTTGGTCTCCTCTGAACTCTTTTCTTGCTTCCTCAAATATTTGTCTTTCTTTATTTGGATCAAAAGTTTGGGTCTTCTCTGCAGCTTTCCTGATTCCTGAATCTTCTGTAGTCTTACCTTGGGTCAGTCAGTCTTCTCCTATAACAGTTCCTCCTCTGGTTATAAAAATGACTCTAGGTTCTTCTCTACAAGGCTCAGCATATATCAGTTTCACTTGTGGGTTCTGTTGAGGTCCTCGTCTTTCCTAAATATTAGATAGCATCACAGGAAAATATTCTATAACGTGGTTAAACAAACTGCAGTAGCTGCAAGTGGTACAAGGGTTCTAAAAATCCCTTGCAAGATGTCTAGGTTGTGCACAGTTATAACATATGATCTGTCCTTGGCCTCAACTCATTCATCCTCCTCGTCCTTTTCCTCTGAATCCATCGCAAGGATTGAATTTTCCTTCCCCAGGAGAGTTATACTACGTAGTGTTTCTTTCTTATTGTACTTCACCTTGAATATTATATATGTCTCTTGACCTTTTGTGCATGAGATCGTAAGCCCTACAATCCCTATCATCATTTCCTATGGACTTACAAAATGTACAGTACAAATTTATAGGTGTTTGAACATACTTTTTCATATAATAGCACTCACCAGTATGATGTCTATTTCTGCATAGCTCGCACCAAGTTAAGGTGACTTGCTTCAAGGGGCTCGGAGCTCCGGAAGCCAAGTATTCATTGAATAGAGGGAATTTTTCCTTTTCATGGCCTTCTAATTTTCATCTGACACACCATATGTCTTCTCTTTTATCTTTTCCCTTGTATTTTTTCATATCTTCGACCTCCAGAGACAAACTAGTTAGCTGAATCGAGATCTGACTCATACCTGAGCTGGATTCTCCCATAGGGGTTGATTCTAGCTTCATGGCGATCTCAAGTGCCTCCACTTGCGAAGAAATATTATGTTGCATCAGAGGGACTCTAATGTGTGGTAAGAGGGAAGCAATGAACCATTCTTTATTTTGTTCATCTGGGATCTGAAAAGTCAATCGACCTATTAAGGTTTTGAATCTCTGATCAAATTCCCAAACAGGTTCAGCCACCTTCTGCTTGATCTCTTTCATCTCTGTGATACATTTTGACTCGGACTTGGGTTTCTTGAATTATGAAATCAATGCATTCTTTATCTGATTCAGTGGCTTAGGATGTGTAAGTCCTTGGACAAGCTTCATGTACCAGCTCAGTGCGCGATCCCTTAGAGTGGTACTAAACTGGGTTCTTTTGACATCTTCGTCAGTGACATTTTTAATATTCCATACGGCTTCACATAGGAACCAGTGTGGGTCAGGATCTTTAGATCTGTATCCCCTAAAGATAGTAAACCTTATCTCATATTCCATAGATCTTCCTAGGGTTCCTGACTGAATATGTGGTGGACTACTATTGACAATGCTCTAGATGCTCTAGTGACTGGGATTACTCTGGTTGCTTAATACTACTAAATCAACAGGAGGGATAACAGTACTTACTTCGATGGTCTATGTAGTTTATGAGGTTTCAGGTTCTCCTTAGTGAAACTCTTCATCTTTCCCTTCCTCTATCCCAGCGGGTTCTGAATGTTCTTCATCCATCAGATATACTTCTTCTCCACTGTAGAAACCCTCCTCCTCGTAGTTCTACTTAAATATATTCTCAAGGTGGAATTCTATGAACACTCTCCCACTGCGCCTATGTCCAGCTTTTGTGTCATTGTCACTATCTGAATTCTTGAACACTAGCCTTTTCGGATTCAACCACTCTATTGTATCTTCAATATTTTATTCTCATGCAGTAGCATCTTGAGTCTCAACTTCAGGAATTGAAAACAATTTCCTCTGGGTCCCTTAAAGAAATATCTCTCATCTTGGCTATATGACTCTAATCTGTCAACAACAAACTCTATGATGTACCCTCCAATGGTGCTATCGAACCAGTGATCTATTGCTCGTGATACAGTGTTATCAACTCTCTTGACCTTCTTGATCAAATCTGACGTCCAAACCACAGGAGGTCTATATCGAATCTCGAACTGGGTATCTGCTAATCTAGCTAGCCACTCATATATCTCTTGATGGATTCCTCCAAAGAATATTTCTTTTATATCAGTAAAGATATATTTCTCCGACCAATCTTCTGAGCTAAGATTAGGGTTCTTGTTCTGGGATTCAATGAAGTCCTTTTCTTGATCTTCTATCCACTTTTGAATCTCAGTATTCTATGGAAACCACCTTGACATTCCCTCAAGAGGATTCATGTCCCAACAACGGAACCATTTGTTGGCACAGGGGCAGACCCAGGGTTCATCTCCAAGAGCACACCAACAAGCCCTAACTACTGGCCCTTTCGACAACACCTACGAAGTAGATGCAGTCTCACCTGAAGAAGTTATGAGGGGGTTGCAGGACAGAGATTTCTACAACCAAAGGGAATATCAAGTGGATCTAACAAAAGAACAACACATCATTCATATATCACTTTTCATCTTTGATCTATTCCATGCATCTACTAGATCTACCACAGTAATGAAATAACAGTATATAAATGACAGATACAAAAGACCAATCACACCCAGCACAAAATATACGTGGTTCACCCTCTCTCTAGGGCTATGTCGATAGAACTCTGCTATATTATATTGAGGTAAAGCATACAATTATTATCAGTGCTCTTAGCTAGTAGATCTTCTCTCTTCTCCTTTGTTTCTCTCCCCTCCCTACGCACCCAGCTGCAGGGTTTATCTTCGCACCCAGCTGAAGATATTACAATCTAGAAGGCTCTCGTACTCAACACTTCTCTATCACACAATACTACTCTCTCAACCTACTTGATACCAACAACAACAATAACAACATTATCATACCAACCCAACCTAGGCCCTTTAGACCTCTATTTATACATTATAATAGCTCACCAACAACCTTAGGCCAAAACCTAGGTGTCCAAAACCCCGGGTGTCTAAAACCCTAGGTCAGCTTGACCCGTGTTTTTAGGGCTTTGCCAACCTGTCTTTCCTTCTCGCGCAATGCTCCAAATCATCAAACGGTGGTTTTTTCCGCTTGTTGAGTTGTCCACGATCCTTCTTCCTTGCCGAATTGTCATTCTCAATCTCCTCTTCCAACGAATTGATTTCTCAGGCTTCGCTCCATATTTTCTTCCCGTTTTCTCACTTTGACCTAGTATCAGTCACTATGTCTTCCACGAAGTTCGCTTTCTCCCTTTTCTTCCTTTATCTTCACTTCCTTCCATAACCAAGGGCCAACATGTGGCAACTTATCTCTAAGAAGAGATGTGACGACTACGCGCATTGGCAAGAGTATGGATTAAAATGAATCTCTAAAGGCCTTTTTAACATAAATAAAATCCAAAACCCTAAAGTCGGAACATGAAAAGCCAACAGTTTTGTGGACCCTGTTTTGGGTAGTTTGGTGTATCAACTTCCTAGGGGCATAACTTTGGCATACTTTCTTCGTTTGGGATGAACGATAGCTCGTTGGAAAGGTCTATCTGAGGACTACATATGTTATCATTAGAATCTAATTATCTTAATAATTTGATTGTGGTGAGCCCTAAAAACGTTGTTTAGGGCCTCAAAACAACCGTGGAAGTTCGGGACTCAAAAACTAGTGAAAAATGCCAAGGTGGAAATTTTTTTTTCGAGCTAGTGGGATAGGTGGGTGGCCACCGATATCCACTTGGATCAATATGGAATCTATAGTTTATTAAAAATTTGTCACAGGGATACAAACTAAGTATTACATGCACTACAACAATTTTGAATGCCTTTGTTTCCATAAAGAACTCTCTATCATTAGAGTGTTCCTCAAACAAACAATTTGCATTGAACAATGAGAACCTATAGATATTTATGAAACCTACAATGTTTCCACGAGTATGTTGATAACAATTAATATATAACATGTTCTTACTAATAAAGTTTCCAAAATCATAATTATTCATGCACATACCATACATGGAAATGCAATATTTTTATTTAACAATATTCAAGTAATAAAATTATAAAGAGGACCACAAAATGTCATAAGTGTTATAATTTATTATTTGGGATGAATGAACACATGTAAAAGGATAAACAACCCAATATTTTTAGCATCTATTTTAGACTTGACCTTCTAATCATGTAATTATTACCACAAATAGACAATTTGGTCCCAAAATCATGCATAGGTAGGCAAGATGGCCAAGCACCATACAAATCACAGTTGTAAAATCTGGTATTTACTTTGGATATGGATGAGAAGAGATTAGTCATTGCTACTCTCCATCAATTGAACCAACAATGGTGTGTACTTGGACATTTTTTGATCCAGATTATTTTGAGAATGAAATGAAGGCAGAGATATAACAATAAAATAAACATAAATATTGCAAGAAATAGAGAGATACGATAATACAAAATTTCAATTAATGAGAGAAATGTACAAAAATTGTAAAAATACAAAATGAATAACTCACTAGAATGGTGGCATTTTATCTCTGAGAAGATATGTGATGGCTACACTCATTCGCCAGAATATTATGTTTACAATGAGGATCCAAAGGCCTTTTTAACATAAATAAAATCCAAAACCCTAACCCCGGAAGATGAAACTCCAAAAGGTTTATGCCCCCCCATGGGGGTAGTTGATACATCAACTTCCCAAGGGTGTAACTTTTTCTTACGATCTCTATTTCGGGTGCACGATATCTCATTGGAAATTTCTAGTTGAGAAGAACACATTTTGACCAGGCCCAAGCTATAGCCTATAGATATCGCCTAGCCCCCAAAAATCTAAAATACGACGTTTAAGGCCTCAAAATGGCCCTGGAAGTTTGGGACCCGAAAAACTGTAGAAAAAATGCCAAGGTGGAAAATTACATTTCGATCCAGTGGAATAGGTGGTTGGTCATCGATATCTACCTAGATCATTTTTTTCTCTCAGCTCATACAAAATTTAGATTTCCTAGAAGATATGTTTTAGGTAGTATTGATATCATATTTTGGTTCACTAGAAGACTTAGNCTCAGCTCATACAAAATTTAGATTTCCTAGAAGATATGTTTTAGGTAGTATTGATATCATATTTTGGTTCACTAGAACACTTAGTTGACTCAATAAAAGGAGATAGGTTTTTCAATTTTGAAGAAATGTGATTGATCTGGCTTCCATATTTTAAAAAATGGAGCATATTGAAGTGTTCCTACATGTATTTTCTATATCACCTATTGGATCCTTAACCACAATGGGAGGTATCAAGCCATCAACTTTGGGTAATTTATCATTAATATAATGGGATAATGATATGTCATGGGTTCACCTTCAACCCCTTACATTTTGAACATCTGCATACTATTGGGGCGGCATAAAAGAGATTGTGTTCATGGTGAAGTACCATTGGCCCAAGATTGTTGTCAAAATATGGCATGTTACAGTTGTCGAGGTAAAGTGGCTCTCCACTTTCATCTACCATATGTATATGGTATATTTCTCTAGATAAGATCTTGTGGATTTTTTGTATTGGTGGAATATTCTACAAAACTGAACTTGATTTTGAATTAGGATCTTACAAAATTCAATGCACAATTATTAAAAATCAAGTGCAATGGTATCATAAATTCAATCCAATAATCAAAATATAAATAAAATATAAACTTATTGTGAACTACAAGGAAGAACTTGATGAACTTTGAATGATATGGAGTGAGAGATATGAAAAATTTTACATTATAAATTATCACTTCATTTCCCCTACATTTGAACCAAAATCACGATAAATATGTGTCCACATTCTTTAAAAAAAAAAGTAGAATCATGTAACATTTTAACAATTAAACAAACTTTTGAAGGGATTTTTTTAAGTAGATGGTGTGACTTTAAGTATCATTTGTATAATTTCAAACGATACAATTCCCACTTATATGGTATACATATTTCAAATGATATATTTATAACTCATGTGATATACATATTTCAAATGATAATATACGTATGTAACTTGATTAAAAAATTGTATTCCATGAGTTTAATTTAATCGTGCATTGATATAATTCTCTCACAATAGATATTAAGAGGGACAATACTATAACAAAGGAACAATATATGATCCCATGATATTTAAATTATAGTAAGCACTATGTATCCTATGGAGTATTGTAATTTATTTATTTTCATTCTTAAAAGAAATTTTGGGAAGCATGTAAAATTCTAACTTCAACTTAACATTTGAAGGCCTTTTTAAGTAAATGGTGTGTCTAATTTATATTGGCACACAGGTGCATATATTTGTAATCCATGCACTAGAGTGTTTTATTTTGATGCACACCACAAATAAACTATCTTAAAACCTCCACAAAGCACAAATATCTAATTGCAGAGGTTTGCACTTATTTTTCACTCTAAGTTGTTACATTAGTGCATTTAGGTCAATATAGTGCACCTGTGCGCTTAATTTCAATTAGTGTACCATAAGATGAAACATGTTTGTTTGTTTTTTTAAATAGAGCATGTGTTTATCATCAATCATGGAAAATTTCAGGATCTAAATGTCACTCATGGCCTAATTATCTATGTTTTTTTCCTAAAAAAGAGGCACCAATCTTCATTTTCTCTAAAATAATTCACCAAATTCTATAGGATAAAATAATTTTAATTTAAAATCATCAAAATTTTCTAGAAACTATATAAAATCCTTAGAAATTTGAACGCTTTTACAAAAATGGCACTAAACATCTTATGGTTAGAATTTTAAGAATTAGTAAGATTTGTCAAGGTTTCTACACTTAAGATAAGTATGGAACCTTAAAATTTTCCCTATCATCAATGTACTAAAACATCATGCTAAAAAATGAGAATAAATTTCATTTTGTAAAAGTGACTTAAAACAAAACCCTAATCCATATTTCATTGTTTTGCCAAATGTTGGAAGGGATACGTGTGAAAGAGATATTTACAAGATAAGAGATTGGAGTGGGTAGATTTTTTTGAAAATATAAATTTGTAAGGGACTATTGTGGGTCATATTCAAATATGTAGAGGATAAATTTCAAATATCTAACTTCATTATCTTCATCTCAAATATTCTCTTAATTGATTAAAATTTTCCCAAATTTTATTTATTTATTTATATAAATATTTACAATACATTTTCAAGAGAATAGAGGGGTTTTATATTCACCTTTAGTGCTACAAACCCTAGCTTTCTTGTTTCTTTCCTTTTGTTTAATATCAATGCAAACCCTAGCAATAGGGATTTAGTCTCTCTACCTTTTGAAAATAAGATTTTTTGGGGGGGAATTGGATATTTGTATTTGGGGTTATGGGTATCTATTTGATTGGTATCGCTCATTGCATTTTATCCCAAAAACTTTTCGTGTGTGTGTGTGTGTGTGTGTGTGTGTGTGTGTGTGTGTGATACATTCAAGTTTTGCAATGCACGATATACAATAAATATGAACCTATGCATTATTTACAAGGGAGCACACTACTTAGTGTTTCCATTTTTTTGAAATGTTTTTTTTATTTCATGGTGTACATTATAGAGCGATGACGTACATAGATTATGATGAACCATTCCTCATTTAAATTAGAGAATTAGTGGAAGTTAATAAGAGCATAAAACTTTTATAAAAATACGAGGGATGTAGTGGAAAGAACATATAGAAGTTATTTTCTCATATAGTACAAAAATCATTTTAATGAATCTAAGAATCAAATTGTATTTAAAAAAAAACAAGTGCTTCTAAAACAATAACCAATGAAACTTGTGAGACTAGAAAAATAATAATAAAAAAATAAAAAAATTAACAAAAAAAAATCATTTAAAAAGTATTATTACTAAACATGTTTTTCTATAATATGTATATAATTGTCCAAAAAATACCAAAGTAGTATTTTTGTTGTGAGTCATCCCAACAACAATGTGCATCAAACATATGTAATCATTTATTTTTTATGTGTAATTAGAGACTTCAATTATCACATGAAATATTAATTAATTGTTTGATGTTGCAGAAAAGGGTTGATTGCAAATTTTGCAAGTACTTTCCTTTCCCTAATTAACATTTCATATTTGTTGTTATGTTTATATTCTAATAGGTGATATTGTACAAAGAAGAGTCATCCAAACATTTGATTGACATTGGATTAAGTATGGGTTGTGAGTATATGTTGGAGTATCAATGGTTATTTGAAAAATTTGTAAGTAGCTATGTCATTTTACTTATCTTGTTTTATAATTAATGGAACATAAAAAAAACCCTTTAATTATATATACTCTTTTTCATGGCATATGAAACTCGTGGGAAACAATGTATGGAGTGGAGCCAATTGAATATGTGTTGAGAGACAAAATGAGGAATGACTTCATAAGAATGTGGATTGTTTACGAGTCACTCATTGCTACGGTATGCTTTTAGATTTACTTAATCATGTATATTATACTATAAATGTAAATATACTCATTACAGTTTATTTCTATGTTTTTAGATGGAACATGAAAAGGCAGAATAACCAAAGTACAATATTACATGCATGTGATGAAGAAATGAGGCATTGAAGCAACTAAAGAATGAATGTAGTTTGAGTGATGAGTGATGATCTCCAAAATTGAATATTACAAGTATATTTTGGAATATTGTATTGTATTTAATTTGTACATATTATCCCAATTGAATGACTTCAAGTTACCAATAATTGTAACAATAGTTTATTGACATGTTACTTCATGTTGTCCCATTGTTTTATGATGGAGCCCCCCCTTATTTGTATATTATAAAATGAGTTTCTTATTCTATTGCAAAATAAATTCTATAGATGATTTACATTATTACAATTATTAGATGGGTAATACTTGGTATATTTGTTTTAAAAAAATACTCTTGCATTGAATTATTAGTTTCATTTCATTTTTAATTATTTAAACTTGGATTATGGTAGTCGAGCCACAATCAAAGGGATTTACATTTAAATGGAGAAATTTCTGATTGGTCCCTTTTATTGGGTAATCATGTGAAATTGACAAGTTCATTCACCTATGTCAACAAATTACTATACTGAGATGAGAGAAATTTTATTGGCTCTAGTTCCTAGTAAACCACTTGCACTGGTGAAGAAGATGGCATGCTTTGATAATGAAATAAAGTTGTATGTCCTACTAGCTGGTGCTCTTCATCTTGGTGTCCATTATCCAATCCAATGTAGCATTTCACTATAGATAGAGTTGAGTTCTTTAGTGTCCAAGTGATCTTCTACCTTTAGGGTATCCAACATAGGTGGAAAGTATGAACAAAGTAGCTTCACATTATATAAATGGTATATGTTGAGGAATGGTGGAAGACAAATTCAAAAGCATTCTCGCCCATAACCTCGGTGGTAGTATAAGATTTATATACGAGTGGCATAAAATTACTATGGGATCAGGGAGTCATTCTTTATGTAAGTGCAACCATGATTTATCACTAACCTAAGATTTGTGTGGAGCATGATGATGATTATGTTACTTGTGCTTGGCATTTTATTTATAGAAAATATCATTACCTTGTTGTTGGATGTGTTGGATGTGTTGGATATGTTCAACAAATTTATTTTCTTTATCTCCATCATTCAAAGAATCAAAGGACACTTCACGTGCATATATAACTGGTAGAGCTACATCAATTGAGGTTATTTCTTAAAAACATAGGCATTTGAATAAGCTTATGGCCAATAGAACTATGGAAAAAAACATTTGTAGCCACATTGAACATAAGGAAGGTTTTCATCCAATGTATATGGATGCATGGAGTTACATTCTAAGGATATGTCCAATCATCATGTTTACTACCTCTGTCTATTCATCGGTCTAGGGAAAGAAGAAAGAGTTAATAAGGCCAATTTAATAATGTGAGCAAGTCTAATGTAAGAAGACTTAATAAAATATTTTGTTTCTAGAAAGATATTCCTCTAGAATGTTCTTTAGAAGATGGAAATAGCATAAATAAGAGTAGGAGGCATGAGAAAGTTGTTTCTTGAGAATTATGGTAATAGAGCACTGGTATGTTGGAGGTTGTCCCCTCGAAGAGGCAAGTGAACATTGCTTTCTATCAATAAAGGTATCGTTTTTATGTTGTGGTTCTCTACATTTTGTTGTTCCACTGATATTTTATGTGGTATTTTTTTTTTGCTTAATATAATAGATATGATACCTAACTAATAATCAGCCATTATCAACCATAGTCAACCATGGCCAACCATATTCAGCCAAAATCAATCATGATCAATCATTGTCAACATGGTCATCCATATTAAACCATGGTCAACCATCATTATCCATAGTCAAATGTTCAACCAAACTCAACAATAATTAAACATGATCAACCATATTCAACCATTGTTAATTATAGAAAAACATAGTCAAACATGATTAACCATAGTCACCCTTGTTCAATCATAATCAACCATGATCAAACATGGTCAACCATAATTAAACTTGAACAACCATGATTAGAGATATGTAACATCCCACTCTGGTGCACTGAGAAAAATTAGTCTTTGAGGACACTTGCTCGCAAGTGATCCGGATATTATGATATTAAAACATTTTTCTTTGACTATGATGCGTTATGATAGATGACATGATGTTTTACTACATTGACATAGACATGTACTATTGACTCGGTTTTACTGAGTGTGCAGGGTTTTGGACCTTGAGGATGTAGAGGCATCGATGAAACCCTTGGACTCCGGATCAAGTCAAGGAGTGTGCTATTGGGGTTTGATTGTTTTACTGTGATTTTAGTACATTTGATTAGATGATATGATGTGTACATGTCTGACATGATTTTTGATGATGCAGGTTGATGATAGCTTTCCGACCAGACTCACATATGGAGTAAAGGGGCCACACACATGACTACCAAAGAGGTTGAGGGAGAGGTGTGGACAACAACCCTGCCACAGCCTACTAGCACTCCCGTCGTGGATCGAACTGTAGGTTAATGATTACCTAGTTTGAGAGGACCCATGATGTCGTGAGGGTTGACTGCGACAGTCGCTCATGATGATTCTAAGGGGCGTGCAATAAGGCGGGGGCCTTATTCCTTAGAATCCCTTAGTCTCCCACAAGTTCACCTGGTGGAGTGTTGACTCGAGGGGTTATTGATGTCTACCAATCAGTCAAGAAGCGAGTGGCACCCTTGGAGCATGTGGTGCATCCTGAAGGGCACGCCATGCAAAAGAAACACTAGAGGCGAGTGGCACCCTTGGAGCATGTAGTGCGTCCTGAAGGGCACGTCGTGTTGACGATGATAGAGGGTTGAACCTAGATGGCCCTAAGACATTTAACACATTAAGAAATTTTTAAAACAATTCCCCTAATTAAATGTCGCCCAGTTCAGAATCTAAGTCCTACGTCTAAAACTTTGCTAGGGGTAAAATTTTGTCTACCTGTAAGAAATTATCTCTCTAAAAATAAAATAATAAAGTTTAAAATAAAAACCACTTAAGTAATAATTGTGGACTTCATAAATTTTTGGGTAAA
>JZKD02S2192808.1:95534-105986 GCA_000966675.3 Picea glauca
TGGCTAATTTATAGTGAATGAAATTATGAGTACTACCAAAATCAATTAGGACTATTACCTTTTTCTTTTTGATGTATCCTTCGATCTTGAGGGTTTGAGGAGTGATAATTCCATCAATTGATATAAAATTTTGAAACTTGCACCAGAAATACTACAGACTGTCCACGATCCAATGCAACCAATCCCATGCAATTTGGATACTCTAGGAAGAAGTTATGATTGTTTTACCTGGAACACCTTATTGAGACTAGTCAATAGGACTAGTCAGATACCCTATCTTACACAGGGTGTATCTGCAAATTTAAGATGACCCAGAAGCTAAAATTTTTACCACAGATGTTGTTGGGAAATAATACCCTACGGACTAGCAAACTAGGGTCTGATTTGCATGCAGATTTCGACCTTAAAGAAATGAATTTTTAACCTACCACCCAAAACTTAAACCCCTCTTTCAAGACACATGCATGGAAAGGAACTACTAACCTTTTTACTGATGTTTGGTGTATATCCTCCATTGCTCTTTGCCTACTTCTTTGCGCAGCTCCTTCCAAAGTTAACCTGCAATCAAGACAAAAGACTACGCATGCATGCTATTTTTCTACTTGAGGGTTAGAAATTAAGCATAAATTACACAAATCATAGATAACTCATGCATTGGGACGGGAAAATTATTCTTTTATTATTTTTTCAAAATGAATCAACTTACAATCAAAGTCGAGACCGGCCACCGCTCCTTGATCCTGATCCTGGTCTCCTCCTCTTCTTTGTCCTCCAACTGCTTTGCGTTAATTCTCCTTAGGATTGAGGAAAGGATAAAGGGTTGGGACAAATGGATTTGGAAAATGGGCAGAGTTTCTTTGCTATATTTTTCCTCTTCCAAATGGTACCCCTACCCCTTCTTTTATAGGCTATAAGGAGCTAGGGTTTTGGTTGAACTCTCGGCCATGCATGGCTGGGAGTTTCAGTTAACTGACCCATAGCTTTTTGTCCCATTGGAAACTTTCCTTTTTTTGTGATTCTGAAGGTAAATGCAGGTTGTAGTGGGCCTGCTAGCGTTTAATTTTTTGTACATGCGGGCTGTAGTGGGCCAGCTAGTGTGTACTTTTAAAAATGGAGTTTTTAGAAGAGTTGTTCAGTATTTTTTGGCAAAGAAGGGATATGAGTTGGCCTGATGCCAGGTAAGAATGTGTGGTGCAATTTAGGGTTATAATAGATGCCCTCTAATGTGTGAGGTCAGAAGATCATCTGATGGCTGAAATACATTACCAATCTGTATTGATATGCTAAATGAGTGAGCCCAAGAATCAGGAACCAGGAGGTGCCATCTGCAAAACAACAAATGTCTCACCAAGGCGGGCATACCCATGCTCGGGATAAACTAGAACCATGGCTACCAATCAAATACACTATATATCCATGTCAAATAACTATAAAGAGTAGCCGCGAATAATACACAGTGGAGCTACATCTCGAAATCTGAAAGATATACATATAAAGTATCCATCTCCCAGAAGTTGATTCGGCCTGACGGTTGTACTTCAGAGCTCAAGAAACAACTTCAAAATCTTCACAACTTGGGTAGGAGTGTAATATGAGTGTACGACTGCACTACCCAGAGGTCTTCGATGAATCATCAGTTATGGACTTGATAATCTTGATGATCGGACTGGAGGCTTCAGTGATTTCGAACAAAGACTTGATTGGACGTTCAGGATGGTCAGGTATGCGGACAAGAGGCATATTGCAAAGGGGTCGACTCAGGCTCAGTGACAAACTTCCCTTGGATAATAGCACGACAAGTGATAAGACTCATGCAGCATATCTATTAATCATAAGTCTACGAAGCAGGAGGCAACGCAAACTCTCCATATGTTTGGAAGAGTAACCAAACGGTGGAGGACAGAACTCTATATAGTGAGCAAATCTTCATAAGGTCATACTACATCCCATAGTCTGATAATCAAATGGACAGATGTTCTTTATCCAAGGGCGACTCATTATGCTGCAAATAAAGAAAATACTTTTCCCATCTTCTTTTTGGGGTATATTTGATTTTTTTGTTCTTTTTGATAGTTTTTGAAAAACGAATAAAGGAATATTACGTTACAATGGAGGAACGAGTACATCAAACATACAATCTTGAGGCACAAGGGCAAGACTGATGTTATGGGAAGTGATACTCGAAAAAAATCCTCCAGTGGCCAAAGGTGTTAAGACGCAGAAGCAAACTGTTACAAGGTTGATGGATAAGGTATGAAAATGTGGTTGATAGAACACACAATGGTAACGTCCTTCAATGTAAGTTTAACGAGCCCAGAGAAGGTAAGCTCGGTGGTTTTTCATATTTAGAGATTCTGAAAAAGCATAAAAGGAAACTCCATTGGGGTACCTTTTTCGACAATAGTCTAGTCGGTTCGAAAAAGGGATAAACTAGCACCAATTAGACGTCAATTCAAAACCATTTTAACGAGTGTGACAAGGAAAAGATCACTCGGCCATTTTTTCATTTTTAAGGAGTCTGAAAAAAGATTAACTATGGACTCCATCAGGAATGTTCTTCTGGACCGTTTTAACGAGTGTGAAAGAATAAGGTCACTTGGCAATCTTTTCAATTTTAGGGAGTCTGAAAAGAGATTAACTATGGACTCTGGGGGGGTTTCGTTTTTGTAAATTTAGTCCCTCAGGCCCAAAAAAGGAATAAAATTATACCTGAGGATACTCTTCTAAAGAAGGGAAATTCCATAGAGTATTCCTTTGTTCGTACAGTTGACCATCCGGACCGAAAAAGGGGTAAACTACCGCCGGACATACGTGACTTCAAATTTCAGTTTAACAAGTGTGAAAGGTCACAAGATCACTCGGCAATCTTTTCATTTTTAAAGGGTCTGAAAAGGGCTTAAAAGGAGACCTATTTAAGGAACGGTCTTCTGGACCAATTTAACGAGTGTGAAGAAACAAGGTCACTCGACAATCTTTTCATCTTTAAGGAGTCTGAAAAGGGCTTAAAGAAGACTCCACAATGGTTACTTTTCTCAGTTAATCCGGACGAGATCGAAAATCATAAATGAAGTCTCGCCGGATGTTGCTTTCGGATCTCAAAGAGAGCTTGAAAAACAACAAAGTTAGCTCATGATAGACTCTTTGTGGGTCGATGCCTGGCATCTTCTCGGGGGAGATGTATGCTCCGACGAAAACATTGTCTATGATGCTAGGGGTTCTGGAGATATTGATAGATATCGGTTCAGAAATGGTTTCCATATTACCCTCAGCATAGATCTTGTGTGTAGCTACGGGATTAGTATGACAAGACCTATCTCCAATCATAGTCATGGTGAATTCTCCTGCTTTGATTCGGCTTAACTTTGGGAGGAAATACGATCTGTGATGAATATCTTCCCAAGGTTTGTCCGGACTAGTCATTGCTTCGATTATTTCTTCATCAGAAGGAAATACTAAGTCTAACGAATCGATGTTGGTGAGAGAACCTTGAGCCCAGATAGGCTCTAGAGGTGGATCCAATTCTTGTGCGGGAGTTGGATCAGGGATAGTTGAAGCTTGTTGGACTAAAGAGTATGCTACTTCATTGACCAACAAGGGCATGGACATGCCAGAGTGCCCTGTCTCATCCATCGTGGTTGATGGGGAAGGAAGAATCCATGGATCTGCAAAGTAAGTCGTGTGGAACGACGAAACTTGAAAAATCTTAGCCTTGTGGTGATTAGATATAAACTTGACATCGTTATGAGGAGGTGGGTAATCAAAGGTACCCATCAAGGATGGGAACAAACCAACTCCTACGTTAACGACACCGGGCTGAGGATTATCAATCATGGGAACCGTGGATGCCCCCAAAGTTGGGTCAGGTCTAGAGAAGGACAATTGATCAATGGTCACTATCTGACCCTCGTGTGGAAACAACAAGACTCAAAAAACTATAGTGACCATATCTTGCATAGCATAAGTCCAACTCTGACCTAACAAGAGGTTATAGTCAAGGGGAGCATCGACTACCTCTACTTCAACGCACACGGTCTTCCCGCCTAACTGCACAGGGAAGGAAGGAACGATGCCATGTGGTCGGAAAGTATGACCATCGAACGTAGTGAGGGGAGTAGGTGATGGAGACAAAGCAGTCTGCCCAATGAATTTCCAACATGCTAATGACATAACTCAAGTCGAGGCACCCTCGTCGACCACCGTGTGAAATATGTTTCGTGTAAAAGTTTTCGTGGGATGAGCCACTACTATCTGAAACGCGGCGTGGTAAGGAAGACGAGGTTTTAAGTCGGTCGTATATAACATGATGGTACCTGGGTTACAAGTCTCAGTAGATCCTAAAGCAGTCAACAAGGCTTTCCTCTAAGCAGGGAAGCTTTGGAGGACTTCCAAAGTGGACATCGCACAAGGGGTTTGTGATAAATCTTCCACCACAGAGTAGTTCTGGGCGACCATTGTGTTTGGGTTGTGAGAAGATTTCTTAAATGCACCCTTTGGAATGCGTGTCATTGTTTCACCCAACGTCTTCTCAATCTGTAGAGGAAGAGATGGGATCTTGGCTTCTTTACCCTTCTCAAAGGTGCTTGGTTTACTATTGTCGTGCGCCCTAGTCATGATTAAAGCATCGCCTCTAACCATATATACATTTGCGGATGAGGAGTTGTTTGGAGGAGGGCAGGTTTCCTGGTTGCCCCCTTCAGCACTTGTAGAGGCTTGAGTTAAATTTTTCCCATGCTGAAAGGGATTAGTCAACACGGCTTGTTATTGCTGTGTGATAAACTTCTGGGCCTCTGCAAGTTGAGGACATAGATGGGTTGGGTGGTCTTCCGCACACAAGTTGCATGGATACCTCGCCTTCTGTTTTTTCGTAGTGCCCTTGCCAGCGTTATTAGTGGGTTTTTTCTCCCTCTTACCTTTCTTTCTTTGTTTTTTCTTCCCTTCAGGCTGTTGGGTGGCCTTTGGGTTAGTCATTTGCATGGAGTGTACTTCCAAAGTTTGGGTAGGAGGAGCAGCCAAAGCAGTAGTTTGGCTGGCCGCTGAGTGTTGTATAGATAATTGTTGCAATTTCTTTGTCAATTGCTCAGCAGGATTAGTTTGCGCTGAACCAACAATACCATCGGCATGTGGTCCAGCTCTCTGTCTAGTTTTATCAAATATCGGTCGTGGTGCATCCGACGGGATGTTGTACAATAAACTAGACTGAGAATAGATAAGCTCAAACTGTTGAGCCCTCATGATGGCATCTTCTTCAGAGAAAACTTCTAAAGTCGCGATGTCTTTAGATAATTGAGGGACTAAAGACTTAAGGAACCACTAGAGCAGGAATGTTGGTGGAACTGGTACTTTGATGAGACTCTTTCGGCGTCTCCACTCTTGGATATGATTAGAGATATGGTCCGTTATCGTCTGTTCGAAATTGGCAAGCAGCTCTGTGCTTGCGTCGTATCTCACAGGTAACTAGAAATGGTTAAGGAAGGCCATCACCAGTTCGCCAAAAGAAGAATATCTTGAGCGATCAAGCTCGATGTACCATTTCGCGGCCCTCCCAATAAGAGTGCATTGAAACAATCGCAACTAGACGGAGTCATCTTTCAATGAGTTAGATGAACACCAAATATGGAAAGTAGTCACGTGATCACCTGGATCTTCGTTAGGCTTGGCCTCGAACTTTGGAATGTCCAAAGGAAACTTCATTGGCATAGGCGGCCAACGTGGATCATGACAAATAAGATCATTTAAAAACCATGTCAAATCTGGCAAGTGTAACGTCGCCAGGAATGGTAGTTTGGGTTGCTGCTGATAGCCTGGGAAAAAGGGTCCTGGAGTTTGACTGGCACCAGGTTGCCAGGAAAAGTTTGATTGTTGACCTAGATTCTGGTAGAAACCATGGCCCTGACCAGTGTAAGGATTTTGTATCTATGGAGACATCATTGGCTGATTCCCCATGAAGGACATAAGATGTTGGGAATTCATCGTGTTTGAAGGACTTTGGGAAGGACTACCCCATGCTGGTCCTGATGGGAGAGGCATAGAAGTCTGTCTAGGGTTCCATTGACTGTGGAAATAATTACCCCAGAATGACATTCCAGAGGAGGGAACATATCCTTGTTCTGAGTTTGAAGGTCCGACTGTATGTGGCCCTGGTGCATGAATAACACCCTGCACCGGAGTAGACTGTCCAAAAATGGGAGTGCCCCCAGATGGGAAAGTAGTGGATGTGAAAGTGTTGTTACCAAATGTCCCGTTCCAAACAAATAGGGATGAACCTACCGACAGAGTTTGTGCAGGTGTTCCTTGACTCCCAGCTCCAAATGAACTCGTGTGTGCAGGCTGCCCGACGGACTTACTGATGCAGACCACCAAGCGAAGGGGACGAAGGAGAGATATGATCTATAGAATAAGGAAAATCATTAAAAGGGATAGGAATGCCCCCAAGTTGAACTTGAAGAGGAGCATTAGAGCTCCTTGCCCCCAGAACCAAAGTTTGTAAAGTGAAGTAAGTGAGTGCAGGACTTGTACCCAAACTAGGCATATCGTATGAGAATGGAGGGCCTGTCGCACTAGGTGTGAAGGGAGGTGTGGTTGCTACTATAGATGGGATCGATCCACTGTGCAACGTAGTTGCGGTTGAGACCGTAGTGACTCGGATCGATGACGACAAGTTAGGAGATGCTTCTCCTGTGGTAGCAACGGTGGTGGGAATGGAAGAATTCCTAGAGGAAGTAACAACGTTTGGTTCCATAACTGTGTGAGGCACTGACAGGCGTTCGTAAAATTGGATTGGTACAATGACCGATGGCCAAGTATCAGTGGTTGGGGTTTCAATCGAGCCAATATTGGCAATTGATTCCTCTGGGAGTTGTTCGGGCACAATGTTTTGTAACCCGGTTGCTTCGAAAGACCCTTGTTGGTCTAGCTTCTACCTCAATGGTGGCGGGGGTGTCTCCAGTATAACCCGCGACAGGCCCAGGAGCCTTCGTGACTGGTGGAGCTCAGGATCCTCCACTGTGTGAGAATATCAAAGACATGCTAAGGTATTCTACACAATCAAACAGTAACACACACTAAAAAAGAAGCCTCTAAGAGATAATACAAGCAATCACTAACTATTTGGAAGAACAGTTACAACAACCAACACTAGAGCAACTTACCGGTGCAAGTGAAACTCGAAAATGGAAGAACCCTCCAGGTATACTCTGCAAAGTGTGGCCTAATGTTTGTCCTAGGTACCGCGGTATACCCCCGCAATCACCTGTGTATATCCCTAAAAATATTGGCAACTAGTTTTCCAGCACGCGAACAGTTACCAAGTGGGTACAGTCGATAGTCGGGTAGACCACAATGAGTAGGGTATCAAGCCTGAAACCTGTCAAGGGTATCGAGAGAAAATGGACTGGAAGAAAACTGAGGACCTCGAATGGATTCGAGACCCACGAAGCGTTGTGGAAAATGAAAACGACGGAATCCCAAAACAAATCCTTGATATGTGTTCTCCACTACGCTTGGTCCGGCTTTGGACGGGTTATCTCCGCTACCTTTCCTTACGCGACCTCATGTTTATCCCCTGTGTTAGAGGGGGGTCCCAGATAAATTCCATGAAACTGGACTTCTACACTCCCTATCACAGACTCCAATGTTTGGTTTTGAGTGGTCTTGGAGAGTTTCCTCTCCAACCTAATCCAAGGCCCTAGTCCTGGACTAGTTTGTGAACCCTACAAACAAAAATTCTAATAGATTTTAAATTAGCGTTGCTTTTATGGGATTTTTTACATCACGGGATATGAAGGTGGAACTGATGATGTGTAAAGAAAGACTCAAAGAAAAAACGAATGAAAAATGCTGGAAACAAAAAGCTTTTACTGAATGCAAAAATCAACAACTTTTCACAAAGAAAGACTTCTTTTTCTTTTCAATTTTGCTAAGATTTCATGCAACAAACATAAAGGAATTTTCGCTCAACTATGAGCTACTTATGCTCTAAACGAACTGCAAAAAATTATGAACAAAAATACTTATCCCTAGCTATTGATGCAACAACACAATATTCAAACAAAGAAGACAATGAAAAAGATATATATATATATATATATATATATATATATATATATATATTTATGTTCTAAATGAATCAATAAAGGGAAAATGTCAACAAGCACAAAACCAAGAAAACAAAATAAAATTCTGGCTTAAAGCGTAGATCGCAAAGAACCAGAGCAAAGACACCAAATGGCAATCGAGAAAGCACTGATTCTTACGCTTGTCTAAAAACCATAAAACACAATTTTTTTTTTCTTTTTTATATTTTCTATCAACTATTGACTAAGAAAAAACAGGCTAAGGGTAAGAGGCCCTAACCTACTGACTATGCCACCCTAGACTCAAACCCCTGAGAGGAACACTTCTCACCACAGGAAGGGATGACTACCCCACCCTGATTGAAAAGAAACCTATCAAGCCCGCTACTATCACTGAAACATCACGCGTGAAAACGCGTGCTGACCTACAACAGAGCGTGGGTACCCGTGGGCTGCACTTGCACAGGCCATGTGTATGTAGAAACTCTAAGACAAAACCAAACACAGGAATCCCAGACCTGGAAGAGGCCTCTGGTATTGACAACCAGGGTCTCTTAAAGGCTTGGATGCTTCTTCTTTAACAGAAAAGAAAAATAATTGCAAAGAATAACAAAATGAAATAAAGCAAACTGAGGCAAGACTCCGAACCAACAAGACTCAGACAGGATCCAGAAGGCCCCCTGAGAATGTATAATTCTGACAGGGAAGAGGAGGATTGCCTCTCAATCTCTCTGACTCCTACACACTATTGAAACCTCTACAGCTAGTGTTCACACACGTGTTGTAGAAGGTTAGGGCGCGGTTTACACGCGTGCAGACCTTCTGCAGGCCACGTGTACCTCTGTCTGTCCCGATAATTATCATCAAGCAATAGTCAAGGAAAAAATGGTATAAAGAACCAGGTTCCCTGCTAGTTCTGACCTAACAGAAAATAGACAAACAAAGAAATAGAAAATCTAATCCTTTAAACTATTCAAAAACCTAAACTAAATCCGGAAACCCTAAGAGTATCTTCCCCAGTACGGTCGCCAATTATGTTGTTGGGAAATAATACCCTACGGACTAGCAAACTAGGGTATGATTTGCATGCAGATTTCGACCTTAAAGAAATGAACTTTTAACCTACCACCCAAAACTTAAACCCCTCTTTCAAGACACATGCATGGAAAGGAACTACTAACCTTTTTACTGATGTTTGGTGTAGATCCTCCGTTGCACTTTGCTCGCTTCTTTGCGCAACTCCTTCCAAAGTTAACCTGCAATCAAGACAAAACACTTTGCATGCATGCTATTTTTCTACTTGAGGGTTAGAAATTAAGCATAAATTACACAAATCATAGATAACTCATGCATTGGGACGGGAAAAGTATTCTTTTATTATTTTTTCAAAATGAATCAACTTACAATCAAAGTCGAGACCGGCCACCGCTCCTTGATCATGACCCTAGTCTACTCCTCTTCTTTTTCCTCCAACTGCTTTGCGTTAATTCTCCTTAGGCTTGCGGAAAGGCTAAAGGGTTGGGACAAATGTATTTGGCAAATGGGAAGAGTTTCTTTGCTATATTTTTCCTCTTCCAAATGGTACCCCTACCCCTTCTTTTATAGGCTAGAAGGAGCTAGGGTTTTGGATGAACTCTCGGCCATGCATGGCCTTGAGTTTCATTTAACTGACCCATAGCTTTTTGTCCCATCGAAAACTTTACTTTTTTTGTGATTCTGAAGGTAAACGCGGGCTATAGTGGGCCTACTAGCATTTACTTTTTTGTACACACGAGCTGTAGTGGGCCAGCTAGCGTGTACTTTTTAAAATGGAGTTTTTAGAAGAGTTGTTCAGTAGTTTTTGGCAAAGAAGGGATATGAGTTGGCCTGATGCCAGGTAAGCATGTGTGGTGCAATTTAGGGTTATAACAATAGATACCTTACTATTTTTTGTAAATAGCCTCTAGAGCTCAAGGTTTGAAACGTTACAGAAAAGGTTTTATAGTGAAAATTCCGCAATGAATCAGTTCAGGATGATTCCACAACCCTATCTTGTATAAGATGTATCTATGAAAGTATAAGACCTCGGGAGATAAATTTTGAATACAACGTACCTTGATATGTCTACTAAATATCCTCCAATCCGTTCCTTCTGAAACGTTGTATAAAAAAGTTTATAGTGAAAATTCCAAGGTGTCTCAGATGTAGCAGTGAAACCCCAAGACCTTGAGCTCTGATACCATATGTTAAGAACCAAATATAAATATAGGATAGAAAATCCTCAGAAAAAGTACTCAATGCCTTGAAAAAGATATAATTTCAGATAATAAGCCTCTTCAAGGGGGAAACCTCCTTTTACCCCACTTAAATGTTCAAGTACAAGATGATTCAAAATGAAAAT
>JZKD02S2192808.1:106036-121113 GCA_000966675.3 Picea glauca
TATATATATGAGACTAGGAGGTATAATTACAACTAATGGCCTAAAGCTGACATAAATAAAATAACATTACTAATATAATATGCCCCAATTAAGGGGTAATGAGCCAATATTAGGGTTTAACGGGTCCTCATTCACTTGCTTGCTCTTGGAGATTTTCACTTGGATTCCACGATCTAATGACGTGTGTCCCCTTAAATCAGATGATTGAAATTTACTCCGACTCTCCGAACTTCAGGGATTTCAAATCTCAACTGAAAAACCTCTCAAACAGATTTCTCTGGGGTCCATAATCTAGTGCCACATGTCTCTCTGGGTATGATGGTCCATATTTCCTCTTCGTGAATCAAGATTTCGCGAGTTTCACATTTCGAGTCTTGTTCGATTGACGGCTCATGAGATTCCTCGATCAACGATTGCGATCACCTTTGAATTTTCCATCTCGCAAGTCAACAAAATGTTGATCTCTCACCACGTGTCCTTCCCAGCATCAATGGCTAGGATCGACTCCACTCTACCCCTTGCAAATATTCCAAAGTTTGATTCTTCGAACTCTTGGATCTCCTATCACGTGTCAATCCTGACAATGGATTGTTTCGATGACTTTGGAACTTGTCTCGTGCACTTTCCTTGGGATCCAATGGCTATTGGTCCACGCACTCAAATATAACGACTGAGATATGTTCTCCTCTTCTCTGCGTGCTCGTTCCTCCTGTATGGACTCTGATCCAATGGTTCATATTCTTCACAGTGCTTGATCTTATGGCCATTGTCGCTCCTCCTCCTAAGCTGAGGCTTCCTCCCTACTTGGAATAATTTCTAAGTTTCGAAGGCCTCTACCTTTGATCCTTCTACGAGTCTTGATGATTTTTGGTTTCGTCTGCATTTTTGAGAACACTATCTGTTCTGATATTTGATTCCTTCTGCAAACTTATGGATTATAAGGAATCATGCGGACGCTCCTTTTTGCCTTCATGGTAACCTCTGGTTATCTAGAAACTCCAACTCTTTACATTTTGCTCATCCTCCTGAGCTTGTAGACATCAATTTCTCATGGTCTCATCATTCTCGATGCTATCATTGTTGCTTTCCTGTTTGTCGCCAATGCTAGCAATATGCCATCATTATTGTTGTTCTTGCCATCAATGACAAGCACACTCTTCCTGCAAACATGCCATCGTTGTTGTTGTTCTTTCCTGTAAACATGTCAAGGACGTTGTTGTTCTTACCATCAATGAAAATCACACTCTGCCTATAAACATGCCAACAATATGAATGTGTGGTTCCCAAGTATTCATATATCAGTAAAATAATATATGAATAAATGAGAACCATGAATATTAAGTAAATTAATATAGGAATATGTGGATCCCACTTATGCATGATTCATAACATGGATACATATTCATATAATAATTTGAATTTGTGATTATAACCCATGTATTCATATATTAGTGCTAATATATGAATACATAAATATGTGCCTACATAGTAATATATTAGTTTAAATAGTATATGAATATATGATTCATAACATTGATACATATTCATATATTAGTTTGTCTGTGTAAATATAAACCATGTATTCAATATATTAGTTTATTGATATATGAATATATCGTTTGAATATAACTCCATATTATGAACCACAAATTTATTTTTTGAATTGGGAAATATAAAGTGTGACTAATTAAAAATGAATTCATGGTTCATAACATGGATTTTACTCACAAACTCAAACTAATACGTGAATATGTATCCATGTTATGAATCATGTATTTATATATTGGTTTAAACTAATATATGTAAATATAACGTATGTACTCATATATGAGTTTATTGACACATGAATATGTTGAACCACATATTCATATATTAGTTTAACTAAGATTTGAGATTTGAATACGTGGTTTGAATATAACTTCATATTATGAACTAAAAATTCATTTTTTAAATAGGGGAATATAAAGTATGACTAATTGAAAAAATGAATGCATTGTTCATAACATGGATTATATTTACAAACTTAAACTAATATATGAATATGTATCCATGTTATGAATCATGTATTCATATATTTGTTATGAACCATCATTTTTTTAATTAGTCATACTTTATATTTCCCAATTAAAAAATGAATGTGTGGTTCATAACATGAATTATATTTAAAAAGTACTACATTACTATTTATTATATGAGTATTATTTTATGAGTACTACATTTCTTAGTTTTCTCTACACAGTACCAGTCCTATTGCACAAATTCTTAACCAAGAAAGGATTTGGCCACATTGTTGAGTACAAACCTCTTCTAAGAATGTCAGTCAATATCAACTGGAAAAGAAAACAAGAAGAGTGAAAGGAATTATTAAACACGGACTGCAAGAACAACCAATAAATGCGGGATTATTTTCTACAAAAATGAATATGATTGATTGTGCTACTATCATCAACTACATGTAAAAAATGGGTTGTCGATGGGGGGTATTTTTTTGTGAGATGCTTGAAGTGAATTAAAGAAACCCTAGCTGACCTACAACAAATAAAAACTATAAACATGCCAAGAAAAGGGAGGATATCAACCACAATACAAAGAGAATACACGTTGGATGAATAAATCAAGAAAAAAAGCAAAAGGATAATGCAATTCTAGTTCCACAAACCAACGATTGACTTGCAAAATATCAAAAGGGATGAAAGACAAAAGTGAAGAGTGGAGATATGTGATGTTGCATACCCTTGTCAATATTATAGAATGATTCTTCATGATTGGTAAGTCATCGGAGCGCTAGCCTGATCTAAGTGTGGAAAAGACAAACTAGATGCGACAAGGGAAGTAGTCCTGATGGTTTATGAGTTGGAAGAAGAACTATGGTTGGTAGAGGTTGGCCTTGGCACTCTTCATCTAGAAGATGATGTGGAAATTATGGAATTCAATGATTCAGGACCCATGCTACATATATCTCCCAATTCAACTAATAAGTCTTGGAGTTAGCGAATTCCTCCAACCACATTTACAAGTAGATATTGTCCTTTATTTAGTGTGACATAGACTAGACAACCAAGGAAAATTTATCAACAGAATTTGGATTCAACTACCCCCGGCTAAAGGAAATTGGGTAACTGTTGAAGATGATGATAATATACTCCTACATATTAAGGATCTCATGAATGTTCCCCTCCTTCTGAATTTACAATCTAAAAAGGAACAAATAGATATGACCAATTATCACGATGAGAGATTTGATTGCAAGTGAGATAATTTATTGAATATAAATACCAAGGGTGTCAAAGTGACAAAATATTCCCATTAGTTGAAGCAACAAAATTTGATGAAGTTAGTAACAAGTCATCGATAAAACCAGTTGAACAATTAAATCAATTGACAACTGTATTTAGATCAGTCACACTGTCAACCCCACCAATTCAACACCAGTTGGACTTGAAACCCTCCTCTTTAAATAAAATGATGCATCATCATTTGGATCTTTACAAGGGAAATGAATATCCTAAGTGCCATTGTTTTATATGTGAAAAATATTGGGATGCCATGGATATTCCAGATGAAACAAAGTAGATGGAACAATTTGTGGGGGCTCTCAAAAAAATATCCCTAACATGGTTCATAAATTTTAAAGAAAATAAAACAAGAATGAAAGCCAAAATTCAAGGTAACTTCTTATCCCTTTTCAAAATGAAGGATGTCAAAAATTTAATTTCCTATAAACTCAAATAAATTAAACAAATTTCGGGCGAGTCTGTCAGGGAATACGACAAAAGGTTCAAACATCTACTCAATCTGATCCCTCACACAATCTACAAGGAGCTACTAGTACAATGGTTTGTGGCACGAATTCTTCAAAAAATCTAGGCACCCTTAAGAATGTACAAGACACAAACTTGTGAAGACGCCCTAAAAAATATCAACAAATTGAATCAGAAAAATACTGGACCGCACCGACCACAGACAAAAAATTCAAAGACAAATTAGAAATGTTGCAAAATTCACTATGAGATCTTGTCATTTGACAAAGTTGTATTTGGTGTACAATATGTATGAATGAAGGACATACCAAAGACTATTGTAAATATTGTGAGCCAAATTAAAGAGAAGTCAATGCTCGAAGAGTCCAAACTAAATATTTTTATGAAATATTTCAATTCATCACAACCCATACCATTAAGGACTACCAAAACAATATGAAAAATGAAAAACCAAAATGGTGTGCCATCTATGAGGAAGACACTCATAGTACCTAATAGTGCCAACTCAATGGGTGAAACAAGTTGAATTATCATAATGTATATCATACACAGACATCAAAGTAGAACCAAGATCAAGGTGACAAAGGAGGTGGTTACCAAGGAAAAGGAGGCAGTTATCAAGGATGAGGAGGTGGATACCAAAGAAGAGGTGAATATTATGGTCGATATGGTTGAGGAGGAAATGCTAGAGGAAGATTCGATAAATCCTATTACTTTATCTTCTTGAAGGGAGATCATCTAAGTCCTTATTGTTTGTTAAAACATAGAACCTACATGAATTTTGGTAATACATGTGGATTCAGTGATCACTCCCCGGAGGACTATTAGATTATGTTGGAGAAAGTGAGAAATGGGAGAGTGGTCAACCTCTTGCAAATGGTGCCCAATAATGAAGTCCTTAACACCAAAAATTTAAATGTTATCACAAAATATGGCACTAGTCAAGAAGACAGCATGCCCAAAATCCCACAAATTCAACTTGTCAAGAAAGATCAAAGGTACCCTAACACGTAAAAATAATTATAGATTGTAAAATAAGCACTTAGATTTTTTGACCCAGAAAATGAGGAGGAGAAGCAAAGAGCATGTCAACAAACATGATACTAGGAAGAAAACAAGGATTTATTTTTAAATGAATTCCTTGATCTATTCAAAGAGGAACAATTATTCAGTTAGTTATTAGAACTCCTAAACATCTTAAAAGGAATGAAAGGAATAACAAAAGACATAAAAAAATCTAAGACAACTCACTCAACAAAATCTCTAAGAGGACTATGACTGACAAGTCAACCTTGAAGTCGACGGATTCATGATCCCCCAAGCAGTGGTCAAATTTAGCTCACAAGTGAATATTCTCCCTAAATAAACTTGGATCAAAATGTGAATGCCTGAAGTAACGAGATATAAGAACTTCCTTAAACTCACAGACCAAATATTTTTCAAACCCAACTGCATATTAAATAACATGAAGATTCTTATTATGGGGATACTAACACTGGTCAACTTCGAAGGTATCCAAGGAGATCATGATAATTTCAAACCCAATATACAAGGATAATTATTTCATGGTTCACCTTTGTCGATAGGTCAAAACTCAAATACTAAAATATACATCTGGAAAATAGAAAACTATGAATTAAAATCCAAAGAATGATGGTCGATCGAAGCCATTGCTAGAGATATTTCATTCATGCTTCTCATTTTGTGTAGTACCTACAATATACAAGAAAAAAATCAAACAGACTCCAAGTTTAATACTCACGGATCTCAAGTTGACCTCATCCGCACTATTACAATTTAAGGAAAGAGAATCATTTTCAGTTCATGTCGACAAAGTATCTAAGACAGTTAAAGAGAAAGGTCAACTCTAAATCATGGTGCAATCATTGATGGTATAAGAAGAAATATGGTGGGATATGCATGCATCCCAAATATATACATGGATTGTCATGACTACATATTCTGTCGAATGTTTCAGTGGAAATAAACTATTAGCCATTGTAAGCATACCTAAGTTCAAGTCAGGATTTGATTCTCTCACCCATATCAGGGACTTTGAGAGAGAGTGTACAAATATTGGGTATAAATATGAAAGAGTATGACCTCACATGTTTCCCAATATGTTGGATTATCTCCCTTACAAATGGTACAAAATAGAATAAGTGTGTAGTGAAACATTCGCTTGGAAAGATCTCAAAGAAAATTTTATCAAAGATTTCACATTTAACCCCTCATAAATGGACTAATTTACCGAATTAGTCAAATAAATCATAAACTACATTGAGAAACAAGCACCAAAATAACAAAAACAAAAGGAAAAGCGTAGGTTGACATAGGGTCAAACTCGACTTGTAATTTTATATCATACCATAACTAGAGGATTCATACTGCATGTCGAATTGACATGGAAAACAAAATTCTTCTAGGGAAAAGTTTCTAATGGAGGAAGGATTGCCTAGAAGTAACCAAACAAGTGAAATATGTACTAAAGGTATCGAAGCAAGCCAACAGAAAGAACCAGATCAAGTCGACTTCCCTCCTTCTTATAACAAGGTCCATAAAGGAGAGAGAAAATTATAGTAATCAAAACCACAAGAGTGGATGGACACAGAAATCAATTCAGAGTGGTCGACATATCAAATGATGGTTGACCTAAAATTTCTCGCATTAGCGACTACTGGACCGAAAAATAGACCACATAAATAGTTGAAATTATAATGGAGTATCATGATGTATTTTCTAGAGATTATAAATGTTTGAAAGGATTGGTTAAGGAAATGGGTGAAATGAAAATTGATCTGATACCCAGAGCCAAGCCCATAATAAAAAGACCATATAAATTGTCCCACAACTATAAGGAAATTGTTAAAAAGGAGATCCAAAGTATGGTGGTAGCTAGAATCATATACCCTATCAACAAATTGGAATGGGCCATCCCAATGGTGGTGCAACCTAAGAAGCATGACCCAAAGAAACTTAGAGTATGTGTCAACTTTTGGGGACTAAACAAATTAACAATCACTAAATCGTTCCCCACACCATTTCCAGAGGATATAAGAAATGAATTTGCTAGGCACAAATGTTACTCATTTACATATGGATTTTCAAGGTATAATCAAGTACCAATCGCACAGGAAGATTAGGAGAAAACAACTTTCATATCAGAATAAGGATCTTTCTCCTACAAAGTAATGCACTTTAGCCTAAACAATGCACCTATTGTATTTTCACATATTGTACTCAAAGAGTTTCAAGAATATATATAAAAAACATTGGTCGTTTACTTCGATAATTGGAAAATATACAATATGTTGAAAAAACACATACATTGGCTCAGGATGATGCTTGAAAGGTGTCAACAAATACATATTTCTCTCAACATAAAGAAATGTATGTTTGCAACACTTGTTGGTATATTTCTTGGTCACTTCATCTGCAAAGACAATATTAAAGTGGATATGTGTAAGTTTTAAACCTTTTACATTAATGCAATGCACACACAAATTCTTATAAAAAATAAAAAAAAATCAATCACACATATACACAAAGATTTACCCTACAAACCCAACTAGGAAAACTAGAAACATGTTTAAGAGTTGCACCTCTAATTCTATTCATAATCCAACTTCATTGTTTACAATACAATATATATGATCTCGCGACATCCAAAAAAACCCTAATCCATTGAACCGTATTAGATTACAACCTTAATTCCTTAATTGGAATTAGAAAACCATGGGTTTAAATACCATGTGCCACTAAACTACCAAAAGTGAAAAGTTGTACCCACCAAAGGTGAAAGAACGCCCAAACATTTTCCAAATAAACCCCCTAATAGGGGGACCCATGATCTGAAAATCCTTAAATGTCAATTAGTTCTTAAGAAGACACTAAACATCTAACCAGATTCAGGAAAATAAGATCGTCTTGATTATTTGCAAAGTTACATGTGAAAACACTTACTTATACATAAACTTCATCAAGTGATAAATATAACTTGCAGAAATAAGAGTGCAAAAATAGAGAGAAATAGAGACAACAAATAACAAGGATCATTACACAATTTGATAACGGAGTTCACCCATCTCGGGTTACGTCTCTGTGTCCTCTTCCAAACAGTGAGACTGCTCTATTAATGCTCAAATGCTTGATACAATGACGACTTATAATGGAAAATATGAAGACACCCTTCAATTTTTCCACTCAAACCCAGAAACAGAGGTTATAATTGAATTCCTCTTCAAGTTCTCAGAAGAATGAGTATAAACTTGACTATGTTCTGAATTGATGCTTAAAGACCCCCTTTTGCATGTATAATGAGACTACGGGTCTCATATGTGAAAATTGAACTAAGATCTTCATACACAATGCTTTAGCACATAAATAACACCACCATCAAATTCCTCTCAGAATTCTAAGAAAAATGAGTATAAACACTCTATACTTCTCTCAAAGAACTCTATAGCACACAAAACAAGGAAAATCTCAAATATGAACACCTCTTGCATGCAAACCAAGGAAAATATGCACTTGGAACGAATACGCATGTCAAAACAAACTCAATCAAAATTCTTGGCATGAAAAATTTTGTTCATTGACTAGGCTGCCATGTCATTCGTACGAATGACATGTGGCAGCATCCAACTGGTCCAAATGGGTGCCAAATGTAACAAATCTGAGTGACACATGGAAGCCTCTCGTGCTGCCACGTCAACATGTTGAAATCATCATGATGTCACCCTATCATTTGTATGGATGTCTACATGTCAGCATGTGGGCCTTCCACGTGGCATCCCCATTTTTCCTTCTGCAATGTTTTTTCCAAAACTTTGAAAAACTATAAATTTCTCATATGACATTTGTTTGAGGTGATTCACGCGTCATTGGAAAGATATCATATAGATATATGAAATAAAGGTATTTTCATTAGCATTTGAGATAAGCTATTTTTAATCATTCTTGATCCTCCTCAATCACACCTCCCTACTAGAGAAATTTTGGACCTCCAAAAGTGTGGATTATTCATAAATGAAGTGAGGATACTTTCACCTCACTTGTCTAGTATCATCCATCCATCCTGCTTGGATAACAAGTATCTGACTCGTCACAATAATAATGAACATTGAAACATTGTTGATCAAGTTAACCATTCCCTTCTCTGCCATTCATTGTTGCAGCTACTAAACCTTCTCCATTGATTAGTAACAAATTGAACAACAAAACTAAATATACATATGCGAAAGATAATGAACCATCAACATATTTTCCCTTTTTAATAGGAACAACATCAACCAAAGGACTTGTTTTACTTTCAATCGTATGTTGTAAACCTGAATCCTGGATACTAGAATTAACTAGAATTTTCATGTGCCCTGTAGTGACAATTGTCAAATTCATCTTCATCTAATGAGCTCTCACAATGAACTCAATCCCATCCTTGAAAAGATGATACGTGTTATGTTCCTTGTAGAAAATGGTCTTCATGTCATACAAGTATGGACTTCCCAAAACCATCCCATAAATGTCAAGTGGAACCACGTCTAACTCTACATCATCAATGAAACTGGATGCGATCACAAACCGTAACTTACATTGCTTTGTTACCTGTACCTAAGCATTATCACAAATCCAACCTAGAGGATACGGTCTCGGATGAGGCCTAGTTTCCAATCCCAATTTATGAACAACTTGCTCTAAAACAAGATTTACTTGTGATCCACTATCAACGAGTGTATCAATATTAGTTTTCTTTGAGATAACTCATAAATGAAATAGGTTATTTATTTACCTTCCATTAGGGATTACATTAGCCTTTGAAGAAGAAGTACATGAACTGGAACTAGCAACACAAGATTTACCTTTCATGCCCATAGTTATAACCTTAGTTTCATCCTTAGAATCTGAACCAAGATCTTGAACTATGGTCGTGGTCTTCTTTTTACCCTTGTACTTGAACTTCTTTGGTAGCCTCTCTAGATGCAACTTCCAACATGTTCGTTCTCATGTTCTTTCTTCTTTCAATGAGAACATGTAAGCTTCTCTTCTTCTTTTCCCTTCGACTGCTTCTTGAATTTATGTGGCTTCTTCGACTGCTTCTCGAAGTTATGTGACTTTCCTTTGCCTTTACCACCAGTTCCCTTGGATTTCTTTTGATCTTCATACATTTGTTCCACCGTGATCTCCATTGTCATGAATTTGGAAAACCAAATGCCTCTTTAGTACCGAAAGGATTTGGATTAGAATAATCCTCGTATTTTGTCGAAGCCATTTATTGCTTTCAAAATGCACACCTTGAACCAATCTTAGGAATCTAGTCTTCAAATGATCCTTCACCAAGCTTGAGTTTGGACCTTGTAAGGATTCACTTTCAGATATACGTCAAACTAGTTCTTATACCACATGATCTAAAAATACTTAGATGTCAATTAGTTCTTAAGAAGACACTAAACATCTGACCAGATTCGGGAAAATAAGATCGTCTTGATTATTTGCAAAATAACATGTGAAAATGCTTACTTATCCATAAACTTGATCAACTGATAAATATAACTTGCAGAAATAAAAGTGCACGGATAGAGATAAATAGAGATAACAAATAACAAGGCTCATTACACAGTTTGATAATGGAGTTCACCCATCTTGAGCTAAGTCTTTAGGTCCGCTTCTGTTGGCACATGGTTATAAGACCCTAGGTTCAAGATATCTAAATCAACAAAACCCTTCAGACATCGACCCTTTTGACATCACCTACATGTAAGTGAAGTCTCACCCGAGGCATCTATTAGAGCTACAGGAACCGAGTTTCTATAGTAGTGAGGGAATGGGAGGTGATCATATTATTCATTCTTACTCAATTTTTCTGTGTGTGTTATTCTGCATTGGTTCTTCCTTAGTTACTTAGTGAATTTCGTATTACCATTATACTACAGATTTCACCAAATCCCATTTACTGTAACATTCATAACTATTGAGCAGTTATCATGTAAGAAACAGATTTATTCTAGCATGCATAAAAGAATATTCATAATCAATCACATAACAGACGAGAAAACACAGTAGTTAGTGTGGTTACATTCACAACGGATGGCTTCTTTATTATTCTTTCTATAATAGTTATAGGCTTGCACACTACGCTTACAATAGATATATTTTGCTAGCTCTCTCTCCATCTTTCCTAGCCGCTCTGCAGTGCAAGCCTCTCTCTCTTCAATATATCCCTAGCACTCATACATATACTCTTTCATTCTAATCATATTCTATCACTCTGCTTACAAAACAGGAACTCTTAATAGATTGGAACCGACTCGAAAGTACCTCTAGAAAGAGAACCCCTATTCTCCCAACCCATTACATATTTATACATGAATTTTAGGGCTTAAAACCCTACTTTTCTCATCCCAAAACCATATTATAACTCTTGAAAACCCTTGAAAACTCGTGTTGACTTGTTGTTCGAGATATTTTTCCTTCTTTTACGCCTGCATGCTTCTTTTTCCTTCTCGAAAACTAGTCTTCCTAGTTTTACACGTGTTTCTTCTTTTGCATGCCAAACTGTTATCCTTCCTTTTCATTCGCTTTCTTCTCTTTCTTTATTGTATACTAAGTATGTTCTTACTACGCATTTTTCTCTTGAATGTGCCTCAACTACGCACTCTCGAGCCTACCTTTCCTTCCTTCTTCTTCTTCTATGCACATCCTCCATACTTAGGATTTTTTATGAAAATTGAATCCAAAATGCATGTCCAATAGCTTCCAAATAGTCAAACCACTCTATTAATGCTCAAATGCTTGATACAATGATAACTTACAATGGAAAATTTTAAGACACCCTTCAATTTTTCCACTCAAACCCAGAAACAGAGGTTATCACTGCATTCCTCTTGAAATTCTAAGAAGAATGAGTATAAACTTGACTATGTTCTGAACAAGTGCTTAAAGACCCCCTTTTGCACACATAACGAGAATATGGGTATCATACATGACAAAATAGACCAAGAGATTCGTACACATCACTTTAGCAAATAACTACCATCACTATCAGATTCCTCTCAAAATTCTGAGAAAAATGAGTCTAAACACTCCATACTTCTCTCAAAGAACTCTATAACATGCAAAATGAGGAAAATCTAAAATAGGAACACCTCTTGCACGCAAAACAAGAAAAATATGAAATTCGAATGAATACCCATGTCAGAACGAACTCAATTAGAATTCTTGGCATGGAAATTCATGTTCGTTGACTAGGTTTCCATGTCATCCGTATAGATGGCACATGGCAGCTTCCAACTGGTCCAACTGGGTGTCAAATGTGTCAAATCCTAGTGACACATGACACCCTCTCGTGCTACCACATCAGCATGTTGAAATCATCATGACATCACCCTACTAGTTCTATATATGGCCACGTATCATCATGTGGGTCTACCACATGGCATCCCCATTTTGCCTTCTACCTTGCTTTTGCTTAAACTTTGAAAAGCCATAACTTTCTCATATGACATTTGTTTGAGGTGATTCACGTGTTGTTGGAAAGATCTCGTCAAGCTCTATGAAATGAAATCATTTTCATTATCATTTAAGATAATCAATTTTTGAGCATTCCAGATCCTCCTAGATCAACCGACAATCATGAAAATAATGTAACACATACCCAACATTATACCACTTGTTTTTTTCTTTGCATATAGCGGTCACAGGATTTCATAATCAACAATACAGGGCATAAATGCTCATTGATTCTCTACACCAGGAGAACTTCTCAATGCTCATGGAATTTGTTAATGAATCTGCAACATTCTCCAAACTTCTCACCTTCACCAACAACACCTTCTTCTCTTCAACCATGTTTCTCACAAAATACATTGAACATCGATATGCTTTGTTTTAGAATGATAAGCTAGGTTCCTTGCCGGGAATAATTCACTATGACTGTCACAACATATCCTTACATATTGTTGTACCAACCCAATACCTAAACACAATATTTGTAACCATATTTCTTCCTTTCTTGCATGAGTGGCTACCATGTTTTTAGATTCTATCGTTGAGAGTGCCACTACAGACTGTCTTTTTCTCATCCAACTGATTGCTCTTCTAAATAATTTAAACACATACCCACTTGTATATTTTCTATGATCTAGATATCTAGCTCATTCTACATGAACAAATCCATGTATGGAACACTCTGTCCAATCTTGGTCTTCCTTGGTAGCATAATCCATAAGTAGTAGTGCTAGGAAAATACCTGAAAATATTTTTTACCTTCTTCCTTAGTTTTGACATATGCCTGCTCAAAAATGTCACTACATGTGCAATGTCCAGTCTAGTACAGACCACTTCATACATAAAACTACCAATATCACTATCATGTGGAACATGGGACATGTCCTCTTCCTCTTCTTCTTTCTTCGAACACTGATCTACAAATAACCTTACACCTACATGAATAGGGACCTTGATAGGCTTACATTACTACATAATAAACCTCCACAATATTGACTCAACAGATTTTCTTTGGTTCAACCAGAGTTTCATGTTTACCCAATTTCTTTAAATTTTCATGCCCAAAATAAAATTTTCAACAACAAGATATTTCATGTCAAATTTAGAAAAAAATTGAGTTTGCACATCTTAGACAATTTCCTTGTTGTTTCCTATCAGCAACATATCATCCACATACATGAAAAAATAAATAAGACAATCACCTACTAATTTGAAATACACATGGTGATTGGTTTTTCTTCTTGCGAAGCCAAGTCCCAATATATGAGTATCAAATTTTTGATACCACATCCTTGGTGATTTCTTTAACCCATATAGGGAGTTTTTCAACTTGCATACCAATTTTGTATTTCCGTTCACTACAAAGCCTTATGGTTTCTTCATGTACATTTTTTCTTCTAGATCCTCATATTGTTGTCTTCACATATAACCATTCTACTTCAAATTCAAAAGAATTAGAAACATATTGTTGAAATAGATCTTAAAATCTTTAATCCTTAAGGCCTAGATTTTTATTTTTTGTGTTTTTCAGGTTTCGGCTTTCTTAAAATAAGAATTTCATCATTTCTAAATTCGCAACACCTTTTTATCATCTATTTTTGAATAAATATGAGAAAAAGTTTATAAAAATATAAGCTTTCCAACGCTCTTTGAAAAATTATTTAAAACGGGCTGTAATTCAAAATTTGTGATTTTTTAGTTTAAATGTGAAAGAAATCGGGATTCGGGGTTTTCTATAAACAAATGTTCGATGCTAATTGAATCACGAAACCCTGATCCCCGACTTCCCGATACGTTTAAGTCCTAATTAAAACATGAATTAATTAATTCTCTTTTAAGAAAATTTAAGAGTTTAGATAATTATGTCGCGATTTCGGGATTCGCGGTTTTGTAAGAACACGTCTCATGTCATCATATTTCCTGAAATCCCGATTTCCAAAATCCCGATTCATAATTCACGTTAAAACTAAACTAATTTTGTTTTGTCCTTAATCTTGATTACTTAGTTAATTAAGATAAGTTAAGTCATGTTTAAAAGAAACAGGCCATCGCGATTTTGCGATTTCAGGATTTGCGATTCCGTGAGAGCACGTCTCATGTCATAAGGTTTCCCAAAATCCCAATTTATGGAATTCTGATTAACGAAATCCTGAAAGGGTCTAATCTCGATTAATTAACATGCTAAAAATGTTTAAATCTTAAATAAAACATCGTTATTTCGCAATTTCGGCGATTGGGCTTTTCCGATGACATACCTTTCGACATCGAGTTGTCAAAACCCCAAAAAGTCATGTTTTCAAATTTAATCTATAATTAACACTAATAAATCTTCTTTCCAAAATAGGTTTAAAGGTAATCTTTCTGTAAGTGATCATTAATGCTTCATTTTTCGATTAAGCAAGTTTCTTGTTTTATTTGAAAATCCGAGAGTGCTTAAGTACAGATATTAAATGCATATCTCCGAAAATATCTTCTGCATTAAGAGATTTAAATTCATGACAGTTGTACAAATTTCATCTTTTTTGAAATATATTCTAAGTAAACGTTCAAACGTTTGTATTTACATGTTAAGATGAGCTTATTCATCCTCTATCTGTGACAGGTTTTTAAGTTAAACACAGAGCCATGGCACCTAAAAAGGCACCAAAGAAAAATGAAGACACACAGGAAGGTGATATTATCTCGGATATGTAACATCCCGCTCTGGCGCACTGAGACGACTTATTATTTGAGGACACTTGCTCGCAAGTGATCTGGACCCTTTTTGACATTAGACCTATTATATTTGATTATGATGTGATTGACAGATGACAT
>JZKD02S2192808.1:121123-131911 GCA_000966675.3 Picea glauca
CTTATTTAAATCGCATAATAATATTGTTTTAATTTGCGAGGTAGGGATGACGTTGAATCGAAATAATAATGTTTGTTAAACTGCAATGATTATATTTGTTATCGGCAATGTCAATATTGTTTTAACTGAATGCTAAAGATGACGCTTGAACTACAATTTAGCCTCTGCGTAAGTATAATGATGATTCTTGTTTAAATCGCAATAATGATATTTGTTTTTAAATTGCAATGTTAAAGGAGATGCTTAAGTTGCGAGGTTAATATTTGTTAAAAGAATGTTGTGATGATGCTAGATCGCAATGGTATTATTGGTTTAATTGAAATGTTGTAGATGATGTTGGATTTTCATGCTAATTGTTTAAGTAGAAATGCCAATGACAAGGTTTAAAATTGCAATGCTATTTTTGTAAGGTTATTAAAATGTCTGGTAATAAACGGGTAGGAAGGGCAAGCTAATGAGGAGAACGTAATGTCGGGGGTTTACCATTAGGGTATGGATGTCGTTGCTCATTATGGAAATTACTAGAAAATTCTTTGCGCCATGCTTATTGTTGCCCCTGGTCTTGTAAGTACTTGGTGGTTGTATTGTGTAGTCTGTCGTGTCGGGCGGGATATAGACCCCTATTGCAGCTTAGTGTGTATGTCTGGGTGTAATCCGGTGGAATGAATCCAGTGCTGTATCAAGAGTCTCGGGCTGTTTAAAGGCACAGTTCCACTCTTGCGACACATTCTGAGCCGTATCAGTAGTCTCGGGCTGTTTAAAGGAACAGTTCCACTACTGCAACTCTACTGAGGGATTCCTTCATTCTGTGACAGTATTGTGCCTAACCCCTGTTGTCTGTCTCTGCCTACAGCCATTAGTTGCCTGCCTCCTGTTCGGGGGTGTTTGCTTCTTGTTGTTGCTATGATATGTCGGGTCGACTTGATTGTGTTCGTCTTACTTGTGTCTTGTTGGTTCGAGTGTGACGTAGAGTCGATGGGGTTGTTTCTTCTGCACACGCGCACACACTTTAACAAAACAAAAAAAAATCACCGGTTGACTGAGTAGATGTCCTTAGCTAGGAGGGGTGTTACAGGATACTACTCCACACACCATACACTCCATCAAATCATGGGCTCAAATCTCTGAATTGCTAGAGGATGAGTTAAAGTATGCAAACCCTGATTCTAAAAATCATCTCTGGGACATTGATGAGTCTGAACTTCATAAGATTTTTGCACATCCGAGGTTGGTGGCATATACTGAGATGATCGACTGGGCTCTAGATAAGGTAGATATCCCAACAAGGAGAATTCAAAATGAGCAAGGAGTTATCGCGGCTCATTCAGGCCTGAGCACATTCAAGTAATGTATAAACTCTTGCCAAGACATAAACACACCTTTAATGCTGAATTTTTAGCTGAGTTTCAGAGAAAAGAATGTATTGAGGCCGACCAGACATATCCCGACATGATTAAAGGATGGGCGAGGTCTGAAGCAAAGTTTAGGGTTGATTCTCATGGGATTTATGCTACATCTTCCTTAAATGAATATATGGTTTATGTAGCGATGATGTTATGCAGACTTTTCGGGAGAAAAGATCATTGTCACTTTCATGCAGACTGGGTACCCTTCTTAGAGGAAGTTTCAGAAGGAAATATTTTTAACTGACATAAAATTTTATCGGATAACCTGACACAAGAAAATTTAAATTACAAAGCATCCAAGTCAAAAGGACAACTAGTGTCTTTTTATATATCTGCATATATTATGGATGCGATTTCTTTTATGACTCCCTTTCCATTAATGAATTGGAGTTGGAGTGTTTCCTTCCCAGAGCCTATTCATAAATACCACTCAACCCTTTTGGAAGAAAATGATAAAGAGTCATTTTACGAGGTTTGTCATTTTGTCATTATTCCTATGCACAAATTATTTTTTGGATGCGAACCCCCTCGCATTTCTGATGCAGTCATAGAAAGTCTTAAATTAGTCGTCGACTGGTTTATTGAAGAAAAATTTTCCTATATTAGAGTTTATGGTTGTTCCATTCCCTCCCACGCACTCCCGAAATTCTTACCAGACAGACTGGTATGCAGAGAAGTAGCTCATCAGATAGCCAAGGGTGGTATTGGGTTGGAATTGAAAGCACTTCAGAAAAAAGCATGGCCATCTTTCCCTGTTCATGTCGAAAAATTTCCTTTATCAAATTTAGGCCATTCTAAGGTTGAGGCCGAGTCATTGGAAGAAGTGAAGCTAGTAAATATTGAACAAAGAAAATATGACCCCTACCAAATTATAAGTAGGCATTACATACATTGTAATTTAAAGGCATATGAACATGAAGTTTCTATTTATGATGATATATTTAAAGATGTTAGGTCCTATGCAGAAGTGATAAACAGAGTTCAGGCCTTGACACCTGACTCACAGGCTGTATTTTCATCTTTTCAAATCCATAGGCGAAGCTACCTGCCTAAGATTTTATAGGGTGAAATTTCGACCTCATTGCCAGAACAGGAAGAATCCCCTTCAGGATTTGAAACTAATACATGGGGTAAAGTAAATGACAAAGGTACATTGAAGAGTACTGAGATACCTTCTCAAGACACAGAAAGTTCTTAAACAAAATAATTGGAAATGGATAAGGGAAAAGAACCAGAAACAATTCCAAAAATCATGAAGAATGTTCCAGAAAAGATAGGAGGAACAACTTCAAAAGAACTTGGTAGTCCTATCACCTCTTTAACTTCATTACAGTCTACTTTCAAAACCCCCCATGAAGGAGTTATATATGTCAGTGATCTAGAGCTGATTTCAAAAGATGAAATACCCTCATCGGATTACTTTTTCAGCAAAAAGCGAAGAGCAGTCTTGAAACAGGAAATTCATCCAAGAGGAGAAGGAATGATTAAGAAGCATAGAGTTATCATAGATGGAAAGAAACTCAAGGATGGAGAGTTCACTACAGAATTAGCAGGTACAATGGGTGCTATAGCATCAACTAATATGTATTCTGTGGGAAATTTAACAACTATGCTTGAACAGAAGGACCAAACAATAATCCAGTTGCAAGACAGACTAAAGGAAAATGAAAGAAATATTAGTTGGGGAATACAGAAGGGTTTAGAACAAGATAGACTTAAAGATATGCAAGAAATCCAGAAATTAAATAAAGACTTGGATGAGGCAAAACACTTAATACAAGTCACACAGGAACAGGTTCGAAAGTTGGGAGAAGAAAATAAAAATTTGCAAGACAAGATTATTTCTATTTCTAACCAGGTAGTTGAACTTGAAAATTTCAGGACACGGGCATTAGAAATATATGTAAGAATAGAAGAGGAACAACAGAAAGTGTTCTCGAATCTGGAAGTAATCTAGAATTATTTTCAGGAATCAGATAAGTCTTTGGAGAATGTGTTCCAGAAAGAAAGGGAGGCGAAAGAAACAAGGACAACTTTTCAAAAAGCAGTAGCTTCCTCATCAAAGGAGGAAATTGGAAAAACTCATAAATTATCTATTTCTGAACAGGTTAAAGGAGATATAATGATTAAAGTGTGGGAATCAAAATTGGCTGAATATAAACGAATCACAAGAGAAGTTAATGAAGATTGTCAAGGAATCTTCGATCTCTTTGAAAGAGATTCATTGAAAATCGTAACAGATGGTTGTTCTGGACTGTTAGGTGAAGTCAATATTGCCAATCACAAGCTGAGGTTTAGAGAAGAACTGGAGGAAAAGAAAGAAGAGATTCCAAACATCAAATTGATCAACATCACAGAGATCAACAAGTGGATGGTGACTTCAAGTTTAAGGTTGAAAACTGTTAAATTCACAGAAAGAATGAGAGAAAGTTGGTTGCCCGAATTACAGAGAAGATTTTTCTCACTTGAAGCAAATGAGATACCCGAGGCTCCCAGGATCTTAGTAAATTTTTTGGGAAAATGTGTTCAGTGCGTTGAAGTAGAGAAAGGAAGTTCGTCAATGCAAGCTTAGAATCTTTTTAAATGTTTTTATTATTAGAATTTTAAAATAAATTGTAAATGGTTGACATTATTTTTATGTAACCGAAATTTTAGGAAGTTGGTTAGTCACCAACGAGAAGCTTTGATGAAATGTATAAATATATTTTCGAAAGGATGAGAAAAGGCTTCAGAAATTTTGGAGAGAGCCATTTTTGTAATATCAGTTTTGAAATACATCGGAATATAGATCACAAACGAGATTCTGGATCCTGCAACTTTGTAACTATGTGTCTTCTCCCTGTTTAGTATACTTTGTCAAATTTTTCCTTTAATTTTTCCTCTAACAAGTAAATTAGTTTGAAGTTATATACATCGTTGTTTATTATTTCATATTGGTTTGGATGTTAAATGGTTTACAGTCTTTCCTCTAAAATGTATTTAGTAATTTTAAGACCTGTAAAACTTGTATTCCTTAATACTTAACTCTGTTAGAAACCTCGTTTTTCTTTCATTATTGTCTATTGAAATATAAGATTCTTTCTTGATTAAAGCCTTATATTTCTTTGTAGTGTTTATTTGTTGTTTATAATTTTCGAAATTGTTACAAAACTAGGAAACGGCCTTGAATGTGTTTACATTACTGTTTTAGAATTTAAAATTGTTTTTCTTGATCTCATCTCTAGAAATCTGAAGTAACAAACTGATTAAAATACTTTTATAAAATATTAAACTTTATTCATCCATGACTGTCCCTAGTAGCAGACAACCCAACGTAGAACGAGGCCTTCAAGATCAAACCAATATTGCCCTGAGTTTATTTAATACTATTTTACAAACAAAAACTAACCAGGTTGAGTTAGAAAGATCATGGGCTGCTATTGAGCGAGACATTAGCATCCAAGAACAATAGGAAGAAAGACAGAGACAGTTGAGAAACTGAATCTTCTCTGATCTTTCTTTGTTTCCTTATTCCCAAATCACTTCTTTAAATCATTTACGGATGCCTTGACGATATGTTTTATATCCTTAAAACATAAACTCAGGAACAACACATATAAAAGAAATCTAATAGAAGTTAACTTGGGAACAAGAGAAAAAAATTCACCAAAGTTAATTCCCTCTACCTGGGAATAACCTTTTGCTACTAACCAAGATTTTCATTTCTCCACTTTTCCTTCTACATTCAACTTCTTCTTAAACACCCATTTTCTACCAATGGGATTTCTTCCAGTCGAAAACTCCACTAGATCCCAAGCCTCAGTTTTTTCCATGGATTTCATTTCTTCAACCATGCCCTTTTTCTAAAGTTTTCCATACTCTGAATCCACTCCCTCCCTAACATTTCTAGGGTCATCGCCAGTAATAAACAAAGAAAAAATTGAATGGAAATCAGGTAGAGTATACATTTTTGGTTGCCTTCTTTCTCAAACCAATCTCCTCAATATTGGAGTATGAGGCCCTTCTTCTTATTATCCATGTTCTTCTATAGAGCCTGATTGATTATCCTTCAATTCAAACTATGTTTTCTTTGGTTCTTCCTCCCTTTGTAAGACTTCATGTTTGACAACATATTTGATTTCTCTAAACACCACATCTTGACTATACACTACCTTATTAGTTTATGGGCTCCAAATCTTATAACCTTTCAAACCATATTTGTAGCTAATAAAGATACATTTTTCCACCTTTTTATCCAACTTACTCATATTTTCCTTTGGAATGTATAAATAAGCATCACAACCAAAAACCCTAGGATGTGTTAGAGAGGGTTTCTTACCATACCATACCTTGTGTGGAGTCATGTCATCCAACGTTGATGAGGGTGATTGATTTCTCTGGGTAACATGAAGTGTCCACTGCCTCTACCTATAATTCTTGTCCCAACCCAACACCATTGAGCATGCTTCTTGCTCTTTCCATAAATGTTTTGTTCATCCTTTTTACAACTCCATTCTGTTGAGGTGTGTATGGAATAGTATATTTCCTTGTTATACCTCTATTCTTAAATAATTCATTGAATTCATTATTTCATAATTCTCTACCACTATCCATCCTCGCCACCTTAATTTTCTTCTTTGTCTAATTTTCCACAAGAGCCTTAAACTGTTTAAATTTATCAAAGAATTTGGATTTCTTCCTAAGGAAATAAATCCATGTATTTTTCAAGAATTCATCTATAAATGAGACATAGTACACATATTTACCTAATGATGGAATCATCATAGGTCCAAACACATCATTGTGCACTAACTGTAAAACCCCCCTATTCTCGTAGCACCATAGGATAATATTACCTAATTTTACTTCCCATACAAGTAATGTTCACAGAAATCAAGATCCAGAGAGAAATTCAACATACCTTCAACCATAACTTTACCATGTAATACCTAAATCCCCTTTGTTTCGATATGCCCTAGTATTTGATGCCACAACATAGCCTTTTCTCTAGAGACTATAGAATTTTTTCCTTCTTCAGATCCAATCTTAGGAACAATAGAATTTTTGCACCTATCACTAATAGTACTTCCCAACAACTTATATAGAGTTCCAACTTGAAATCCCCTCATCAACACCATTTTTCCTTGAACCACCTTGTAGGTTTCCTTTTCAAACACTATTTTTACACATACATCGTCCATCTTGCTTACAAAAATCAAATTCTTGTCCAATATTAGGATGTAAATAACATCAGGGATTGTTCAATCCTACCATTCATGATATTCAACTTGACTTTTCCTTGCCCTAAGATTTTTGTTGTTGAGTCATATCCTAGAAAAACATCACACCCATCATACTTTTCATACTTGAAAAAACACTCCCTATGAGGAGTCATATGAAAGGATGCACCTAAGTCAACCAACCATGCCTCATGATCTACATGTTTTCTTGAGGAAGCCAAGTAGACATCCCCTCCTTCATCTTTGGAGGATTTTGCTTCTATAAAAGGGGCATCATCATATTCCTTCCCTCTCTCAACACTTTTGGATCTACATTATTTCTTATAATGCCATTATTTTCCACATCTCAGGTATACTTTTACAAATTTTCCTGGAGATTTATATCTTCCTCTATATTTCGATCCTCCACTTGAGGACTTATTTTTATTTCTTTCCTGGGAGCATCCTCTTACAAATAAGGCCTCTATGTTCTAGTTTCCATGTTTTTATGAATTATCTCCTATGACAACAAGGATGATACCACATCATCAAAACTTAAAGTAGTTTCATTATTAGATATGGCCACAAACAAAATATCCCATGAGTATGGTAAAGAGCACAATAAATTGATACACTTATATTCACTAGAAATCTTAATATCATTAGACAATAATTGACTTACCATGGTATTGAAGGTGTTCAGATTCTCTGTTACTGAGTATCCATATTTCATCCTCAGGTTGTACAATATTCTGTAGTAAAAAGATTTTAATAGGGACCTAGACAAATACAAAGCCTTTAACTTATTCCATAATTCCTTAGTTGTAGCTTCCCTTGACACATCAGTAATACTAAATCTAAGAGACACAACCAGATTTTTCTCTTTTCCTTATGATCCAATTTTGTCCAGTATTCTTTTGACATTCTCGTCGGTGCAGTACTTGGATATACAATGATCCATTGATATTTATCTACCAAAAGATCTTCCATGTTGAGCTTCCACAACTCAAAACTTTTCCCATTAAATTTTTTGATCTCTATTTTTGAACTGCTCACCATTTCTTTTCACCACAATTAGAATCGATACCATATATCTTCCACTATAACAAGGTTTATCACAGACCCAATCCAAACCGTCAACCATAAAGGCATCCCCCTAAATCCAATAACTACTTTGATACCAAATGTACGTTTTAAACGTTTTACATTAATGCAATGCACACACAAATTCTTAACATAGAAAAGAAAATAATTGCAATCACACATATACACAAATATTTACCTTCGAAACCCAACCAGGAAAACCATCAACCTATGTTAGATTTGCACCTCTAATTATATTCATAATCCAACTTCATTGTTTACAATACAATATATAGGATACCACAACATCCAAAAAAAACCCAATACATTGACCTAGATCATATTACAACCTTGATCTCAAACCACTCATCAACCCAAAGAAAATAAGGATATTTATGGGGCATACTAGGTATTATAGGAAGTTCATCGAGAACTATTCATATATTACCTCCCCCATCAATGAACTAGTGAAAAATGACATGGAATTTATATGTAGTATAGAATGTAATGAATCCTTCGAGTTTTTGAAAATAAACATGGTAGAAGCCCCTATTCTAAGATTTTCTGACTAGTAAAAAAAAATCCATTTTTCATGTCGATGTATCCAATGTAGTAGTGAGTGAATTCCTTTCCCAACCAAGTGATGACATGGTCAACCATCTGAATTCATATGCGAGTCAAAAGATAAATAAGGTTGAAAGGAATTACTTGACCATGGAAAGAGAAGGCCTTGGTATGATATTCTCCCTACAAAAATTTAGGCACTATTTATAGGATAATCCATTCACATTTTGCTCGAACCATCAATCTCTAAAGTACTCATTCAACAAACTAGTTCATCAAGAATGTGTGTGCAAATGGATCCTCTTACTTCAAGTAGTGATTTCGAAGTAGTGATCTAGCCAGGGAAAAATAATGTCATATCGGACCATTTGTCGACAGTAGAAACATTAGAAGAAGCGACCGACATGGAGGATGACCTTCCAAATGCCCATCTATTTCGAGTTGAGTTGAATCCAAAAGAACTGGCTCAAATTTTATAGTTTCTACAAGAACGAAAATCCCCAGAGGATATCCCAAAAAGAAAAAGAAAGGTTTTGGAAATAAAATTTGTGCCCTTCACACTCATGAATGGATATATTTATAAAATAGTCTCGAATGATGTATTAAGACAATGTTATTTGGAACATGAGAGAGATGCCATAATTGAAGAAGCATATGTTGGGCCAATAAGAGGATTCTTTCATGTAGACACCACTACAAGGAAAATTTTACAAGCAGGACTTTGGTGGCCCAAATTACATCAATATTATCGAGCCAAAATTAATAAATGTGATAATATTCCACCCATTCTTTGACACTTATCACATTTATTATTTTTTGGTGATAACTCACTCAGGGGTGCCTATGGGTGGGGATCTACCTAAAAACCACTTGGTGGAAATTGAATCCTTAAAAAAAAAAAATCTCCAATAACATAGTTGGTTAGGAAGAAATTAGGTAAAAAAACATATTATGATAGTAATTTATTTGACAAACGGATATCCAGAAATTCGGACTTGTTGTAGGGGCTATTCGACTCTATCGACTAGACCCGACAGTTGACAAAGACCTATTCAGTCGACCGTTAAAGTTGGAAGTATAAGTCGGTCTAGGTATATGTTAACTGACCGACCCAGGCAGTTAAGTAGTTACAACTACCTGGTAACTAGATATAGAAGTATAAATAGAAAATATCTATGAGAGACAATGTAATCTATTGTGATGTATTGATATTATCATATAATAAAGTGTTGTTCTTTGGTCTTCCACTACTTTTGTATCTCTCCATCAATGTATACATGTATGTATTCTATTTTTTCCTATGTAAGGAACTACGGGTAACTCTCTCTTACTTTCCCCTAGATTACAACATTGGTTCCATTGTTAGTAGTTCTAGACCTGGGCATGCAGAAGCTTACATAAATGCTAACTCTAAAATACATATTTCAATGGTGGGAGCAAAAATTTGAGAATTACATCAAGAATTACACACGAAGAAACAACTTTTCATTAGCAGAAGCACAATCACAATTATTCTCGGAGACTCATGAAATATTTCTCAAATCCATCCCATAATATTTTTTCGAGTACATCAACAAATCAGGTAATGTGTAATTTAACCACTGACAAAAAATTAGGCCTCAAGCTTACAAATGGAGGATGAATGAATTTTCACAATTGGTTCGAGAGAATTATCGAAGAGTATATCTCATAGAAATCCATTGAAGATCGAACATATCTTGATAAAATAAAAGAAAAAATTTACACCTACTTGCATGAAGAGTTATTGTGTATTATTATGACACTGCTTCACAAATTTCTTCTCAATAAGGGAGTTAGTGAAATTGTTGAATATCAACCTCGACTAGGTACACCACTACCAAATAGAAACTTTGAAGAAAGAGATGAAGAGTGGGAAGGATTTATCGACGCAAGGTGAAAGGACACAAGACATGCTTGGGACTACTTTCTGAGAAAATGAACATGGCTAGCACCATCGACTTCGAGTAAGTCAGGTCGGTGATGGGGAGTCAATCGAAGTTGTGAGATTCCACAAGAAAATCATACCAGGAGTTGCGATTACTGAAGTATAAATGTCATCGAGAGGAAAACAAGCACATAAGAAAGCTACTAACATATAGAGATTGGAATGGGATAAAAGGAAAAAGAAAAGAGAAGAGATTTGTAATATATGTATTTTCACATATGTTTTTCGGATAATCCACAGTTGGTATCATTTCGTCATCGACGTTTCGAATCTGAATCAGGATTCATCATCAGGACTAATCGTGATTAGTCTGAATGATGAATCCTGATTCGGATTCGAAACGTCGACGACGAAATGATACCAACTGTGGATTATCCGAAAAACATATGTGAAACTCCTCACCACAGAAACTTGAAAACAACAATATATGGATTATTCAGAAGTCGAATATAAAAATGATCAGGGAGGATCTACCTGATAGAGTGCGTGAGCAGTTTGAGTCTGAAATAAATCAACCAGAGATGGAAATAACAATAGTTGCGGCAACCCCCGATAGAAGAAGTGATGCACA
>JZKD02S2192808.1:140549-154201 GCA_000966675.3 Picea glauca
TATACCTCCTAGTCTCCTATATATACCAAGGAGACATTTTCATTTTGAATCATATTGTACTTGAACACTTAAGTGGGGTAAAAGGAGGTTGCCCCCTCGAAGAGGCTTATTATCTAAAATTATCTCTCTTTCAAGGCGTTGAGTACTTTATCTGAGTATTTTCTATGCTATATTGATATTTGGTTCTTAACAATAGAACGGTTCGGGGCAATGAATTTATCCAAAGTTGTTGACATTCCTACTTTTAAAATCAAGTATGATCCAGTTGAACATATTCATAATTGTGAGAAGGAATGGTGAAACATCAGATACAGAGATGAAAAGGTATGGCCCCATATGTTTCCAAGCATGTTAGACGAAATACCAAGTAAATTTTACAAGATCGAAGAATCTTGTGGCCATATGCTAAAGTGGACCTACATCAAAGAAAAATCTATCTAAGACTCCAAATTCACCTCAGAAGAGGAACATATAAGAGAAGAAACACATCATATTAAAATTTTCCTCGAAAATACGACTCCAGGTACACAAAAATAAAAAGGGAAGATGGAGGTCGATCTCAAATCAACATCGACTTGCAACCTCATTTCGACAGAAAATAAGGAATTACAATAGCTCAAACAATCGAAATGGAGAATATAAGTTGTCCAGACAAGATTTTTAGATGGAAAAAGGATCATCTTATGTTGAAAAATAATGTAAAATAGGTACTACACATATCTAAGGAAGAAAAGGAAGATTACAAAAAACTTGACTTTCTATAAATCTTTACCAGAATCAAAGAAGGGGAATGACATGTTGATGAAGAAAAACCACCAAAGTGGATGAACGTTGAAATCAAGACTAAAGAATTCAACATATCAAAGGATGATCAACCAAAAATGGTATGAGTAGGTTACTATTTGTCGAAAAAACAAACAGTCGACATAATAGATCTGCTAAAAAAGTATCAATATGTATTTTCCTAGGACTACAAATATTTAAAAGGACTTGTAGCAGAAATGGGAGAAATGAAGATTTAACTTATCCTAGGGGAAAAGTTGATTAAAAAACATCCATACAAGTTAGCCCACAAATATAATCCCATTTTCCAAAAAGAAATTGAGGGATTGTTAGCAACAAGCATCATCTACGCAATCGACAAAGAAGAATGGGAAAGCCCCATGGTAGTACAACTGAAAGAGCACAACCCTAATAAAATACCAATTTGTGTCAATTTCAGAGGGCTTAATAAATTGACCATGATAGAATCATTCCCCACTCCATTCACCGATGAAATAATTAATGAATTCGTGGACCACGAATTTTATTCATTTACAAATAGGTTCTAAGGATAAAATCAGGTACCAATAGCCAAAGAGGATCAACCAAAGACAACATTCATCCTATAATTTGGCTCTTTTTCCTATAGAGTTATGTCATTCGGACTAAACAATTCCCCAACAATTTTCTCAAGAATAGTGGTCACAATGGTTGTTTACTTCGATGAATGGATAATATACAACTTATTTTAAAACCATATACAATGGATTTGACTGATGCTTGAACGATGCAGAAAAATCTAGCTAGCCCTTAACATTAAGAAGTGCATTTTTGCCACACCAATTTTCATTCTGTTAGGACATGTAGTATGCAAAGATAGAGTGAAAGTCAACATGGAAAAGATCAAAATCATCCTCGACTTGAAGCCACCTGTAAATCAAAAACAAATTAAAATCTTCCTGGGGAACATGGGATATTACAGAAAATTTATATGCCATTATTTGGATATCACATTCCTAATGGATGAGTTGCTCACAAAATAAGTTGAGTTCATATGGAGTAAAGAATGTCAAGAATCATTCGAATTCTTAAATAAAAAACTAGTTGAAGCCCCTATATTAAAACTTTCTAACTGTTCGAGAAGGTTTCGCGTCCATGTTGATGCTTCAAATGTTGTTGTCGAATCAGTTCTAGCACAACCATATGAAGACATAGTCAATCACCCAAATGCATATGCCAGAAAAAAATTGAACAAACCATAAAGAAACTATTCGACCACGGAAAGGGAATCTCTTTCAATGATATTTGCACTACAAAATTTTCGATATTACTTACTTGTCAATCCTTTCACATTCTTTATAGATCACCAGGCATTAAAATATTTATTTAATAAACTAGTTCATCAAGGAAATATTTGTCGATGGTTTTTATTATTCCAAGAATTTGAATTTGATATAATCGTCCGACCTGGGAAAATGAACATCTAACCTGACCATTCATCCTGACTTGAAATAGGGGAGGATCTGACAGCCATAGATGACGACCTTCTAGATGCACATCTATTTCGAATCAAAGTTGCACCAAAAGATATGGAGGAGATAGAAATTTTTTTGGAAGAAGGAAAGGCTCCAGATGATCTCCTAATAAGTAAAAAGAATGTGCTAGCCCTAAAAGAAGCACCATTCACCATTATAAATGAATATCTATACAAAATGGGACCAGATGATATCCTAAGAAGATGTGTTATCAAACATGAAAGAAAAATAATTATTAATGAAGATCATGTGGGACCAGCTGGGGGCCACTTCTATATCAACATGACATCTCAGAAAATACTCCAAGATGGTTTGAGGTGTTCAATCTTACGCAAAAACTATTGGGAGCAGTTTATAAATTCTGATAGTTTTCAAAGGCTCAGTCGACCTCTGTGGAAGAATGAGATGTCACTTACCTCAGTAAACTCTAATCGAGCATTTGAAATCTAGGCAATCGACTTTATTGGACCTTTCCCTCAAGAGAAAAAAGAAATGACACCAAATATATTATCACTACAGTAGAATATGTAAATAAATGGGTATAATTTGAACCAATTGAATCATGTACCAAACAAGTGGCAATGAAGTTCATTTATGAGAACATAATCACAAGGTTTGGATGTCCACTTACACTAATCAACGACCAGGGAACACATTTTGTAAATGAAACAATCCAAGTCCTGCTAAAGAGGTTTTTGATCAACCATAGATGAACAAAAAAATATCACCTCCAATCAAATGGGGTTTTCAAAGCATTCAATAAAACACTGCATAAAGGACTCACAAAAATTTGCGGTGTTGCCAAAAACAATTGGGATGACAAAATTCTCGCAGTCTTATGGGCGTATAGATATGCTTACAAATGATCAACTAGATAGACTCCCTTCAATTTAGTTTATGGGAAATAAGTTGTTATTCCTTTACATTTTTGGTCCAACTCCGACAGGATAGTAGGTGTGGCTAAATTCAACCAGGACAAAAGCACAAATGACCAACTGTATCGATTAAATAAACTAGAAGAAGAAAGAGTAATTGCAATGCATCATCAAGAAGTGAAAAAACAACATAAAACATGGCATTACCACCACTTAAAGAAGAAGGACATCAAAAATGGAGATTTGGTCTTGTTATACAACAACTAAGTAAAAGGAAAATTGAGAAAGCTAGAAACAACATGGCTTGGGCAATATGTTATTGAAGACATTCGACCGATGGGAATGGTCCAACTCCAAACCTTGTTATGGAATCCATTCAATAAAGTAATTAATGGATTTGGCTTTAAAAAGTACTATACATAGAAGGAAACAAGCCTTGTTGGCAAAACATTAGTAGGAAAAGATGCCAATAGGGACCGACTAGAGATAGAATAGTCTAGTCAAATTCTGGAAGCCATAGACTAATCACATCATTAAGAAAATAAATCATTCTTTTATTATAATAAACCAAAGTTAGTTACAAAATTCGGGTATAAAGATACAGGTATAAAAAAGCAACAGAAGAAAAGTTAAGTATTAAAAGGATCTCAAAGCCTCAAAGTAAAGAAACAAAAGAAAGAATGGAGAGAGAAAGAAGCCCATGGTCGAGTCATAGACAAAATATAAGAAGACATGATTGAAACACCACCCCATCTCCTAACTTAAGACAAATACTCTCGAAGAGGAAATCAATCGATGATGACATATCCCAATCAAGAGAACAAGGTTCAAGCGAGTGTGATTCAAGTGATCATAGCTCAAGTGAGAGTGCTTATCATACAAGAAGGCGTAAGCACAAAAAAATGGAGGAGTAGGATATCCATCAACAACATTTGTTGGCATGTTTACAGGCAGAGTGTGCTTGTCATTGATGGAAAGAACAACAGCGACGATGGTATGTTTACAGGAAAGAATAGCATATTGTTGGCATGTTTCCAGGCAGAGCGTGCTTGTCATCGATGGCAAGAAAAGCATCATCGATGGCATGTTTATAGAAAGAAAAGCAACAATGATGGAATGATTGCAGGAAAAGGATGCAGAGATCAAAGCTCATAAGAGGTAACACTTTGCATTCTCAAAAATGCAGACGAGTCCCAAAGTCATTAGGACTCACAGAAGGATCAAAGGTCAAGACCTTTGAACACTTAGAAAACCTTTCTAAGCCAGAGAGATCATAAATATCAAGAGGAAGAATGACAGTGGCCATTGGATCACTAATCCCAAATACCCGACAATCATTAGATCAGTGCACAGTGACCAGAGGAAGCGCAAAGGAGAAGTACATATCTGATCTGTTGGATCTGAGCGAGGAGGACCAACAATCGTCAGATCCAGTATAACTGGGAAGAGGATAATGGGCAAGAGACATCCTCCAACTCCATGAAATGAGAAATCGCGGTGAGACCTGAGCCATTGGATCCAGAGGACACGTGGTGAGAGATCATTATTTCGTTGACTGAAGAGTCAAGGAAGGAGGTTCTCTAACCTTTAAAGTCATGAAACATGAAATCGCAATGAAACCTGAGCCATTGGATCCAGAGGACACATGGTGAGAGATCAACATTTCACTGATTCAAGAGTCAAAGGAAGGAGGTTCTCTAACCTTTGAAGTCGTGAAACGCAATATCGCGATTTCATCACAGCCATCGATCAAAGGGAGAGATCTCGACCGTTTATTTGATATGGAGTATTTCGGATTTCATGATTTGGGAGAATAAAGGAAACTCGCAGCATAATCTTTGTAATGAAAAGTCGTGATGGGATCTGAGTCATCGGATCGAAGAGGAGATATGGACCGTTGATATGGCAAGCGTAGTTTCTGAATTTAGGCCTGTGGTCATGGCCATGGTCACAATGATGAATATTAAGGGAGGATCTAGCATGTTTCTAAGATCCACTTCGCAGATCGGGATTTGAGAGAATCGAGAAAACTCACAACAGGAGTTCGCGATGCGTGAAATCGCAAAGCACCCTTTTGCTTAGCCCATGGTCACAACTGGAGGTCACATCGTCGAAGGATTAAGGGAGGAACTAGCACATCGCTAGGCTCCACATCGAAGATCGAGAAATCATGAAATGCCTTTTCAAATAGGGTTTGGGTCATAGCCAGTGGTCCCATCAGCAGAAGAGAAGGGAAGGAGCTAGCATTGCTAGGCTCCACCTCGGAGTTTCGCAAGTTGGGAAAATCGAGGTGACTCGCAGTCGATCACCCAAAATGTGAAATCATGAAATGACTATTGTTTAGGCATATGGTCACCACTGATGGTGATGTGAAATGAAGGGTATTAGCTAGAAAATCTAGCGCCCACTGTGTATATTTCTCAAGAAGGGAAAAGGCGCCAAAGGCATGAGCGTGCGTAGGTTTTCTCAGTAACTTTCAGAAAACAACTAATTACATCTATCAAATAATTCAAAGAATCTCAGGGTGATCACCAAAGGAGCTGAAGAGTCTCGAGGTAACTTCCAATGGAATTAAGACTCATCATAGGGACAATTGATAGATGGAAAAGTGTTGAAGTCTGTAACTGCAACAGAGAGGATAAAGATCGATTGTGACAGAGAAGACGAAGAGTCGCACTGCTAGAGAAGGAAAAGAATCTCAGAATAAGACACTAATGACGAACAGACTCAGTATAACCACCAAAGAAGATGATGAGTTGCATGGATGATATTGCAAAGGACTAGGCATGATAAATGTATGTAGAGCAGAGAAGAGAGGGTTTCTTTTGTTGAGATTTATTCATGTGGGTAGAACAATTCTATGTGAAGGAGATGAAGCATACAGAATAGGTGTAGCACATAGAAGGGAAATGTTGCACAGAGCATAAAATGTAGAAGAACAGAAAGCGCAATGGGATGCGAGCAGAAAGACATTGATGCAAGTAGAGTAGAGCAGTGTAGCAGAACAGTGATGAGACTAGTAAGCCATTGATAAATGTTGTATCACTATGTTAAATTAAAGAAAAGTAAATATTTATAATCAGGGTGGTAGAGAGGTGTTAGGGAGGACTTTTTTCCTTAGAAGTTTCAAGTGGGTGCTTGAACACAGGGAGTTGTAGCTTCCATCTGGTTGCAGCTAGAAAATCCAGGGTGGTAGGGTGGTACAAGGGAGAACTATTGTTCTATATTATACAGGTTGGTGCCTGTGTGACTAGAAGTTGGTGCTTCCATCCAATTGGTGGTGGAACACTCAGGGAGTTGGTGCTTCCTTCTAGTGGGTTCTAGAGAAACCAAAGATTTGGTGTTCTCAACAAGTTGTTGCTTGTAAAACAGAGTTTGTAGCCTCAAGAGGAGTTGGAGCTCATAAGAATGATAATGTATAGAAAATAAAGATTTCTTATCATATCAAGAAGAAGAGGTTTTTTCCCTTTATGGGTTTCCTCGAGAAATATCTGTCTCTGTATATTTCATGTGTGTGATTGATGTTGAATATTTTAGTTCTTACTTCCCTGCATTATTGTGATCGTCATTGAGTTTTTGTAAAGAGTTTAAAATGGGCATAATTGTTTAAGCATAGTAACAACTGATTCACCCCCCCCCCTCTCAGTTGTCCAACAATTGGTATCAGAGCCAGTTTCGTTTATCTAAGGGTAGATCCTAGAGCTTAAACATGACTATCCATGAAGGAAATTCAACCAATAAGGCCCCCATGTTCAATCGAATGAAATTTTCCCTCTGGAAAGTTAGAATGAGAACCTACATAATGGCTTTAGGTGCAGATGTATGCAATGTGGTAGATATTAGTTATGTAAAGTCAATTGTGCTAGCTAATAAGGATGGCAGGCTAGAATTCAGCTTCAACGCTAAGGATATGAATGTTATTCTGAGTGGGCTTACAGAAGAAAAAATTTTAAAATTTATGCACTTAGAAACTGCCAAAGAAATTTGGGACAAACTCATTAGCAGTTATGAAGGTAATGAGAAGGTAAAGGACGCCAATCTTCAAACCTATAGAGTACATTTTGAACAACTAAAGATGAAAAAGGATGAAATTGTTGGGAAGTACTTTCTGATAGTTGAAGAACTAGTAAATGCAATGAAAGCACTTGGTGAAAAAAATGAGGAAGCCTCTTTAGTTCAAAAAATTTTGAGATCTCTGCCAGATAGGTTCAACCCAAAGGTTTCTTCTATAGAAGAACTTAATGATATAAAAGATTTTTCTTTTGATCAACTTCTATGAACGTTGACTGCATATGAAATGAGGATAGTTAAAGATAAACCCACCTCTAGAGAAGTATCATTTAAAGAAGATAAGAATGAGGATTATGAGACTGATGAAATTGAAGCAAAATTTGTGAGAAGACTAAAGAAAGGATCAGGAAAGTACCAAGGAAAATTTCCCTTCAAATGTTTTAACTATGGAAAGATAGGTTACTTTGCATCTAAGTGTCCACACAAGAAACAAGATCAGAATTCTGAAGGTGAAAAGAAGTACAAACCCAAGAGATTTGGTAAAAAGAAAAGTCTATGTGTAAACAATGATTACTCTTCAGAAGACACAGATAGTGACTCTTCCTATGAAGATAAGATTAATGAATTTATGCTTATGGCCAAAGAGTATTATGATAATAAAGGCACAGGAAGTGATGTTGACGATGAATAAGTTGTGGTTGACTTGGAAGGAGAACTGGTCAGTGCTCTAGAATAAATTGCTAGACTTTGATCTAAGAAGAAAAAGCAAAAACAATTGTTGATACAGTTCGAGAAAGACAATAAAGAACCTAATCAAGAATTTGCCCTGCTAAAAGTGAAATTAGAAGAGGAAAAGAAAATAGAGGACATTCTGAAACAACAGTTATCATAAAAGAAGGCGAGATGTGAATCCTTGTAAGAAGAGGTAGTAAAAACCAGAAAAGAGATGGAGAAGTTTAAAACATCATATCCCCAAAATATTCCAAGCATTAAAGCCACCACAGAACTAAATGACATTTTGAGAAAATAGAGATCTCCTTTGTTGAAGACTGTTTTAGGTTATGTAAATGGTTCAAGTAGAAAACAGCCAGAAAGCAAAGAGCCAATAAATATGATCAAGTTCCAAGTCAACAAAAAATCAGACCATGAGAGTAATCTGTCACCAAAAGATAATAAAGGCAAGATGATCCCTGATCAAAAACAAAGAGGTCAGAAGATGGAGAAACAATTCCCAAGAAGAAGTCCACCCTTCGGGTACCAAAATTTACTCTATGGTTACTACTTTTACTGTTCTAATTTTGGTCATAAGATTGCAAGTTGTCAAATTAAGTTTAAAGACATGCAACTGAGGAGGTCAAGAAATAAACAATCTTTACAACATAGAACTAAGAAGCCAATGAATAGACAATGTAGCACCAATCACTTTGACCTACTGAACAATGAGATCGAATGTTATAATTGTCATAACTTTGGCCACAAAGCTACAAACTTCCATATGAAGAATTACAAAACAGATACAAAGATAAAACCCTTAGCTAAAAATGTCAACACATGGAAAAAGAAAGATAGTGAAAATTGTGGTCTAGTACTTTCAACTCAAAAACAAAAATACCCTTGGTATATAGACAGTGGATGTTCCAAGCACATGACTGGAGACAAGGATAAGTTTTTGTCTATAAGTAAAGGAAAAACAGGAAATGTGACCTTTTGAAATGATGAACCAGGTAAAATCAAGGGTAAAGGGATGGTGAGTTTAAGTAATGGAAAAGGAAAATCCCGGGATGTCCTGCTTGTAGATGGGTTGAAACATAAATTGATTAGTGTAATTCAAATGTGTGATAGAGGATGTGAAGTGGTGTTCACTTCCAAATATTGTAAGATAAAGTCTATAAATTCAGGACAAGTGGTGGCTAAAGTCATAAGGACAGATAATAATGTATATGTGTTGAAAGAAGATGGAGAAGAGTGTAATCTAAGAAAACATGATGAGATATGGTTATGGCATAAGAGACTTGGACATATAAATGTTGACCACTTAATCAAGCTCAAAAATATTGAGGCAGTAAAAGATCTTCCAAGAATATCAAAGCCACAAGATTCTGTGTGTAAACTCTGTCAAGTAGGAAAGCTAACCAGGACACAATTTAAATCCAAGAACTCTACTTCAACAGAAAAGTCACTCCAATTAGTTCATATGGATCTATGTGGACCATCAAGACAGGAAGGCACAAGGAAGGAAAACTACTTCATGTTGATCATTGATGATTACTCCAAACTCACTTGGGTTTCTTTCCTCAAAGAAAAAGATGAAGCATTTGAGAAATTTACAATACTTAAGGCTTTAACTGAGAATCAAACATGCAACAGATTAAAGGTTGTGAGATCAGACAGAGGAAGAGAATTTATGTCAAGTGATTTCAAGGATTTTTTTGATAAACATGGGATCAAAAGAGAATACACAATCCCAGGAACCCCACAGCAAAATGGAGTAGTTGAGAGGCAAAACAGAACAATTCAGCAAATGGTCAGGTCAATGATGAATGAGAAGAATGTTGGTCAAACCTAGTGGGTAGAATAAATACACACAGAAATCCATATTCTTAATAAATCTCACCTCAAACCACATAGTGACAAGACACCTTATGAGTTGTGGCATGGAAGACCTGCTACAGTCAAACACCTCAAAGTCTTTTGAATTAAGTGCTACATAAATAATAATAATGAGAACCTTGGCAAGTATGATGACAAGGTTGATGAAGGCATCTTCTTAGGGTATGCTACAAATAGTAAAGGATGCAGATGCTATAATAAGAGGTTTCATGAATTGGTTGATTGTATTGACATAAAAGTTGATGAAGGAGTCCCAGTAAGAGAGGTGAACAATATTGAATCAACAACAGAGGATATAGGTGAAGTTGAAGATGAACAAGTCCAAGAATCAAAACAAGAAGGATTTGAGTCATATGAATATGAAAATACTTAGGCAAACTCAAATCAGCAATTAGCATCAAATCCTTCCTCCATAATTTCTCAAAAGAATCATCTTGAAAGTCATATAATTGGTGAGAAGGACAAAGGTGTACAAACTAGGAGAAGGATAATCAAAGACAACGAGAAATTGCATGTGGCCTTCATATCCATGGTGGAACCCAAGAACTTTTATGAAGCCAGTAAGGACGTAAATTGGTTAAAATCAATGAATGAGGAACTGGACCAGATTGAAAAGAATAACACTTGGGAACTCTTTCCTAGGCCAGAAAATAAAAATGTAATAGGATCAAAATGGGTCTACAAAAATAATATGAATGAACAAGGATATATTGTAAGAAATAAGGCTAGACTGGTCTACAAAGGATATTCTCAAATAGAAGGACTAGATTTTGATGAAACATTTGTGCCTGTAGCAATATTAGAAGCTATTGGAATTTTTCTTACCTATTCTTGTCATAAACAGTTTAAAGTCTATCAAATCGACGTCAAGTCATCTTTTCTAAATGGAGATCTAAAAGAAGAAGTCTGTATGGAACAACTAAAGGGTTTCCAACTGTCATATAACCCTAACTTTGTCTACAAGATGAAGAAAGATTTATATGGGTTGAAACAAGCTCCTTGTGCCTGGTATTACAGACTGGATAAGTATCTTCAAGACAAAGGGTTCAAGAGAGGAATAGTTGATAGCAATCTATATATCAAAATACAGGGTAATGATTTGATCATTATGTTGGTCTATGTTGATGACATCATCTTTGGAAGAAATATTGCTTCATCGGTACAATGGTTTGCTTATGCCATGCAGTCTGAATTTGAAATGTCTATGATAGGGGAACTATCATTTTTCCTTGGTTTGCAAATTACTCAGAGGTTTGAAGGAATATTTCTTTCTCAAGAAAAATATCTAAGAGACATGTTGAAAAGGTTTCAAATGGAATATTTTAAACCTATGAGCACACCTATGGTCACTGGATGTAAGTTAAGCAACGATGATAACTCACCTGATGTTGATTAGAGTTCATATAGGTTTATGATAGGAAGCCTATTGTACATCACAGTATCTCGTCCAGACATAATGCATGATGTTGGAATGGTAGGAAGGTATCAATGTACACCTAAACAGATTCATTTTTTAGCTTTCAAAAGAATATTAATATACTTGAAAGGAACAATGAACTATCGCCTATAGTATCCTAGGAATCGGAATTTTCAACTATCAATCTATTCGGATGTTGATTTGGCTAACTGTGTGGATGAAAGGAAAAGCAAGAGTGGAGGTGCATTATTCTTAGGAGATTCCCTTGTATCATGGTTGAGCAAGAAGTAAGGTTCCATTTCCTTATCAACTACAGAAGTTGAATACATTGAAGCTTCCACTTGTTGTACCCAAGTATTATGCATGATTTAGACAGTTGCAGACTTGGAGGTAAAATATACAGCACTAATCCCAATTCATTGTGATAATACTAGTGCAATTAGTGTGTCAAAGAATCATGTATTTCACTCCAAGACCAAGCATATACCTATCAAGTATCACTTATTGAGGGAATAGGTGACCAACACTATTGTTTCTTTTCATTATATTCCATCCAAAGATCAGATTGTTGATATATTCACTAAACCGCTTACAATAGCTCAGCTTGAATATTTACGCCAGAAGTTGGGCATTACCCCATTATCAACCTAAGAGATTCCATCCTGTCAGGGGGAGTATGTGTTGGTTGAATATATGATACCTCTGCACAAAACTGCAACATCTCATGGGGAGCATGTTTTCTTTGACTTTGATTTCAAAGGGGGAGAAAAGGTGTGGATGCTACAGTTGGAGGTCTAAGTAGAATAGTGTAGTCTTTTAGGGTTTCCATCAATGCCAAAGGGGGATATTGTTGGCATGTTTACAGGCAGAGAATTCTTGTCATTGATGGAAAGAACAACAGTGACAATGGTATGTTTACAAGAAAGAATGACAGATTGTTGGCATGTTTATAGGCAGAGCGTGCTTGTCATTGACGGAAATAACAACAGCATTGATGGCATGTTTACAACAAGAACAACAACAATGATGGAATGATTACAGGCACAATATGTAGAGATCAAATATCAGAAGAGGTAGCACTTTGCGTTCTCATAAATGTAGACAAGTCCCAAAGTCATCAGGACTCACAGAAGTAGAAAAGGTCGAGACCTTTGAACACTTAGAAAACCTTATAAGTTAGAGAGATCAGAAAGCTCAGAAGGAAGAATGACAGTGGTTGTTGGATCACCAATATTGAATACCCAATGACCATTAGATCAGCGCCCAGTGACCAGAGGAATCATAGAGAAGAAATACAGATCTGATATGTTGTATTTGAGTGACGAGGACTAACAATTATCATATCCAGTATAATTGTGAAGAGGATAATGGGCGAGAGCCATCCTCCAACTCTACAAAATGAAAAATCATGGTGAAACCTGAGCCATTGGATCTAGAGGACACGTGGCGAGAGATCATCATTTCGCTGACTGAAGAGTCAAAGGAAGGAGGTGCTCTAACCTTTGAATTCTTGAAACATGAAATTGCAATGAAACCTGAGCCGTTGGATTCAGAGGACACGTGGTGAGAGATCATCATTTCACTGAATGAAGATTCAAAGGAAGGAGGCACTCTAACCTTTAAAGTCGCAAAACGTGAAATCGCAATTTGATCGCAAACGTCGATAAAAGGGAGAGATATCAATTGTTGATCTGATATGGAGTATTTCGGATTTCACGAGTTGGGAGAATAGAGGAAACTTGCAACAGAATCTCCGTAATGCGAAGTCACGATGAGATATGAGTCGTTGGATTGAAGAGGATATATGGACCATTGATCTGGAAAGTGTAGTTTCTGAAGTTAGGCCTGTGGTTGTTGATTAAGGTTGGTTGTCATTGATGTCAACCCTTAAAGAAAGACCTGTAGCACAAAGGTTTGGGTAATGGACCCAATATTGTTTGATGTAAAAATGACTCATTATTTTTTTGTCATTATTGATAAGAAGTAAATATGGATGAACTCCAAAGTGGTCCCCTTATGGTGAAAGCCCTCACGGGAAGACGCTTTGTGGAGTAAGAGAACCCATGCTTAATTATGGAATAATGAGATGAAGGAAAGTGAATTTTTCAAGTAAAATATCCTAGATGGATATTTCTTATCATTTCATTTCCGATGGTATGTGGAACGTCACATAATTCCTCACGGTTAGAGAGTTATGGCCATGAGAAATTGGAGACCTCAGGTTTAAGTAATGGACCCAAGTTTGTTTGATGGGTAACGGTATGAGTTATGATATATTTTCATATAATACTATTCTATATGGATAGCACATTTCATTTCATTTCCGGTGGTATGTAGAACGTCACATAACTCCTCACGGTTTGAGAGTTATGACCTTACGAAGTTGGAGGACCCTCATATGTCATCTAGAAGCCCCAAAAGATCAAAGTAATCAAAGTGGTT
>JZKD02S2192808.1:186677-199818 GCA_000966675.3 Picea glauca
TGGTCTATGTAGATGAAATCATCTTTGGATGTAATAAGGATTCACTGGTACAATGGTTTTCTTCTGCCATGGAGTCTGAATTTGAAATGTCTATGATAGGAGAACTGTCATTTTTTCTTGGTCTGAAAATTACTCAGAGGCTCGAAGGGATGTTCATTTCTCAAGAAAAATATCTAAGAGAAATGATGAAAAGGTTTCAAATGGAATATTCTAAACTTGTGGGTACACCTATGGTAACTGGATGTAAATTAAGCAAGGATGATGATTCACCTGATGTTGATCAAATCTCATATCGATCAATGATAGGAAGCTTGTTGTTCATCACAGCATCTCGCCCAGACATAATGCATGTTGTAGGAATGGTAGGACGATATCAGGCTGCACCCAAACAGAGTCATTTGAAAGATGTCAAAAAGATATTCAAATATTTAAAAGAAACAATGACTTATGGCCTGTGGTATCCCAGAAATCAGAATTTTCAGTTAACTGCTTATTTAGATGCAGATTGGGCAAACTGCGTTGATGAGAGAAAAAGCACTAGTGGAGGAGCATTCTTCCTGGGTGACTCCTTAGTAGCCTGGCTTAGTAAAAAGAAAAGTTCCATTTCTTTATCAACCACAGAGGTAGAGTACATTGTTGTTGCTACCTGTTGCACTCAGGTATTATGGATGATTCAAACACTTGCAGACTTAGAGGTAAAATACACTGCACCTATCCCAATTCATTGTGATAACACTAGTGCCATCAGTGTGTCTAAAAATCTTGTATTCCACTCCAAGACCAAGCATATTCCCATAAAATATCATTTTCTGAGAGAGAAGGTCACCAATCAGACTGTTCAGGTCCATTACATTCCCACTACAGAACAAATTGCAGACATATTTACTAAACCCCTAGCCAAGACACCTTTCGAATATCTCAAACAAAAGCTAGGTGTCATTTCATCTCACACATAAAAGAGTCCATCGTCTTAGGGGGAGTTTTGTATTATTTGAATATCTAATGCCTCCTAAAATTACTGCAACAGCTCAGGGGGAGCATGTTTTTTCTTTGACATTGATGTCAAAGGGGGAGAAAAGAATTCGGGTGCCTTAGTTGCCATCAATGACAAAGGGGGAGATTGTTGGCATGTTTTACAGGAAGCATATGCTTTTCATTGATGGAAAGTACTGCAACGATGATCAGCAACGTAGTGATAATCAGGGAAGAGAAGCAACCGTGATCGTTGGATCAACACTTCATAATTCCCGATGGCTGTCAGATCTCAATGAAGACAAGAAGAGCACGCTAAAGAGGAGGATATATCTCAGGCATTAAATCCAAGCACAGGATTCGACCATCGTCAGATCAAGGAGAACCTACACGTTCTTTAAAGTGCAAGGAGTAGCGGGCTCACAAAATCCCGAAAGAAGGAGGATTGTCCATCATCAGGCAGGACACGTGGGGAAAGATCGTCAGTTCGCTAACTGGAGAGTCAAAGGAACGGGGTTCCCTAACCTCTTTAAATCGTGATATGTAGAATCATGATGTAATCTGAGCCGTCAGATCAAGGTTTGATCTGGACCGTTGATCCCAGTCCATTTCAGAGTTTCGTGGATCGAGATTTGGAGATGTCAAAGAATAATAACCACAGGAATCCTGAAATCGTGACCTAATCGCAGTCATCAGATAAAGATGTGATCTGGATCATTGATCCAACCCCATTTCGGAGTTTCGTGGAATGAGACTTGGTAGTGAAAAAAACACTAAACATCAAGAATGTCGAAATCGCAAAATGCGAAATCCCGAAATGATTTGAGCTGTCAGATCAAGTGTTGATCGGGACCGTTGATCGCACACCATTTCGAGGTTTCGAGGATCGCGACTTGGAGAGTCGAGATGCCTCATCTCCAGATTCACAAAATGCGAAATCACGAAAGTGCCTTATGCATAAGGCTATGGTCACAGCCCTTGGTCACATCAGCGAGAGATGGAGGAAAGAGCTAGAGAAACCAAGCTCCTTTTCAGGGATCGCGACTGGGGATGTCGAGACACATGGTCACACGAATGTTGAATTGTCGAATGTCGAAATACCAAAATGAATGAAATATCCCATGGAATCAATCCAACGGTGCAGGTGAATTTGAACAAGATCGTAGGGCTACTATAGCACGACACAGTATAACTGCCAGAAACCATTGATGGTTTCATCCAGAGGACTCGAAGATACTTGGGGATGATTGAAAGAGAAGGTGAAGAGCCTATGGGAATCTTCAAGAGGGATGAAGATGTTCATGGAGGGAATTGACAGTTGGATGAGCATTGAGGCCTATAACTGGAACAGAGAAGGTGAGCTCGACTTCCACAGAGAAGACGAAGAGTCTCAAACTGCTAGAGAGGTTGAGGAATCTCAGTACAACATACAGTGATGTTGAACGAGTGGAAAATGACCAGAGAAGCTGAAGAGTCATGATGATGATCAGATAGAGCACTCAAGTTGTGGAGGAATTTGGCGCGGAGTGAGCATGTAGAGGCATTATGAATATTGCATGCACAAAGACAACAGAGACTATAAGAATTCTAAACAAAGAGGAGATAGGGTTGTCACTGTGTAGGAGAATTGAGGTGTGTACCAGGAGGGAGAATGCGGGAGAAGAAATACACAATCGAGGAATGGTGAATTGAAGGGATATGGTGCATAGATCTTAAAAGGCCGAAGAACAGAAAGGGATAGAGGTGTGCAGAAGACTCTGATGCCGACAGGGTAGAGCAGTGTAACATAACATCGACAGGGCTGGTAAGCCATTGAATAATTTATATCGCTGTAATAAGTTTTAGTAACAAAGAATTGATAATTCAAGGTGGTTGGGAGGTGCTAGGGAGGACTAGTGTCCTCAAAGGTTCAAGTGGGTGCTTGAACACAAGGAGTTGGTGCTTCCTTCTAGTTGGTACTAGAGAAACCATGGAGTTGGTGCTTCCTTCTAGTTGGTGCTAGAGAAACCAGGGGGTTGGCGCTTCCTTCTAGTGGGTGCTAGAGAAAATAGAGAGTTGTTGCTCTCAACAAGTTGCAGCTTACAAAAACAGAGGTTGTAGCCTCACAATGAGTTGGTTCTCATATGTATGATAATGTAAAGAATGTAGATAATACTTATCATATAAAGAAAAAGAGGTTTTTACCCTGTATGGGTTTCCTCGGGAATTATATGTCTTTGTCTTCTCATATATGTGACTGATGTTGAATGTGCCTTTGTTTATTTCCCATTATTGTGATCATCATTGAGTGCCCTGTAAATATTTTTAAAATAAGCATAATTGTTTAATCACGGTAACAATTGATTCACCTCCCCCCTTTTAGTTGTCCAACAAAAACCACATAAGCATGTTGATCTATAGCTGGGTAGTTAAGATCTGCTCCTTTGAAAGTTGAGCTCATGAAGGCAATAGGTATTTCATTACTTTCAGTATTCTTTTGGGTTAACACAGCAGCATAAGATCGGTCGGAGGTGAAAGTGTAAAGAGTGAAATCTTTCTAGAAATCGGGACTCATCAAGGAAGGGGCTTCCACTGTGTATTTTTTTATGGAATCAAAGGATTGAATTTCCTATGGTCCCCAATGATACTAAACATCATTTTTAATTAAATTTTTCAATGGTCTTACCATTTATGAGAAACTTGGGACAAACCTTCTGACAAATTTAATCTTGCCTAAAAATGACTGCATGGCTTTCTTGGAAGAGGGATGGGAGAGTTTAGCAATATCTTGGGTTCTTTCAGGATCGATAATCATTCCATCTTTTGACACTATGAACCCAAGTAAATTTCCTTGATCAACTGCAAAGACTGATTTCTTAGGGTTAAGAGATATTCCATAATTTTGGCATCATTCTAGGACAGCCCTAAGGTCAGACAAGTGATCTTTCTTGTTTTTAGAGAAAACGGTAACATCATCAAGGTAGAACCACTACTGATTGATTTATGAGACCATGAAAAGCAATGTCCATTGCTCTCTGAAAAGTATCCACGGCATTTATAAGCCCAAAAGGCATCTTTCTGTAGGCATAAGTTCCCCACAGGGTACAAAAAGTGGTTTTGAGTTGATCCGAGGGAGACATGAGGACTTAGTTGTATCCTAAAAAACCATCTAACAAAAATAGTATTTCAGAATCGGAAAATTTTTGAAGTATCTGTTCCATTGGAGGAATTGGATAATTATCTTTGTCCGACGCTCGGTTCAAGTTACGAAAGTCGACACGGAGTCGAATTTCGACACTTTTCTTCCTTATAGGAATTAGATTATACACCCATTGTGTGTGCCTCACAGGAAAGATTATCTTTGCATTTAGTAATTTATTCAATTCTTTCTTGATAGTGGGTTCCAACTTGGGGTGCATATTCTTAATTTTTGTTGAAAAGTTTGAGTTTGTGGTTTCATAGGGATAATATGTTGTATTATATTAGGATCAAATGTTTTTAAATCATCATATGTCTAGGCAAAAACGTCTTTAAATTCTTTAAACAGTTTGATAAAATCATATCGTTCTTGCTTGGAGCATCCCGTTCCCAAATTGATATTTTGAGGATTTTCCTTAGTCCCTAAATTTACTGTCTCATATGTCAAGGAAGAGTTGTTCATTTTACAATTAACCGACCCCCTAAATTTATCGTGCAAATCATAAAATTTCTCTAGTCTTATAATGAATTTGGGAATATATTTTACCAGATCAGACGTTGATTCAGGAGATATAGGATCTGATATTACCGTGAAGTTGCGAAGGTTTTCATCGTGAGTGCCTTCATCGATAATTTCACCTTGGAAAGCGTCCTCCATATGCAAGAAGTCAATGATTTGTTGGTCATCATCGAACACTCTCCAATTGGTGATGTTGTCTAGGATCGATGGCCTGAACAATAATTCAATCGAAAATGGATTCGGAGAGAGACCTTCTGCGGGAAAAAGTTTAGAAGCGACATTAGCCAATAAATCAACTTCTAAATTACTTAATCTAGGAATGGAATTTATATTAAATGATAAAAAATTTGCATTAGATTCCATACCTCAGTTTGGTAACTTTTAAGATGTGGTGATAGGAAATGTATGGAATTTCTTACCTGCCTAACCACGATTTATGAATCACCGAATACCATTAAATTTCTTACATCCATATCTACAGCTTTCTTGAGTCCTTGCAAAAGTGCCTCGTGTTCGGCGGTGTTGTTAGTACACTCGAACTCCAATCAACATACAATGAGAGTCTTATTACCTGCAGGATCAATGAGTACACATCATGCACCAACTCCTTCTTTGGATTTGGACCCATCGAAGTATAGTGACCATATCTGAGCTTTGTCAGTAGTCTCTGACACATTTGGCAAAGTTGGTGACTGAGTACAGGTCATGAGTTATGACTGTTGCCCCGGATTAGTGAAAGGGGAAATTTTGGTCATGAAGTTACCAGAAAAGGTGTTCATTCCCTGCATTTCGAATGAATTAGTAGATGCGGTAAAAGGTTCATTTACATCATTCAAATCCGTTACGGTGTGTTTGATATAGCATTCATGATTTATCCTAATTTTATTTGGCTATCCATTTTCCGGCAGCCACAAATGGGACCAATCTGTGGCAAAGTAACCATGCAATTGTTCAGACCAGTCCCTGCTCAAGACCAAACCATAGACTTCAGGGATGTCAACAACAATGATGTCAATAATTTGGTGAACCTTAGGATTAGAAGATAACCTAACCAAAACATTCTTAAGTTCGTCAATTACCTTAATGTTCGCCTAATCAAGTTGAATGATTTTGAGACTAGAAGGTTGAACTTCTGCGTTAATTTTTTGACACACAAACAAAGGAATCACATTTGATGATGCACCGAAATCCACCATGCAATTATGTACATTTCTATTGAAAATTTCAAAAGTTAATAAGAAAGGCAAGACGTTTTTACGAGTATTAACAGCAGAATTCTGCTGAGTTTTTTTCGTTGTCCCCGAAACAATTTTATCTACATTTGATACAATTTTTTTAGTCAGATCCCTTTTATCTAGAGGTTTGGATGTCATTTTAGTAGGGATTTTTTGTGTTCTTTTAGAACTGATTTCTACAATTTTTCTTGTTTCTAGGATCATTGTTCTTACTGTTTTCTGTGATATTTTGAAGCATTTTCTGCAGAATGAGAGGAAATTTCAAAAGCTTGTCAACTTAAATATTAGCCCGCAATTTATTTAGATCTTCAATCAAGTCATATTCTAAGACTAGGGCTGCTAAACTCTGTCTTATTTCAGCCTGTTTCGATTGTTTTGGAGGCACATTATTACTCATTTCGAAAGACAGTTTGCTCTCTGTTTTGCTTCTCGTGTTGTAAGGATGGACAGTTTCAAAGTTTTCTTGAAAGATACTATCAGAAAAGTGTCTGAAGATATTGAGAGATGACTCCTCTTCTTAATCTACTTCTTCTTCAACTATGTCTTCAGAACTTTCAGGAGGGGCAGAGTTATCATGTGCTTCAAGAATAGTTTGCAAGGCGTATTGTAAGATTTTGAAATTAAGACCTTCAGTGGTCAGGTTTGGTCGATTGGGAGGAAAATGATTTCTGAAAGGAAGTTTAAAACTTCCTTTGCTTGAGGATGCCTCTTCGACTGATCTCTTCAAGTCTATGACTTGATTTGATAATTTCTGGAAAACATTTTGCAAGCTTTCTAAGTCTAAAGTTTCTAGTTGGCTTTTGGCTTGGGGATGCCTTGCAAGGATTTCTAGTTTCTTTTTAGAGGATGAAGTTGTTTCAACTTCACTATTGAGATTGTCTTTCAAGCTTAATATATCCTTTTCAATTTGGCTTGCCTCTTCGAAGGCTTCCAACAATGTAGAATTTTAAGACCTTTTAACCCAAATTTCTATATTATTATGCAGGGATTTGGTGTAATATGTAACAATTAGACTCTCAGCAAGCATTGAATCTTTGGGAATTTTATTCTTTAACGTAAGGAATATTTGGTTAAAACTTTTAGTTTCTCCTTAGGGTTCATTTTTAGGCTAGAGAGTTCCATAACCAACACTTCAGAGGATTTATCGTCTCCAAACTTCTCTAAGAAATAGGTTTCTAATTTGTCCCAAGAGACAATGGTCTGGGGCTATTGGGCGAAATGCCATGTGGAGGCATTTCCCTCAAATGTATAAGGAAAGATTCTATATACGACATCTTCATTCTCTACACTTCGGAGTCTAATGGCCAACATAAACTTCTTTATGTGATCCTCAACAGATTGTTTAGAATCTGGATCAAACTTAGGAAACCATTTCTCCAGGTGTTTTGGTAATGGGTGTTGGGGTCCGGGTACAGCCACGGCATCTTGATTGAGCCAGGGTCTGGTGGGATTGTTTTGGTTTTCCATGGGTGTAGGTGGTGTGGAAGGCTGAGATGTTTCAAACGAGGAACTACCTTCGTCATATGACTCTCCTCCCGAAGAGGATGGAGATGAATGAGGTGGGGAAGGTGGAATACTGGATCCTCCAACTCCGAGAGTAAGGATTTGGGTAGGATCTGTGGTATTATCTCCTAAAGGGTTCAAAAGTAGACTAGTGCCTTCAAGTTTCTCTTAGATATCTGAGAAATCTAAAGGTTGATTGAGATTTCTATCGAGTTTTCTGATACAGGCCAAAGCACTATGTGTCCTAATGAGTGATTGATGAACAATTTCTTGTACGACGGTCCCTTGAGGTTTTGGTGTTACTGGCTCAACGAGAATCTTAGGATTTTCGTTCGAGGTAGTTGTTGTTTCAGAAGTAACATCGTTGTCTGAGTGAATCTGTGTTACTATAGGGGAGAGAGTGTATGGGGGTGGAGTCTTGTATCTTCCACGTGCAATCAATTGTATTAAGGCTCTACTTCTAGTGCCATTTGTTGACGAGCGGAATTGACCGACTGTCAAATGGAAGAATGAGTTTGGTCCAGGGTTTTCCAAGTAACCCAAACCATTTGGTGTAACTCGTTCTGACGGTTTTAATGGCTCTGTTAGCCAATCTAAAATCCTAAAAATAAAATAAAGAGAAAGGAATAACTAACTAATGCTAAAAACTACAATATAATTGTCTTAAATGTGTTTAAGCAGAACAAGAAAACATAAAAATTAGATCTATGAACAGCATTTACAGGTTATGAGTTTTGCTATAAACTCACGAAATTGATGTAAAAATAATTGCTTTTGAGAAGTAGATAAAGAAAGCACATTCAAATATTTTTTTGTTTTCTCTCTAAAAATCTAACAAATCATGAATTAACTAGGCTATGAAACACAGATGTAAAGATAGTCAAAATCTGATCTAAACCTTCTGGTTTCACTAAGGCATAAATGACAGAAACTACAAACATAAAGAAGCTAACCTGATGTTAGTTTGTGAAATGTATATGAAATTATGTGTAAGTAAAGAGCATCCAGCTACCATGCCTACAAGATAAATCTAAAATAGACTTATAGTGCAAATGTTATAAATAAATTCATAACCTGTAATGGTAACTGAAACTTAATAACAAAATAGGGAACACAAATTAATCATGTGATCTTATAATCGCAAATGATTATAGTCAAATAAACCTGAGTGTAGCACATTCATTTAATTGTTAATTTAAATACCAAAGAGAAATCTTAATATTCAACATTTAAGAAATGATCACAGTCTCAATATCTGGAACAGCAAGTTATGAACGATATTGTAAAATAGATATCTTGAAACATAACATATAAAGAGTCTAAAGCTACATAACACATTAATATATCAAGTTTATATAAATCAAAACAATAATGAAACAACATCTACAATGGACTAAAGATGAAAGTTGCACGTTGTTCCATAAGTTTTGAAAATCATTCCTTCATAATTGGTTCCAGGCCATGATGCCTGTCACTTACAAAATGAATGGTTTTTAAAGATTCTTTCGGAAATGTGATCTTCCTATCTCTCAGGATAAGATCAGATCCCATAATATCAAAACATTACAAATATGGGAGTCTACAGCCACCCACGATCAAATCGTATCTTCAAAATTTGTGAAAGTTTTCCCTAATTACAAAATAAACAAAAGGAAATACTAATCAACTAGATTGAACATGTTCCACCCCATAAGATCAACATCAAATACACCATGCCCTGAACAACGAAATAGGGACAAGTTAGGCAATTTTATTAACAAATAATTACTAAATTTTATATGAAAATGACTTGGCTACATAATCTCACGATTCTGTAACCAGTCTTATATTGGTAAAAGAAATCCAAGTTGAACCGATTTGATTTTTTTATTTTAAAAACAACATGACTGTAATAAAAATCATCTTACCATTTAACTAATAACTAAACATGGATCAAGATATATTGGAATTTATTATGGCCTTCACATTGTCTGCATTATTTATCATAATGTTGTATGTCTTTTTAAGATGCTTGTCTTGTCTATGTTCAGTTGCCTTGAGGTCACAGTTTTCTCTTATTAGAAATTCATTATGGTTTGTGAGAGATTTAATCCTTGCTTGTAGAATGGGAATGTCCTTATAGTACTGTTCAATCCAATGCAAGCAGATCTCGCAATGCACAGCAGGGACGATCGGTCGAGGGAGCGTATTATTGGGTGCAAGAACAACAGCACTACCTTTTGTCAGCACTTGACTAAGATTAATACTAGTAAACCCCTTGCTATCCTTGAGACATGGTGGGAGATTGTTAACATAGTCGTATGGATGAATAGGATCCAATTTGTGAGAATCTGGATCTTCCTCTCTGAGAAAATTTTCAATTTCGGAATTCGAATCCTCATGGATCTCGATCAGGTTGATCGAGCTCACATGAGGCTTGGATCTATTGCACAGACTTCTCAAAGTGATTCGACCAGCCCTCTTATTTCAGAACCCTAACACTACTTGCTTATTTTTCTATTGTTTGCAAGGTTCATTACTATCGAAAATTACAGTGTCTTTAAGACCAACAGCTAATTCATGCGCAGGGGTTTCATTTGACTTGGATCCAACATTCTGTTGCCCGAGTGAAAAATAATCGAGTATTTCCTCATGACAAGGGTTTTTCTTCAAAGGATCTGGCTTGTCATTTGAGAAATCAAAATGTTTCTTTATCAGATGCTTATCCAACATAGGGGTTTTTGTAGGAATGTTTGTAACAAAATTGTTTCGATCTAAGAACCCATCCCAATCATCACCTAGGGTTTTCAAATGATGAATCAACAACATTTTGATTAAACCATGGTGAAAGAGGCTAGAGTCGAGGCTCTGCTTCTTGTATCTTTTTGACATTTTGTATAGACTCCTTAGAAAATAAAATGGCACATTCAAATGGAAGCTTATAAAGTGCATAATCAATCGCACATGGTAAAGAAAAACCAATCCATAATGACCCTCACAAGTAATAAATTGTTTAAGAACTGATAACAGACTGTGCCACCTAACCTTAAGCAGGGAAACAAGAATACCTTTCTCACAACAGTAAATTATTCTGGAGGTCATGAAAAGACTCCAGGGAACTTCGTCAATTTTTGAATTCTTGAACCACTTTTGACCAACGAGAGGAAGCCTTGTTGCTTCACTCAAAAATTCTTCAGCCACCTCCAACTGAACATCACCAACCTTCGCTCTGTATCCATCAAACATTTGGGTGAATTATTTGTCCACGCAAAGGTTATACGCTTTAAACTTCTTAATGAAAATATCCCAACCCTGGCCTTTTAAATCCTCGACTGCATCATCATGAGATAGCAATGCTTGAGATCCATTCAGCTCTATTTAGACAACAAGATCCATTAAGGGTATGACCAAACTATAACAAAGGTGACTCAAACTAACTGTGAGTTTAGATGGTGGTGGTAAGAGGGACAAGTCTGAGATGATACAATGGAAACAAATTAAGAAGAACATATGTGCGGTCATAGCATACACATGAAGGTATCAGTTATGGAGTTTGAACACTCCTGGAAATGAAATCTCTGAGTACATAGCACTACACAAACCCTTAATTAGTAATGAGAAGCCTCTCACTTCATTTTTCCAACCAAAATGAAGTACAGGATACGATTCTGGTGTGTTTAATTCCCATGTCATGCAATGGATATAGTTGATTTGCAAAGGGTTGGAATGGATATGTTTTTACAATCCAAATGTGAATTGATATTTGGTATCATAGTTTGAATTACAAAGGATTCAAATAAAATAATCTTACAGTCCAAATGAAAATCAATATGGGTACTATATCGACATTCGATAAACTCCAAAAGGAAAACCATTTAAGTATGAAATATGAAGTAGATGTAAGTCACAATGAACCTTTAAAAACATGCTTTTGAATAGGGATATAATATGAAATCAGGCTTGATTCATGCTTTCAGTCATGAATCAAGCATGAAAACACAAAATAAAAAAGAATAATCAAACATCTTTTATAACCCAATAATCACCCCCAAATAGTAATATTTACAGGATGAGGTGTAGGCAGCTATAAGAAGTGTTGTTTGTCGTTCAAAATAGAAAAAACATGTAGGGATTCCAACAGTGTCCCAATGGTCAAGGGGGGGATTTGTGTATTCTACACATAGTGCAAATGATGGAAAGGTTATCAAGTAGTGGTGTAATTCATCAAAGTTATAATAGCCAATGAAAACCATTGGCAAGTCTAGTTCATTGGGCTCTCAAGTCCAATTAGTTGGGATTTCTCATAATTCAACATGGTTAGACTATATGTTACTCTATGGTAGCTTGGTACTCTATGACATTTGGGAAAGATAACAAAAGGTGTATGAGCATAATTTTGGCATAATCATAGAAAAGGGAAATATGTTTATAGCATGATGGAAACATAAGCATCACTGAGCAACTTGGATGTTGAAATGAGAGAAGATATTCTCTTTTATAGGGAAAAAGGATGAGTAGAGGATAAGGATGGAGAGCTATTAAAGTTTGGAAAACTCCAAGAGATAAGGAATCGTGTTTCAATTGTTTAAAATGTATCATCCACACTTAAAGATAAGTAGAGGAATATTTGGAATGCTTTACTAATTAAATAAAATAGGCCATGTATATTTTTGTTTAAATATGCCCTCTTAAAAACCAGTGGTCAAATAATAGGAGTGTTCCACTAATTCAACAATCATGGGGAGAAAATTCATAGATTTTTTTTTGTCACATATGCCCACTTGAAGAGAAGTGGAAGAATATTAGGAGTACTCCACTACTTCAACATGTTGGAGATACTACACACTCACCTAGGTAATTATTTTCCTAAGGTTGATAGTCCAATGTTGAGGGCACTTCCATAGATGAGAATATTCTCTCCTGAGAATATTACCCTCCAAATTAGGGTGCCTCCTAAAAATAGGGAACCTTCCCTTTTCAGTTCAGAGTCAATTACACCTTAGTTAGACTAGTGGAAGTCACACATGCATGGCAACCTTGATTTTATCACCAATAGATGCATGTTCACCTTGGTTTCCTTTCCAGGAATGCACATATCTCTTGCATGTGGAAAAGAGGGCACATATCTTGTGATTTCATGTGTTTCTCTCACTTCCACACATGTGACTCAGTTAACTAATGATTGCATGGATTAATTAACTAGAACTAGGTGGTAGATTACTTCATTTTATGTCAATGAGTGTCTATATCTCTCTAGATCACTACTATGGAAACTTCACTTAGCCATGCATAGTATATCATGTGTATTTTACTATTACTCAACATTTAATACAATTATTTCATTCTACTCACTTCTCTTCTCTCTCTCAAGGTTTGTTTTTTCATTTTATACTAGTTAGGTTCATTGGGAAAACTTTACACAATAACCATGGAGAAAATGACATAGATGTATTTGACATGAGAAATTGTGTCTCATTTTCCCACCCCCTATATTCTGCTCTTGTCGGTTCATAACCTCTTTATGCTCTTAGTTGTATTTACCATGTGCATATTTTATTATATTATATATGTTTTCTAATTTTTCAATAATATAACTTGACATGTTAGATTAGCATGTCAAATGAAAAAAAAATCACAAGTCTAAAACTCAATATTCTCTAGTTGGGACATGGCATTTGGCTCCACATTATGAATATGTACAATATATTCACATCATAATGTATTCAAATTTAGTCCACATGGCTTAAAACACTAG
>JZKD02S2192808.1:199868-213859 GCA_000966675.3 Picea glauca
TAATAACCAAGAAGAAGCCTATGCCTTTTGGAAATACTTTAGCTAATGGCTCATGTGTCCAATCATTGATTTTGGTGGGGGATTCAAAGGTAATCATCAACCATATGGTCCATAACTCTATGTCAGTTGATAATTATCTATCATCTATTATTATGAGAGCCAAACAAGAGGTGATCAATTTTACGAAAATTACATTCTACCATGTTATGCAAGAGAACAACTATGAAATAGATCGGTTTTCCAATATATGCTCAACCTTAAAAGAGGGTGTGCTTAATGTTAATGACACCATTAAGAAACATTATATTCCTCAATTCATAATTATGGGTACAAATCCATGTATCATACACTTAAACCTTTACATGGATTACAACATTGAACTCCATGCATAACATTGAGCTAGTTATGAGAAGATATGTAAGTCCCTCCTCTGCATTCATGAAGCCATGAATACACACGACTTTGAATCGATGACTAGTGATTTCCCTAATCACAGTGGGATTATGGTCATTTTACATGGAAAGCATTGGTGGGAAGCTAGGATCCCAAATCTATACAGTTTGATAAGAACTCATGTTGGCTTAGTTAGGATTGTGTTTGGTTTGTTGTTTCTTTATTTCTATAAATTTTCAGTGGATATCCTCCTTGGAGTTATTCTAGTAAAGAGGGACTCCTTAGCCCAAAGGTTGCCCCTAGTCTGAATTTTAGAGGAATGGGGTGTCCGTTGGTTCTTCCTCTGGATAGATTACATTTTGTTGGTTTTAACTTGTATTTTGGGAAGTTTCCCCTTTTTTGGAACATGGGAAATATAAGAATTGTGTGGGACCTAAATGTGTGGCAAGGGATTCGGAATTCAGGCATAATTGGGAACTTCGAACTAGTTGGAGATATTGGTAGTTGTGCAGGCATGATGGATTACAACAAGGAACATGAAATTAGAAGTGCTAAAAATCCATGAGGAGCATATCCAATGTGTTGTGTTGGTTTTGTCACTTGGATGAGCAAAACAACAACACTCGCATGTCTAGATGAGCCTTCTAGACAAGACAAAAGTTTTGTGAGTGGGTTAAACAAGCCAAACACATATGTAAATAAAGGAATAAAATAAAACAACTAAGAAATAAATGTTAGAAATCATGAGAAACTTAGAACCATGAAAATCAAACAATGACCAACATAATTCTACCAATGGATCAATAGATTAGTAGGCAAAACACCATAGAGAAATTTTAGGGACTTATGAGTCCCCTCTTCCTCCTTGGGAGGTTTGTTGAGTTCCCTAATTGAGAGCACTTCACTCTCTACCATGGAAGAAATGACAAATGGTGAAGAAAAAAAATGCCTATTCCCCCAAGAGGTGACTGGAATGACCTATTGCAATGTTGCTTGAAGGATTCAAAGAAAAAAAAGGATTCTCAAGGAAGAATTCTTACAACATAGCAATAATATGAAGATATCAGTTTCTTAGTGCACCCATGGCTCTTATTTATAGCATTCATACATGGAAAAATGTAATTGGTTCATAGTGTAAACAAGGGGCCTTTTAGGGCACCTTCTAGACCTTGACTAGCCTCCAAGCTAGATTTTGCTCAGATATGAGTATCAAATCGTGTAGGGGGTTGGTCCATAAGTGATTGAGGGGCCGACAAGATCCATAAACTTTTCGTTCAGAGGAGTACCTGGATTTTCTCATGCACATTCATGCATTTTGCACGTTGAGGCCTTTGTTGGCCTACGCACTATGAGCATGCTCCCTTTGGTGACTTTGCACACTTCAATTTTTGACCCAATTGTATAATTTTTTTCCTTTTGAATGCATTTTGGTGTTGTAGGTGGACTAATTGTTGTTGGCATTGATGTGTTTCTTTAACCATTTGTGTGCAATGTTGCGGATGATTTTTCAGTGATAACAAATGCCCCCTGATGTGTAAGGTTGGGAGCATATGTATAGCCGAAATACATCAATGTTTATTTTGTTGAGAGTGCCATTTTAATGAAGAGTGAAGAGAGGAACTACAAGAGTGATATGTCGGAGGGAGAGGGAAAACTATGGGACCCAAACCTTTCTCTAGGGAGAAAAAAGAAAATATGTGTACAAATGAGGCAAGCATGCCCCATGCTCATGTCATGTAACCAAAATGTGAAACTGTAACTAAAGATGTATGCTAATTTAGATAACTACAGTGCCCTCGAGGGTGGTTGATAACGATAGATGACAACGTACTCTAAAGTGAGACAAGGATGATTGTAATAATTGTCGACGACTCGTAAGCATTGATGGCCTAACGAATTCAGAGGTCTTCGGCTAGTATGAAACAATTGAAATAGTCGCATAGTAAGACCCACCGTAACATGGGGGTTCAATGACATCAGAAAGAAATGATGATTCTCTATGTGTCATCTAAGACTCCTCATTGTAAAGGTAATGATATTCAAGATACTATCGCCCTTCTGGAAACTGTGTTGATGTCAACAGAAAGGGAGACGTCATGCCAAGAATTAAAGGGATTCTTAAAATACAATGAGTGAGAGGTGATATTAGGTACTGAAGGGTAACATCAACAAAGCCAAAGTGTTGTGAGACTCAAAACTACCCTTGGTTGGGCATTTTGAAGGGTGACTGACAACAACCGTAAAACTGGATCTAGTGTCAGGGGGATGACTAGATATGGGGTTAAACTGTGCCAGAGGCTAACAAGGTGGACAAACTCAGAGATCATGGGTACATGGACTTGGTATACTCGAGGTTTTTGAATGATGTCAAAATGAAAAAGGGTGGATTCCCAAACCAAGGGTGACATGGGTTTCTTTTCCATAAAGAAGGAGGCCATCAAAGATGATGACAAAAAAGATATGTATATGCTAGAAACAAAGGCTTTATACAATTACGAAAGAAATAAAGAATGACTTGGGTTGAGTATACAGATATAGAAACAGGTGCCCTAATGAAATATGTCTTGGCCAGTGAGGGAGAAAGTTTGTGAAAGATAATTGGTGGAGGGTGTGGGCCCCATGGGTGGGTTTCTATATAAGATAAATGAATGGAGGGCAATCTGCAGATGGGAAAAATGATGGTGGATGAGATGGAGGGATAATGAAACTGTGGAGATGCAGTAAAATAGAACCACAATGATATGACCTGGGAGTCCATTGGGAAGGTTAGAAATATGATGAGAAGAAGTATGGGATTCATTCTTAGAAATGAAAAAGACTATCGAGACTCCCATCCCTAGGGGGTGAAATCATCATGAGTGTCAAGTTTTCAGGAGGAACTATGAATGGAACAACTCATGTGGGGGAGAGTGATATCGAATGATAGTACCCAAATGCAGCAGAGGTAAAGGTATTGTAAAGCCGAATGTAAGGACCCTAAAGGTAGATGTCAAAGGGTATGACTGGGAGATGCAATTGATTTACAGAGGGAATAATTACATGCCAGTGTTGAACATATACATGAAGGGGATGTAAGCTTTTGGAACAAGTACCTACACACATGAAAACAAAATACCCGACGTGAACAATATCTTATGATAAAGAACATATAAAAGTTATTGGATAAAATTGACCATGACCATACGTACCTGAACGTGATTTGAGAAAAATATCCCTCCGGGGCCAAGTGCAGATGATGACCCAGGGAATGTGAATGTGTAGATGGTGGGACCAGGATCCCATAGTTGAGAACAGATCAAAAAACGAAGGCTCTGGGCTCCTATAACAGAGTGTGGAAGTTGGGAAAAAGGGGCTATATATGGTTGGTGGGCTCACAATGCCACCTCATTTGTACCTATCACTATAGATGAATTGACGATATTTCTCTGAGGAGATTTGGAGATTGCGAGAGCATGAGGCTACCGATCTAGGAGTGGCGAGAGACAAGTTAGTGGTCATATCCTCCTGCATGGTGTGAAATTCTTAATTTGTAGGTAGGGACTGTACTAAGGGTCATACAGGATATTTTTTTGGTAGGCGCCCACCACTGCACAGGAAGAGGAGGAATACATGTGCATATGTGCGTGGGTATAATCCCTCTTCTAGCGCACAATGTGTGGTTTTTCTTGACACAGCCACACATGTAAGTGCGAGCGGGGGGCAGATAAGTGTGCATGAGATGTGCACATGTCTGACATATAGTTGCACACTCATCCATGGTTGTTTCTCAGACAATTGTGCATTAGTGTGCAGTTATGCAAAGAACAGGCATGCACATGTGCGCACCTGTCTGGGTGAAATCTGTGCACCGGAGGCAAGGCTAACAAATTGAATTTTTTGAATTTTGTATGCTTGTTTATGGATTATGAGGTTGATCAAGTGTTTATGTGTGGATGCATGTGATCATCAAACTCTGAGAGCATGATTCCAGTGCATTGGACAGAACGTGACTGGGACCATCTATGAAATGCGGTGAGAGCGCAGTTAAGGGTTCAGAGTTACTTGGCAGCCTATGGGTTGCTCAATTTCTTCAAATTCCCTATGATCCAGTCACAGGAGTTCCTGCTTCAGTATCTGATTGGGATGTGGAGCACGTACTTACAATGCTTCATAGTGAGAGGTTAGAAGTTGACATTCTCGGCCACCGAGGATGTATATTTCCTAACGAGGATCCCATTCTATGGGATGGCCCTTCCTATCAATCCCCAATTGTTGGGGTATGAGAAATTAGGTGACTTGGAGGCTCGTCAATGCATAGGGTCAAACCCTATTTTGGGTTCGGTCATACAGATTGAGGCTATTGACGACCTCTTGATGGAGTGTATCGTTGCTATGTTGGTGAGGATCTATAGATCCTTGGGGACTCAGCGGATCACTCGAGGTCAGCTAAGGATAGTGGAGCGGGTCCTGGATGGGGACATTTTTTCATGGGGTGTGCTTCTACACACCAAGATGATAGGAGTGTTCCACTAATTCAACATGGGCCGAATCCAGTGACTTCGCATTTAGGTCCATTTTGGTGGCCTAGTTTCTTGAGAAGGTGCCTCTGTTGCACCCAAGGATTCTACTCAAGCCCATGGGGCAACGAGAGTTGCGACTGATGCGGTGGACCCATTTGTTGGCCCAACATGGAGGTGGAGAGGGTGGCCACTACTTCAAGGCCATGGTGGCACAGGTGTGGAAATAGATGCCACAAGTGATATTGAGGTATCTATACATGGGAATGGACTATTGCCATGATCTGGATATGATGTTTCCTCTTGGGGAGGAATGGGATCAACGATGTATGTGTTTGTATTATGTTTTTATGATTTCAATACATAGCATTGTTTATATGTGTATATATGGATGCTAACACTATCTCTGGTGTTTTTTTGAAGAGGTGGTCGGGGATTTGGCTCGTCGGGAGCCAGTGCGACCAATGCCTACAGATCCGAGGGAAGGACAGAGGTGGAAATGAGATGGTGTTGGTGTTGGACTAGCTAGAGAGTCACAGGAAAAATCTAGAGTGATTCTGGAGGACCTCTGCCGATGTTTCAAGCAGGTTTTACAGGGCGTACTTGATCCAAGGGATCAAATTGTGCTCGAAAATAAAAGCTCTTGGAATCACTTCAAAACATACATGTTTGTAGGTCTCGTCATTACCAACCCAACACAACTTGAACGGGCTCAAACAGACATCGTATGAGAAATATATCATGTTCTGTCCATTTTTCCAAATGAACAAAATTATGTTGATTGTGCAGTCTGTACAGTTCATACAGTGCTTATGTGGAATTTGATCATACAGTTCGTAGATCCGTACAATGACATGGAAGAAGAGTGGAATTTTGATTGTGTAGGTGTGGTAGACATGGATGAATCATATTTCAACATGTGTCACATAGTGGGAAAAGTGTATGGGGCCACATGGCCCAGACATGGGCTACCACGTGGCACCCTCTTCAAAGCTTAAAATTTTGGTTTTTGGCCCACGGGGGTTGGAACCCGCGACCTCTGGGTGGCATGAAAAATTCTTGGCAAGGACGGGCTACCAGCATGCCCATGTTAAGTCTTAACATTTGTAGTTGAAATATATTATTTGAATTGACACTTGTTTTCCATCAGTGGAAGAAAGGGTCAGGGCTAGGCCCCATCCCCCGGTCCAGCGCATTAAATATTCCCATACCATTAGTCCTACATTTAAACCCTTTTCTGCATGCACATTTTGGAATGGAGTGTTAAATTGTCGGTCACCACACTCTACCCATGCGACCATAGTTTTGGTGCAAGTTTGATACCTAGTGCTTAGCCCAGAAGGTGTGGGTTCCATGACATATGGTCATCCCATATGACCTAGAGCATAGGGGATGCAATGGATAGGTTCTAGTTTTTAGGTTGGAACTAGGCCACATGGCCCATATAACCTTCACCTTCACCGAGAAAAGGGGCCAGCGGTGCAAACAGTCCAACATTTTAGCTCGGTTTGCGAGATCTGTTGCGGGTGTTGGGTTTTGGAGTGAAAAACACACAGAGGTCGGTTTAGTTAGTCACAAGTGCATTTTGGTGAGCAGGTACAACAAGCTTGAAGGGGAAAACTTCTAGGAAGTGTAAATTCTTCGTTTTTGGGCCAAATCGGGTGCCAAAACATCCCAGCTAGGGGTTTTGGACGTTATTAAGCCATTGAAGCCATCCATTTTTTATTTTGAGCATTGTAAGAGCACTTTTTAATCATAATTAAAATGACCCAAGGGAAGATGGACTAGGAGATGTATCCCAAGAGAAGGGTGAACTCCTTTATCATTTGTTGTGTTATGTGTTCATTTTTTATCGATGTTACCTGTCTGATTTGTTGCTCATGCTTAAGTAAAAATCACTAATTTATGTGTTAGTAAATTGATCTTATTAACCAAACACATTCCATTTTACACTTGCAATTTTAAGAGATAGTCTTCTTCATTTTTAAGATCTATTGGAAATATATTCATTCCATTTTCATATCAGTATCAGAGGGCATGTGGGAACACATCCAGGATGAAGAGGTCCTGGAGCAGTGTGTGGGCATTCTGGCAGAGTGGCGGACCTTGATCCATCAGGTGGTAGTAGTGGGGGCAACAATGACTAGTTGGTTGCCTCCTAGACCTGGAGGGCCCCATCGAATTTGAAATCCCCACATTTTTCACATATGACATTTTTTAAATTTAGTAATCATGGAAATAGCGACGAAAACTCTTGGAAGAGTAAAAAATCACCAACATATTATGACACAGATGCCATATGTGCGACAAAAAAGCATGGAAAGGTGTGACGAACTTTTGTCGCTATTGCCATGAAAATTCTTGGCAGAGTAAAAAATATTTTTTGGCTTGCGATGAACTTTCGTCGCTATTTCCATGAAAATCCTTAGTAGATTTAAAATTTTTGAGATGAACTTTCATCGTTATTTCCACGCCTCCTATAGGTTTTAAAAAAAAAAATCTACATGAGAATGTACATGAATAGTTGGAAATAGTTGTAGAGAAGAAAATGTGTATAGTTGATAAGCTAGTCCCTTACACTACTAGACTCAAGAGATAGCTATTGGCTAACCATTGTAGCCACCCTATGATATATTTGTATAAACCTCACCTACTTGATAATGATGATTCTTGGAAAATTTTCCAGGATGATAGGGACATTTGTTGCTTTTTGCTTATTGAGAGCAAGTTGATACTCTAATGTCATTCTCATAGATAAAAAAAAAATTCCCAAGGGCTTACTACCTCTGGATAATTCCTTTTCCCTAAGTGATATTGGGAGTAAGAACACATCCTCTCAAGAGGCTTCAAAGATAAAGGTATCATACACTATCCTTATGAATAATTGTGCAGATGATGATCGTAAAACTTTGTCTATAAGCGCTAATTGTTTCGAGTTAGAAAAGAAAAATAATATTACTTTATTCCTTGAATTCATGGATGTCTTTGTCTATTCATATGATGACTTTTTTGGGTTTGACCTAAGAATTATCCATCATCCTATTACTATAAAATACAACACTATTCCTATTTGGCAAAGACAACAACTAGTTACTCTAGCCTTTGAGGCCACTATTAGGAGGGATGTTGACAAGATGCTCAATGCCAATATCATGACTGGTTTTATATCCAGTACCACCAGTGACATCCATAGATATTGTTGATTTATTTGACCTTGTAGCTAGAGAGGCATATGCTTCTTCAAAATCATAGGTAAGGGCATAAGGAATAGAGGTGGTTTAATCCATTGACTCAGAAGCAATTAACTGGGTAAATACAACACCATTAGAAAGAGAGGATACATAGGTAGTTGAGGCATAGGATTATTCTTCAGTAGTAAAGAAAAATAAAATGGAAAAGGAAACAATAGGAAAAGTAAACCAAAAGCAGCAAAGGTATAAGTAAAAGAAGGAGAGATAATTATTGACTTCTGTGTCAAGTACTCTGAGTGGGTTTCTAACTTGGTTCTAATTCACAAAATGAATGGGTATGTTTGACTATGTGTATACTTTCACACGCTTAACAAGGAAAGAGTAAAGGATAACCTTATGCTCCCCAACATGGAACTAATCCTACAACAAGTTGTAGGATCCCAAATGATGTCTCTACTTGATGGATTCTTAGGCTATGATAAAATTCACCTCAAGTGAGATGATCATTATAAAACCACCTTCACTACTCATTGGGGTACCTTCACTTATGAATGCATGTCCTTTGGTATAATCAATGTAGGTGCCACTTTTTAGAGAGATACACACATAACATTCGATGACTTAATTGGTATGATTATTTAGGTTTACCTTGATGACCATACTATTCATTCCAAGCTATCAGGAGATACTTTTAATCACCCAAGGCAAGTATTTCCATATTGAAAAAAGTACAACATGTCCTTGAATCTAGATAAGTCTATATTTGGTGTCTCATGGGGGAAATTACTTGGCCATATTTTTAAAGATTCTAGCATTAGTATTGACCTATAAAGGGTTTGTGTGATTCAAAACCTTCCTCCACCTGCAACAAAGAAGGACTTGTAGTCCTTTATGGGAAAAATCAATTTTGTTAGAAGGTTTATACATGAATTTTCCAGGATGGTCAAGCCTATTCATAATATGCATAAAAAGGAACATGAATTTTCTTTGTCTCAAGACACTTAGAGAGGTTTGGTGGATATCAAAAAGGCCATTTTTGCACCTATGCTTGCTCAACTTGATTTTCTAAAATATTTTGTCATATACAATACTATAGAGAAAGCTAGCTTAGTTATCCTGTTACAAAAGGATGACTTGGGTTCAAAAAAATCAATTGATTTCATGATCTTAAGCCTTTCTAACGTTGAGTCAAAGTATACCTTGATTGAAAAGAATTATTTCTCTTTGGTCAAGGTTGCTGAAAAATTTCGCCACTTCATTCTTGGAAAACATACCAAGGTAAAGGTTCTTCTACCTACAATTAAATTTCTATTGTCCCAAAATTTCCTTTTAGGAAATCTTGCTCATTAGTTAACTAAGATACAAGAGCATGATTTTGACATATTTACTTCTCACACTATTAAAGGGTGATATTTATCTCTCCACCTAACTTAGCATGGCAATTGTAATGAAGATTCCAATAGTGATGATGACTCTTTATCTGCTTGATTTGTTGTTGATTGTGAGAATGTACATGTCACTGATCATCCTTAGTATCATGATATTGTTTGTTACTTACATAATTAACAATGCCTTCCCAACATTGAAAGTCACAAAAGGAGATTGAGATTAAAATCCTCAAATTATGTCATATTGTGTATTTTACTGTTCTGTAGCTTTATAAGTGATGCACTTTTGTATTGTGTAGACAAATAGATCTCTTAAAGCATGTTGATAGTTCTTCACTATATGGCTGATAAACCCTTTCACATTGGTGGCCATTTTGTTTCCAAGGAGATTGTAGACAAAATCATCCAAATTGGTCAATAGTGGCCCTCTCTTTTCAAAGATTGTTACTAGTTCATGCAATCTTGCAAGATATGCTAGAATACAATGGGAAGAGAGTAACTTTCTGCCATGCCCTTAAATCTTGTTCTTCTTGATTTCCTTTTACTATGGGTTCTACACTTCATTGGCCCAATTAGCCCACCATATTCTATTTTCCATGTGTTTATCCTCATAGCCAGTGATTTCTTTACCAAGGGTTTGAAGTTGTTCCACTAAAAAATTATAAGGTTGAATAGGTAATTTCCTTCCTAGAAATCAATATTTTCTCACAATTTATCCTTGCATTGGAAATTATTTATGATAATTGAATTTCTTTCATTTATGGGAAGTTGAATAAGTTTTGTAGCAAGTTTGGGGTTAAGCATTGAACCTCATCAACTTCTTATTCCCAAGGAAATGGCCAAGTAGAATCCATGAACAAAACATTGATTAAAATATTAAAGAAGAACGTGGGAAACAGAAACCCTACCAATGGCACATTCAACTCTTATACATTCTATAGGTTTCCTACACCATAATGAAAATCAATACTAGGGAAACTCCTTTCTAGGTGTTATATGGTTAAGAGGCTATGATGCATGTATAACCTTAACTAGCCTCCTTCCCTTAACTAGTGTATATGTCTTCTTCTCTTATATTTCAGAAATGAATATTTTTCTAGGACATTTTGGCACTCCCTAAGAAATACCTTCCTTACAATGTTACTCCCCAAACTTGTGTCTTATTCCATCTCCCTTTATGATATTTTAGGCCAATTCCCAATACATGTCTTCTCCCCTACCACCTAACACCTTATTTTCCCTTGTAGACTTTATATAGGCCTTTGACTTCCTACCCAACCAATGCTTGTTTGAAGGACTTTGGGACCTTGGCATATCTGGGTTGCTCATCATTGTCAGCATGATAATTATTAAGATATCAATGAAGAATAAGAATTCAAGAATCTAAAATGAAAAGTTGTGGGAGGGAAACCTAATAGTTATTCATCCTCTTGTCATTTCTATGGTCTATGATAACAATTTGTCTACCTTACATTTTAATTTTTGCACTCACCTTCATGGTGTTTTTAATTTTTTACTCTTGGAATTATATTTAGGCGTTATAATAAAATTCTTATAGATTTTATAGTTAAAGTTGATATGGCATAGATAAGGGGCAATTGTAACCCACATTTCTAGTGATCACTGACCTAGCAACCTTTCTAGTGATCATTGACCAACCATGAGTGATAGTGAGGAGGGAAACTCTTTATAAAGAGTGTTGATAAACTTCCTTTACAATAAAATAACAATATCTTATGTGAGATCCTTATATCTATCCTAGGGAGGGATAAAATATTACTTCCTCCAACTACCTAGTCAAAAAATACAATAAAATGAGGTGGTCAAGCTACATGTACAAAGATCCAAGTTAAAAGGCCCCAAGAGAGAGGGAAATCTCCATCAATGAGGGAAGAGTTTGAGTCAAATGTGAAATTTCTAGCCTCCAAAGGCATCCAAGTAGGTGGATCCACAATCAATCTCCACAAATCGTTCAATGAAATGGACACATGGGTCTCCAAGGTGAAAGTCCCTACAAACCATGGCTTAAAATGCCCTAAGAGTGGATGGACCCTCAAAATAAGCTCCAAGAAGACATGTGTGAGTTGTTCAAGGTGTAACAACCCTCCTCAAATCATGCCAATCTCCTCCTTAATTCAAGGGATACCCAAATAGGTCCACACATGGTAAATAGAGTACCTAATGCAACCTCCAAGGTGGATGTCCCATCTATTTTTGTGACACATGCCTTTGAATGGATGAATAAGGTGGCCATTCAAGAATTTGGGACATGTCATGGCATGAGAGGTACAATGCATGAATAAATAACACCAAATTGTTTTTACCAATGCCTTGGGAATCGTGAATTACCTCAAGATACGTGAAAATGCCTTGGGAATTGTGAACTACCTTAGGAATTGTGAAGATGCCAAAAAATCAGGATGAATCCAATGCCCAAATATAACTACACATCAGAATGTGATCAATCAATATATCATCAAACCCTCTATCTAGTCATATTCCATGGAACCAATTAGGTTCCCCAACTATCCAAGTCTCATAAAAATCACAAGTAGTAGGGAAGAAATTCAGTAGTAGTACCCCTATGTGAAATAAGGGGTAACGATTTGCTCCAACTCTAGGACATGTGCTCTTCTTAGGACTGCATGAGAACCTCATAATATCATCATGTAAATGTTATAAATAATCTCATTATTTTAGAAAAACATCACACTTACATCCAAATTTGGCTTTTACAAAGAAAAGGACAAACCATCAGTGCTTGTGACAACATGAAATCAAATCTAGTGCTCAAGGGAGCTTATTCATGCTACTATAATGCTAAAATAAGATTATTCCTTTCCTACCCTACTATAGCATGTGCAATATTAGGGTGCTACATGAAATTAGAGAGCCATTGTATACATATTAGCATCTCATCAATATTATGGTCCTTTTCATTGTGTTTAGTCAACATCCAAAATAGAGAAACATTAAAATCCATATGCTTGTAGGTTGGCATGTCCATTAACATTATTCTAAACATGAACCTAGGTACCTATAAATAAAATATATCATTTAGTATATACACAAAAGGAAATGGAATACTAAATGAGTTCTTTATCCACCATTGGAGAGGGCTACTACAACCATTGCCAAACCAAAAATTGTCTTATTGTCTTGTTACTAGTCCTAAAACATTTCCTTTGTTGCCACATAAGAGTACATAAATTATTTTTAAAATACATACTGCTATAAATCTGGTTCGAGAACTGAAGCAAAGGTCTGAATGTTTGATATGGGAAAGGCATACTTTGCAATTATCTCTTTTCCCTTCGAAAACACAACATTGTCTTCACCAAGCCAATTCAGTATCCTTCCAATAACATTCAAGTCACAATCAACAAAAATTTCAGATATATTAAACTTAGTGTTTCCAATTGTAGTGGAACTAATCTAATCTTCTAAAACATGTAAATGAGTGGCATCCATTTCATTTTCTGCATAGTTTCCAACATTCTTGTACATTACAACTTCACATACTTCTGAAACAATGTCACAAACACTTGTTTAAAAATAAGGCATGGAATCATTCATAAATGTAACATGAAAGACATGATATGTAGCTTCATCTTTCATGAAATATTTATCCCATAGGCTCCCAATAGACATAAAGTCTTTAAATTTATCTATTTTGTTTGGAAACAAAGAGTTTTCCTTGTCAACCTATCTAGTCCTCCAAGATTCATCCTCTAAACCTTGAAACAAGGATGGGGGCACACAATCCACTTGTTATCCATCCAAAATCACAACATGGGAAAAATACTCAGGGCTTTCCTGAATTGTAGCCAAGAAGGAGAGCATTGGTATTACATATTGTTCACACATCCATCCCAGTTTCTTACAAAGGCATTCAAGAAAAAATTGTATGCATGTCTTGTCATTAGTAACCTCTTTATTCAAACCATTCTAAAACATGAGAAAAAAAAAGGTAACAATCTCTTCTCTCTGTTCATGAATGATTGTCATACCAACATTTATCATTTTTTCTCATGCATTGGCATTGAAGCTATGAAAAATTCCAAAAATTAGGAAGGTCATAACCATAGGAAGGTCTTGTGTTGTTAAGATATCATTTTCCATATTCAAGGCTAGAGTTATGCCCTATTTTCTAGGCCTAGATGGATCCAAAATATCACATTCACTTGTGTCAATTTCAAAATTTGAATTATTGGTGCAACAGTTCCTTGGACAATTTGTAGGTGCTTGGTCATTGGTTTTAGTTCCATTTTTTAATGTGTGAAGAGCAATATCCTTGGATTCCCTAAAACAAGAGTCACCTTGTCCCTCATAATTTCCAACACAACAATTTTGCAATTTCCAACACAACAATGTTGATTAGTGGGGATATAAAACAAATTCAACGTTTCCTGTTGGATTACTGAGAGGGGGGGTGAATCAATAATAATGTAATTATAATCCTTTTTCTTCAAATGTTATATCAATGTAGAATTATTATCCAATAATGAGCAGTAATAAATAAA
>JZKD02S2192808.1:251600-264766 GCA_000966675.3 Picea glauca
GATCTTCATCTCATTATTCCACATACAAGCATGGGTCCTCCAACCATTCTTCTAGGATAACTCAATCCGCAAAGTGTCTTCTCGTGAGGGATTTCACCATAAGGGGACCACTTTGGAATTCATCTGTGTGTGCACCTTATCAATCATGATAAGACAATAATCAGTCATCTATACATTTTTCCAACAATGCATCATATACCAATGAAACAACATCGATCCATCTTCATCATGTATCATTGACAACTCATTGATCTGTCTTCATAATATCAATGATAACTCATTGATCCATCTTCATCTATGCATTCTCATCGAGGACAATACAAATTATATTACATCAATCATCAATCAATCAATCCTTTGGAATCAATCAATCAATGACATCAATCAAACAAACCATTGGCATTAATGACAACATGATCCAACAATAGTTGCATAGTGCATATAGTTGCATAGTTGCATAAGTTGCATATAGTAGCATATAGTTGCATAAATTTCATAAAGTTGCATAAATTTGCATAAGTTCCATAAAGTTGCATGTTGTATAAAGTTGCATATTTGCATAAGTTGCATAGTTGCATAAAGTTGCATAAATTGCATAGTTTCATAAAGTTGCATAAGTTGCATAGTTGCATGTTGCATAAATTTGTGTAGTTGCAATAAGTTGCATAACTTGCATAAGTTCTATAGTTGCATAAACTTGCATATAGTTGCATAGTTGCATAAGTTGCATTGTTGCATAAGTTGCATAAAGTTGCATAAAGTTTGCAAGTGATTCCCTAATTTCAATTTAAGTAATTCCCTAGTTTCAACTTATGTATTAGATTATTTATTAACAATACATGTGTTTGTGTTCTTTTACTTAAAATCATATTCGCATTTAGAATTTTAAGGGGAGGACAAGACACAATTTTTTGTCACTTTTCCTCGTATTCTCTTACTCCACTCAAAGTAGGCTCATACTCTTGCCTCCTTTCCCTGATCCCTTTGATCCACTTGTCACCTATATTCCTTTCCACCATTCAGGAAAGCTTTTGACATTATGTTCAAGTCATTGTTTGTCTTGTAGGTGTACATGGGGCAAGCCATATTATCATATTAAAATAAAAATCTCTTTAATAGCATGTCCTAACATGATTTCAAATGGAATCATCAATACTTAGGTAAGTGCATATATCATGTTATCTACCTTACTCTATTTCACTTTTTCATTTACTTTCATATTGTAGTTGTTTCTTTCTTAATCAAGTGGTAGGTAGACTTGTTCTTCTCCCTATTCTCATAGTGTATCTTACTTGTCATGAATTGATGCTTAACACCTCTCCTTTCTCTTTGTTAGCATCGTTTGCAATAATATTCCCATGGGAAGCCCATGTGTATTTCCACTTTTCATAGATTATAGTGTGTTGAAACCCCTCATTTTGAGTCCTTTACCTTAGTCTAGATGTGTGATTATGTCTTTCCATGTGATTTCTAGTGCCATCATGCAACCCTATTTTGTGTTTATCCTTCATTGGTCATATGTTTGTCTATGGTAGATGCTTTGGCCAACACATTTAGTTCCCTCCATTGCCAGTTATGACCTCTCTTGGGCCTTGTGCACTAGCTGGGGTATTTTTTAGTTGAGAAGCCTCCCTTGGGTCACCAAACTTCCCTAATCCATTAGGGCGCACTCTTAAATGCATAAAACAAAACCAATTGTTCATCATCCAAAAATTGATTTATACATGTGAGGGATTTAGCATAGAAGAGATCAATTTTTAACTATTTGGAACCAATGTTGGCATGATGGAACAATGTTGGCATGAAATAAGGTCCAATTTATATCTAACTTACTATATACAATATGAAGCATTATTGCATGAATTCAATAGTGAACCCAACAATGTTGTGATACAGGAACTCATTTGTAAACAAGAAATGAATGTGAACTAACTCAATCACATTCAGTGGCATAACAGCTAGAGCTTGTGCATGAGAAGGGCCAACTAAAATTCGACTCAAAAAATTGATGTGTGACTAAAATATCTATCATAGACGAACAAATATATACATCTTGAGTTTACTTCTACAAATGAACATAGTGTATCGGTTTCTAAGTATCAATGGAAAATTCCTTTATAGGCCCACATGATCGATTAAGAATTCATTGGAGTAGTAACTATTAGCACTAGAAGTCACCTTCAAATTACATGGAAGGCAAACCTAGTACCCATCAGGTTATATGTGAATGTAAGGGTGTTTTAAAGGGTCAAATGGAAAAGACTCGAAATGATAATGTTCAACTCAGAAACAGGACTAGCAATGCACCAGCAATCAAGGTGTTGGCTAACTTCAATCAGTAGTTTGGGAGTAAATATGAATAGAGGGAAGACTTGAGTGAGAGGAGTGTAGGGACTATTGCAAACATTAGGTCTACAAAAAGTCTAAGGAAGAAAGTTTATAATCACAAGATCTTCTTGACATCAGAAACTAAGAAAGCTAAATAAACATCATGATAATATAATGATCAAACATCCACCATAACATCACCATAATAATTCATGTGAATCATTCAAAGTGTGAACATTTAGCATCATAATCAAATAGACTGAAAGAGAAGTTGATTTCTATTAGTCAAAAAGTCTTAAGTCCAGTACATCACTAGATCACAGTCACTTCATCAAAATATTACAGTCAAAGGGAGCCTTTCTCAACCATTCAAACCCACTAAAGAAAATGATCTGTCTATTTATAACAAGAGGGGGGAAACAGCTAGAGGTATGAGTTGGCCCCCTTCCCTTGAAAAACTCTAAACATTTATTTACTCTAACAACTTATCTAGCCATCTATGTTATAAAACAGGAAAATGTTGGTGACTAATCCAACCAAAATTCAAATTGAATTGATTCCCTTTTGTTGCACAGCTCCTTGTTTTCCATGTGTCCTTCAAAGAATGTGGTTGTCTTCATAATGCTATTTGTTTCTTATCCATCCTTCTTCATCATCAATTTATCCAAAAATTTGTTAGCTTGGTCCTCCTAGATCCATGGTCTTTATTGGCAGCTTCTTTGGGTAGCAAATCTGGGTAGCACACTACAGGGAGAAAAGGTAGCACCTGTAGGTAGCATCACCGTGTTGCATATGTGTACAGACTCTTCTCTCTGTGAAATATTGGGTAGTGTTTGTAGTTAGCACCTGTAGGTAGCGCCCTTGTCTTACACCAGTGTGCAAACCTTTACCCTCTGTGAAATATTTGGTAGCGCCTCTGTGTTGCGCCTATGTGCCAATTATTTTCCCTCTGTGAAATATTAGGTAGCGCCATTGGGTAGCTCCACTTACGTTGTGTTTGTGTGTAGGATTGGGTAGCATTACAAAAACACAACACCTTCAATCCTTGAGAATGTGCGAAGTAATTTATGGATTTTCATGATGACAAAACCATTTTAATCAAGAGCCTTGATTGCACAATAGGTGATGCTTTATGTTGGTGGGGAAGCTTGCACTTAGAAAAAACCCAAAATCCAAATAATTAAGCACTTAGAAACCTGTATAGATGGCAGATATAATGTTTTCATAATGGTTAACCCTCCCAAAAAATGCATCCTAAAAAATGGGGCTTACCCTTTACTAGCTATTTTGTCATTTTAACACTTAACCTCATACTCTTTCTGGTAGAAAGAGGATATTCAATTGAAACAACAAACTTCTTATTCTTGGAATTTACAGGCTTCTTTGGTGTAAATGTGCTCTCCTTAGTTGTTGGTTTGACATCTTCAATGGCAGCTTCAACCAACACTTGTAGATTTATTTGGGCTACCTCATCTTGAAAATGCTTCAACTCTACCTTTAGCTTCATGTTCTAATATTGGAAGCCTTTGTTCTGCATGTAGAGGTTCTTCAGTTGTCTATGAAGGGGTTGGGCCCTTCTTGCTACAAACCTTTCCAAGTCAAGGGTGTGATTGTAACCATTCATGAGCTCTATCATCTTGGATCTATCAGACATTGCTTCCTTTTTCAATTTAGCCACCTCATTTCTTGCATATTTAAGCTACCTGATAAGTCTCTTGAAAGTCTGGCTATGAGGAGGAGCAGTGTTATGCACAGTCTCAAGAGGTTTTTTCTCAGTCTCTTCTTCCACCTGTATGGGAAATGTCTTATTCACCTCATCAGGTTTCTTGGTGGCCTTACTTTTACCCTTCTTCCTCGTCATAGTGGTTTCTTCATTTCTTACTGCAGGCTCCTCAAAGTGTTTCACAGGGGTTTCATCTTTTCTCTCCAAAGGTCTTTTAGTACCTTTACCTTTATGTATAAGGGATTCTTGTTTTATTTCGACGGGATTCTCAATTCCTTTCCCAGAGATCTCATCTTTCTTCTCCAAAGGTACTTTAGTACCTTTACCCTTGCCCTTCTGTACAGGGGTTTCTAATTTCTCCTCTATAGGATTTTCAATATTTTCTCCTTTCTTCTTTTGAATGGGGGGCTATGGTTTCTCCTCCATAGGCTTTTCAATGTTTTTCCCCTTTTTCTTTAGAACATAGGTTTCAGGTAAAGGATGCTCTTAGAAAACCTCCTTAGGAATTTATGACCTTATGAAAGGTATTTTACCCTTGATTTCAACTACTGGAGGAGAAGAGGGAAAGAGAAGCTTCTTCCTTTTATTGGATGTAAATTTGGTAGAAGAAGGCATATCTTCTAACGTTGGTGGAGGAGGTGGTGAAAAATCTATTTGTGGAGAAGGACAAACTTCATCCTCAGCTTCTATGACCTTCTTGTTGATCTCTGAAACTTGGACAGGGGCTTTGCCCTTTCTCTTCTTGTTGGTCCTTGCTTTAGTAGCACTGGTGGATGACAAAGGACCTACAATATGTTATTGAGGAGTTGATAATAGATCCATCTTGAAGTGAGAAGTAACCACAAAACACTCCCATGAAATCTCTTTCTTTCCCTATTCCTCAGATACTAACATTCTGATCAATCAAGAGTGGAAAAGGATAGAATCCACATCCTTAGATTTGGATTGAACCCTATCTAACATTTTACCTATGCTTCTTAACAAGTAATATGGAATATTCATCTCAACCTTAACAATAAAATGTAGCAACATCCTTATGTGGTAATGGTACAATGTGTTAAATCTCCCTTCACATGTAAAATATCTCTGTATGATCTTCAATAATCTGTCAAATTGTTCAAACAAACTTCTTGGCATACTCTTAGACAACTCATTGACTTGATATTCAGGTTTAAAGAGATCCTTAGCAAAGGCTGAACTCAAAACCATGGCCTTGAACCACTTTTCACCTGTAATGGGGATCCATGTTGCAGCTGAGATAGAGGCTTCAGTTACCTCAAATTCAAAATCCCCAACCTTGGTTTTCCTGCCATCAAAATGTAATGCAAACTCTTTTTCTACATTTGGGTGGCCTCTCTACATGTTCTTATAGAAATAGAGTCACCCTACTCTCTGAAAGGCCTCTCTTTCCATGGGCTCTGTATCAAAAAGACGCATGTCCATCGATTTTGTCCCAACTATCTTTCCTCCTGTGTGTGCCTTCTTCGATTTAGGGGTCTCCATGACTCAGGATGAAGGCTCTTGAAAGGCTTAATGGATGGTAATGATCAAGAAGGACTTGAATAGGGTTTCAAATATACAAGTCTGACCATATGCAACTGAGTAAAAAGTTTTATTTTGAGATGAAAGGAGGCAGGGGAAGCAGTGAGAGGTTAAGCAGTGCCTCTAGGTAGTGCAATGCATACGTAGAGGATAGACTAGTCAAGAGATTTCAACTTCAATGGCTATGGAAGGAAATAGTAATCTGACTCATATACGGGCCATGAGGTTTAAAGGTCTGAAAAAGAGAGGAGATGAGGCTATCATACAAAGATGGATCCTTTGCCACTGTGCAAACTCAACAAACCAAAACCCAAGCACAAACTTCTTGTAAAAATTTAATATGCAGAGGAGGAAACACAGGATACCTGTGGAGTAGACACATGTTGAGATCTTCAATGCAATCTTAGGATGAAATTTGAGAGGACTTCGGCCCTAGAATCTTTCTCAGCATCGGATTTGGTTGACATGCGGTCACCTGATCAAAACTTGCAAATTTGCACAGTGCATTGTTGTTAAGCCTTTCAAAACTGTAAACAGTTACCAGGGTTCGTAAATGAAAGATATGGAAAGCATATTTAACTAACTACTGGCACTGAAAACAAGGGACATGACATCAGTCGTGGAAATCATGACTTAAGGTGAAAGTATAATAAACGTGATAGGAGCTACGGAACTGCCTGATGAGTAGGCAACGCTTCCAATTCAAAAATATGATTAGATAGGTAAGTGAGGATGATGAGGCGTGTTTATGAGTTCATGAGTGAGGAGAGAGGTGTGTCACATCAGCATGTTCATGGGGGGTATCGACCTAGGGACAAATCATGAAAGGGACCCAAAAGAATAAAACATGAGCTAAAAGGGTTCAAGGATCAAAAATCAATTTGAGGATCTAAACATGAGCTATGACTCAAACTTTTAATCATCTAAGGGGTCCTATCAAACATGAATTTCAAAGGGATAAGACTTTAAAGAAAAATTTAAAATCTAAGGCTTAAAGAAAAATGATGAAAACAAACTAAAAGACCCAAGGCAACTTAGTGTGATAACATTGGCTCCACAGGGGATGGCATGCCCCCTGTGGGCTGCCAAGAATGAGTAGATTTAGTTCCTTATCCTAGGGTTATAGGGTCAGTTATTGAAACAAAACAAAAAAATATGATATTTACAATGACATGAAGAGCCACTCAAGGCTCAAGTAAAGTAATTTTTCAGGAAATGCCCATTGACAAGGCCACCAAAAACCTCTTCATTCTCCATATTATACAACTTGAAAGTGTTATTAGAGAATATCTTAGATATTTTGAAAGGACCGGTCCATAAAGATTCAAATTTACTGTGCTTGCCTTTATCTTGTTTCGGTGCATCCCACTTGAGCACCAGATCGCCCAATTGAAAATCCTCTTTATTCACCTTTTTGTCGAAATCATACTTCATCTTCAATTGATAGTCAGATGCTTTGTCTACAAGATGCTCTTGGGTCTGCTGCACTTCAACCAGCTACTGAATCTTTCTAATCATATGATCAGGTTCCCCTTGATAATCTTGGAATAATTTTTCCACAAGTAAGGCAAGATGAGAAGGAAAAACTGCCTCAACTCCATACACGAGCTGAAAAGGGAAAAGTCCCAATGATCTTTTCACTATCACTCTGTCAGCCCATAGAGAAAATTTGAGTTTTGAATCCCATGCCTTTTTTTTATCCTCTAACATATTTTTAATGATCTTTATAATGATTTTGTTTGAGGATTCTACAAGCTCGTTTCCCTGTGGATAGTAAGGGGTGGAATGAATCAAATCGATTCCAAACTGTTCACAGAACTGAATCAATGGTATATTTGAAGGATACAGCATTATCAGTGACGATTCTGTCAGGACACCCAAGCCTTGCTATGATGTCTTCCAGAAAACCAATGAGCACTTTGTGGGAAGCATTCCTTGTGGGAATAGCTTCAATCCATTTAGTAAAGTAATCTGCAGTAGTCAAGATCCATCTATGTTGACCATTGGAAGCAGGATGAATTTCCCCGATAAAATCTAGGCCCCACTGCTGGAAGGGACCTGAAGTTGCCACAAGCTTCAATGGAAAAGACTTAATTTGTTGCTTGTCGGAGAACTTATAACACTTAACACGGGCTTTGATCTTAGCACAAACAACCATGAACAAACTAGGCCAAAAGTAACCAGCCCTAAGGATCTTGTATGTCATGGTTCTCAAATAATGATGACCCCCACATAAACTATCATGAAAATCAGACATAATCTTTTGGGCCTCTTGGGGGTCTAGGCATCTCAAGAGCACTCCTAATGGATCCTTCCAATACAAAATTTGATTAACAAGTAAGTACTTTATTGACTTTAGTTTTAAGGCCCTCACCTTGTTCTTTTCCATACCACTTGGAGGCTGTAAATTTTGTAGAAAAAATATAATGTCCTTGTACCAGCTGCAATTTTCCAATGTTGAAATGACTTGGGGATCTTTATCAGTTATCTCATCCTATTGATTTTCTAAAAATGAGTGAATGAAATTCACCCCCAATGCTGAGCAATTTGATTTAGCCAAGAGCTTAACTAAACCCTGGCCTTTAACCAATTTTGTGGGCCTAATCTCCAAATCAAATTCAAGTAGTTTAGCAATCCACTTGCTTCTTTTTCCATCTATATCAGGTTGAATAAGAATTTATTTTATAGTAGTTGATGGGACATAAGCAATAACTCTTGAATGTCAGACATAAACTTTGAAGGACTTAAGAGATTTAACCAATGCATAGGCTTGTTTTTCCATGATGTCATACTTTATCTCAACATCTCGCAATGCCCTATTGAAAAAGGAAATGGGTTTCTCTAAGACTTCAGCATTCTTCTGCAATAGGATTGTTACTACTGTATCAAAGGAGGCAAAAGAAAAAATAACAAAGTCCTTGGATTAGTCAGGGCTGAAAAGAATCGAGGCTTCAGTCAAGGATTTCTTTATTTTATCAAAGGAATCACGTGACTCAGCAATCCATTTGATTTCACTATCTTTCCTCAGCATGGTTGTGATATACTTAACCAACTCAGTAAAATTTGAGACAAATCTTCTCAAAAAATTGATTTTTCCCGGAAAATATTGTACCTCTCTTTTAGATCTAGGAAGTGACAAAGTTTGTATAGCCTCCACTCTGTTGGAATCAATCTTTACCCCTTCAGCTGATACAATATGCCCCAATCATTTTCCTTCTTTCATGGAAAACAATGATTTTTTCGAATTCAAAGAGAGGTCAATTTTTTTGCATTTCAAGAAAACCTTTCTTAAGTGATCACAGTGTTCTTTATCAGACTGAGAGTACATTTTTATTTAATCTAAATATATAACAAAAAACTTATCCTTTTCTCCAATAAATGTTATGTCCATAGCTCACTAAAAAGTCTCCCCTCCGTTCATCAAACCAAAGGGAATCTTAGTGTACATAAATGTCCCCCAAGTAGTAGTAAAGGTTGTCTTCTCCCTATCTTCTGGAAAAATAGAGACCTGATTGTACCCATAAAATTGATCAACCATAGACATCATGGCTGCTCCTGTTACCTTCTGCAATATGTGCTCCATCTTGGGTAAAGGGTAATTATCCTTTTTTGAGCTTCTGTTCAGATTTCGGAAATCAACATAAAGTTTGATTTCTCCATTCGTTTTTCTCACTGGGACCAAATTGGCTACCCATTCAGAATACCTCAAAGGAATAATAATTTTTTCATCTAAAGGCTTCTTAACTTCTTTCTCCATGATAGGCAGCAACATAGGATTGATTTGCCTCAACTTTTGCCTGAAAGGTTTAGTGTTTTCTTTCATTGGGATCTTGTGCTCTATAATGCTTGTGTCATAAGTTTTGAGATCTTCATAAGTCCAAGCGAATACATCATCAAACTCCTTCAACAATTTGGTATATTCTGCCCTTTTCTCTTCTGATAAGCTGCTTGACAATTTGACATATTTTGGATCCTTTTCAATGCCCAAATTGCACTCAGTTGTATCAACATCATCAGTGGATACCTTTCCTTTCAATGCCACATCATTCCCATCAAATAATATTTCCAAAGGAACCATTCCCTTTGGTATATGATTGCTAGGCATTTCCACAATATGATGATTAGAAATTTTGTTGAGGAAAACATTAGCATGAGGAGTGACTTCTGAATCATGATCCTGATCAATGTGTAATGCAGAAAACTCATCAACAGTCTCAAGGAAATTTTTAAGTTTTAAATCATCTTCGAACACCTTCCAATATTTTACATTGTCCGGTATAGAAGGCATGTATTTGACTTATACATCATACTTGATTTTTGGTGGTATAGGAATTATGAAGTTGCTTGCTAATGCAGCCAAAGAATCATCCATGGCATTATCCTCTCTAGGAATGAAAGATATATTAAAAGCAAAGAAAAAATTGTCCACCAAATCCCAGAATTCATTTCTGTAAGATCTAAGCTTAGGGTGCTTTGTTTGATAAATATTTTTAATCTGATGGACTACCAATTCAGCATCCCCAAAAACTGACAGTTCTTTTATCCCCATGTCTTTAGCTACCCTCAATCCCAAGACAAGAGCCTCATACTCTGCCACATTATTATTAGTCTCAAATTCTAGCTTATATGACAAATATATAGTTTCTTGAGTTGGTGAGACAAAGATCACCCTAGCACCAGCCCCTTCCTTGAAGAGGCTCCATCAAAGAACATCTTCCAAACAGAAGAGGTTAGAAGAGGCTCTTCAAAAAATTTGATGGGTTGTTTTATGATTTCTAAAGGGGCTTCAGGAGCATCAGTTAGCTACAAAATACTAGATCTCGGATCTATATCAAAAGAAAAAACAGGGTGATTTGTGGGATTTGCTTCATCACTAATGATGTAAGCCAATTGAGCCTCCCTATAAAGCCTTCTATGCTCTCCCTCAAAAACAAGAATTGTAGCATACGAGAGATCCATATGCAAGGTTCCCCCAAGTCTTTTTATCCAAGATCTTGACAAGAGCATGTCGGACTTGGGGGGAACATCAGTGACTATGATATCCATAAGTATACTCTTCATGGGAAGCTAAAACAAGGTCACCACCATATCCTTAATGACTCCAAGACACTTGACTTTTCTAGAGTCAAAAGAATACAAGTCATGATAGGTCTTTGTGACTTCTAACCCAAATTCATCCATAACATCTTTTGGCATAAGATTTTCAGATGCCCCTAAATCCATGAGACAATTGTGTAGCACCTTATCATGTATATTCAGTTAAGTGTAGAAAGGTGGGGATGAGTCATCTTTGTCTTCTATTAAAGGACCTAAAATCACTGCTGGTTTTTCATCTTGCATATTTATTGAGTGAGTGGCATTTGGAGATGATTCTGGATGTAACATTTTGGATAAATATTTTATAAAATCCTCATTTTTTATTAATTCCAAAAAAGGTACAGGGATCTCTATTTTCTGGATTTCAATCTCAAAACTGAAGGAAGGGGATGGATTTAATGACTTATGGTTGAGTTTTAATTTTGCATGTGTTAATTAACCATTTGAGAAACTTAGTGAAAGAATGAGGAAAAAAGAGGAATTATAGAAGCCATATACATATGTGCAGATATGAAATGCAATAAAAGACAGTAAACCATAACACGCAGATTGATAACGGAGTTCGGTACAACTTTGCCTACGTCTCCGAGCCTTTTTTCTCTGTGGGGGAGGCTTCTTTATTTATGTTCAAAAGCTCAAAAGTACATCGCTGCAATGCCAAATGGCTACAATACTGATCTGTTCATGTTCTTCCAGATCTCTAAAACCATGCAAAGAAAACAGCACGCAAAACGGACGTCCGGAGCTCCCAAAAATGGTCCAACAGTGTCTCCTCCTCAAAAGCTTCTCTGCCTCAAAATGGCTTTGGCTTGGCTTCTCTTCAGCATAAATCTGCTCTGAATGCCCTCAATGTTGTCCCCTGGCCTCAAACATACCTGGGTTATATAGCTGGGAAGTTGGTTGCTCATCTCCAACTTCCTCCAAGAATTTAGGCTCCAAAACTACCCAATAACTCCCAAAAATGGAGAAAATACATTTAACAATAGGTTAATTAACAATAAAAAAAACCAAAATATAGTTATAAAACCCACTTTTTAATATAAAAAATCGAGCCTAGCCCCCTTTCCATGCGCACACCCCCTTGAATGGTCATATGGGGGGCCATGTGGCCACGTGCTATGCGTTGCCCCCCCCTTCCTCGGCTCTCGATCGTGGCGCATTTTTAAAGGACCGGGGCTCTAACTGTTGTAACCGCGCCCGTTTTAGTGGTTGGCACCGGTCCCATGGTAACCGCCCGGGATCCGAGGGCTAGTCATAACCATACATCCCGTAGCGCCCAGTCGTGTGGTGTGTATAGAACCCATGGTGTTAACGCCGAGGGCTGGGGCTAAGCCCCGACCCTTTTTGCCATCGTTCGAACCTTTGACCCAATTCATATAATATTGTCACCGTATGGATAACAAGAACCACCCGCCAGGCGGACGGTTAGCCCATCCCTGTCGGTCCTTTGCGCTATGGGAAGTCGGGGGTTCGACTCCCATGCACACCATAACATTTTATATATAAACCATTGAGCCAATCACGGGATGCCACGTGGCAACCCATGACTGGGCCACATGGCACCTTAACCACCAACCAAAAACTGACACGCGTCAATCGCTAATTAGACCACGCGCCAGAGCCATACTGCCACGTCAACTTGCCACGTCAATCGTCGTACTGTCTCGTCATCCTTCCACGTCAATTGCTGACGTCACCCATGCCACGTGTCACCCTTTCAGTGGTGACATGTGTCACCTCGGGATAGGTCCAGTTGTATGCCCGTACGCCCAAATCTACTTGACACGTGTCATCACCTGGAGCTACCACATGTCGCCTGTACGGACCTACCACATCAGCATATGGACATGCCATGTCAGCATCCGTACGGACTATACGGACTACATAGTCAGCAATTTTTTTTGCATGTTTGACTTATCGGGCAGAATGTGATATCTTCTCCATACGGAGCCCATTTGAAAAAGTAAATATACCAACGGAATCAGGAAGACGAGACAGACGCAATGGCACAGGTTTTGTCGCATTCTGAGCACTTTCATTTTTGAGCATTTTTCAAGCCCTATCAGGCTTCTGGATCCGATTTTGGATCACACCTCCCCACAATAAGACCTTTTGGTCCCCAAAAGGTTACTGACCAGTCAACAAGCTTGGGATAGGCCACCCGGCTTGCTCTCTGTCTTTGAACTCTGTCCTGTGCACCTGTCTCATCAAGATCAACTGTAACACAATCATGATAACTGACAGTATATTTTTAGCCATTTGAACCCTGTTACATCTTACTGAAGCTACTATCATCCATGTAGAAAATATTGCTAATGACAGCATCAAAAAGACGACTGCAAATGAACTGATACATTTTAGATATCTGCACGACATGAGCTTATCTTGAAGCAACTTATGATTGATTTTCCATTCAAAAACCATATCTTGTTCTTGCTTAAGATCAATTACTTCATTTGAAACAATTATTGGTTTG
>JZKD02S2192808.1:265716-280608 GCA_000966675.3 Picea glauca
ATAATCAATGAACATAAGCACACAAACACAGCAATTGATAAAGGAGTTCACCCCTCTTATGGGCTACATCTCCTGGTCCAGCTTCCAATGGATCATTATTATTAATTTCTCAAAATTTCTCAAAAAACATGTCTTACAATGCTCGAACTGACAAACCGACTACTCCAATGGCTTTAGAGCGTCCCAAAACCCCTGTCTGGGCTCTTTCGGCACCTCAATCAGTCGAAAAATGAAGAAGTTAGGCCTCCTGGAAGTCTCCCTCTTCAAGCTTGTTGTCTCTGCATCTACAAAATGCACCCCCCTTGTTTGAACCTGGCTCACATGCAAATTTAAGCGTGAAAACCCAGCATCGGGTGCAACTGCTCCAACGGTGCAAACCATAGGACGATTAAGGGTGCGCCAACCCCTAACCGCCTAGGCACCTGGGCATATGGCAAGTCATGTGACTGCGTGAATGGAAAAAGTAGTTAATTTGTTACAACGGGTATAACCTCCCCGCGCTCCGGTCATATGGGAAACCACGGGCTATATAAAATAACCCCAGGTGCTTTATACACAATGGTATAGTTTAAAATGTGGATTATATGGTATGTAATACAATTGCACGCGGGTAATATTACAATGGTCATATGTTGTGTAATAAAACCATGGGTCGAGGCTAAACCATGGGTCGGGGCTAAGCCTCGGCCCGACCCCCCGTCGAATATTACATAAGTTTGAATTCAAATATAATCAAACATATATATATAACAAGAACCAACTTGTGGTCCAATGGTCGGGCGATCGGGCGAAGGCGCTATGTGGTGGGGGAGGTCTGGGGGTCGAACCCCGTGGACTCCCATAATTTTACATACAACCATAAACCAATCAACGAGTGACACGTGGTGCCCACGGATTGGGCCACGTGTCCTCATACCATTTTCCACCAAAGGACATATGTCACTTCCCGATTCGACAACTATCAACCAACCAGATGTTGCCATGTCATCTGTATGGTCTGTACAATCCTGCCACGTCAGACTGTACAGTCAGCACCAAATTTTTGCATGTTTGACTTGACAAACAGAACGTGATATCTTCTCCATACGAAGCCCATTTGAAAAAGTAAATATACCACTGGAATCAGGAAGACGAGATGGACGCAATGGCACTATTTTCGTCACATTCCGAGCACTTTGAAATTTTGAGCAAAATTTGATCCCCTGATCAGTGAAGGAGGAATCTGAGGATGGTCCTCTTCCTCTTCACTTTTTCCCTTTGAAAAAACACCCAAAACTGGTCGCTTCCATTCCAAGTAATCTTCGTACAAGACTTTCACCATCTCCGACATGGCAAGGAATGTTTTTTGGAAGTCTTTCTCATCTTGAGAAATCCCTTCTTCCGATGCCATCTTCTCGCTGTGAGAAGCTCTTTTTCTCAATCCAATTAATGTATTCTCTGCAACAAGATCACCTTCACCATGCTGTATCTTTTCCCTGGTTAACATGCAACTCAAATCCAAACGTCAACTAGCTCTGATACCCTTGATCCGTAGGATCTTTTAATGACTTATGGTTGAGTTTTAATTTTGCATGCATTAATTAACCATTTGAGAAACTTAGTGAAAGAATGAGGAAAGAAGAGGAATTATGGCAGCCATATACATATATGAATATCTGAAATGAAATAAAAGACAACAAACCATAACACGCAGATTGATAACGGAGTTCGGCACAACTTTGCCTACCTCTTCGGGCCTTTTTTCTTTGGGGGAGGCTTCTTTATTTCTGTTCAAAATCTCAAAAGTACATTGTTGCAATGCCAAATGGCTACAAGACTGATCTGGTCATGTTCTTCCAGATCTCTAGAAGCATGCAAAGAAAATGGCACGCAAAATGGACGTCCGGAGCTCCCAGAAATGGTCCGACAGTGTCTCCTCCTCAAAAGCTTCTCTGTCTCAAAATGGCTTTGGCTTGGCTTCTCTTCAGCATAACTCTGCTCTGAATGCCCTCAATGTTGTCCCCTGGCCTCAAACAAGCCTGGGTTATATATCTAGGGAGTTGGTTTCTCATCTCCAACTTCCTCCAAGAATTTAGGCTCCAAAACTACCCAATAACTCCCAAAAATGGAGAAAATACATTTAACAATAGGTTAATTAACAATAAAAAAAAACAAAATATAGTTATAAAACCCACCTTTTAATAAAAAAAATCGAGCCTAGCCCCTTTTCCATGCGCGCACCCCCTTGAACGGTCATATGGGGGGCCATGTGGCCACACTCTATGCGCTTCCCCCCCCCTTCCTCGGCTCTCGGTTGTGGTGCATTTTTAAAGGATCGGGGCTCTAACTGTTGTAACCGCGCCCGTTTTGGTGGTTGGCACCGGTCCCGTGGTAACTGCCTGGGATCCGGGGGCTAGTCCTAACCTTACATCCCGCAGCGCCCGGTCGTGTGGTGTGTATAGAACCCGTGGTGTTAACGTCGAGGGTTGGGGCTAAGCCTCTGCCCTTTTTTCCGCCGTTCAAACCATTGGCCCAATTCATATAATATTGTCACCATATGGATAACAAGAACCACCCACCAGGCAGATGGTTAGCCCATCCCTGCTGGTCCTTTGCGCTGTGGGAAGTTGGGGGTTCAACTCCCATGCACACCATAACATTTTATATATAAACCAATGAGCCAATCATGGGGTGCCACGTGGCAGCCCACGACTGGGCCACGTGGAAACTTAACCACCAACCACAAACTGACATGCATCAATCGCTAATTGGACCACGTGCCAGAGTCATACTGCCACATCAACTTGCCACATCAATCATCGTACTGTCTCGTCATCCTGCCATGTCAATTGCTGACGTCACCCATGCCACATGTCACCCTTTCAATGGTGACACGTGTCACCTCGGGATAGGTCCAGTTGTATGCCCGTATGCCCAAATCTACCTGACACGTGTCATCACCTGGAGCTGCCACATGTTTCTTTTATGGACCTGCCATGTCAGCGTACATACATGCCATGTCAGCGTCCGTACGGACTGTACGGACTGCATAGTCAGCAATTTTTTTTACCTGTTTGACTTATCGGAGAGAATGTGATATCTTCTCCATGCGGAGCCTGTTTGACAAAGTAAATATACCACCGGAATCAGGAAGATGAGACGGACGCAATGGCACAGGTTTCATCGCATTCTGAGCACTTTAATTTTTGAGCATTTTTCAAGCCCTATCAGGCTTCTGGATCCGATTTCGGATCAGAGTGGCATTTGGAGATGATTCTGGATGTAACATTTTGGATAAATATTTTTTAAAATCCTCATTTTTTATTAATTCCAAAAAAGGTACAGGGATCTTTATTTTCTGGATTTCATTCTCAAAACTGAAGGAAGGGGATGGCTTCAAAATCTCTTTCTTTTTAGGAGGAGGATTTTTTTATCATAACCTATGGGTTTTGAGAGTCTTTTTCCTTGTTGCTCACTGTCATAGCCTTAGCAGAATATTCTTTTTGCACAGGATGATTAGGGGCATCAGTTTTTTCTTCACTCTTATTATATCTCAAATTATATCTACTATCATTTTCCTTTGTTTTCTCTCCCTTTCTTAAATAATTAATTTGAATATTCATTAAATATTTCTCATAAGAGGATTGAGTCAAGTGTGGGGATGGGGATGTATCACCTAAGTAGTGAATCTCAATATCAGCTTCTACCTCCTCTTCTTATTCATCAGCCACTAAATTATTTTGCAAAGGAGCTTGTACCCTTTGATCATCTCTCTCTTTGTTTCTAGGATCTCTGGGAAAGATTTGGGGAGCATTATTTGGTCTCCTGTAGTTACCTTTGTTATCATTGTTATGAGCATTCCTATATGTCTATTTTCCTTTTGATTTTAATTTCTCATTTTCAGTGGAAAGATATTTTACTAGTTTGGTCAACTCATCAACTTGTGAATGGACAGCAAGAGAGTCAGAAGTGGAAGCTTCAGCTCTATTTTTTCTCCTATCTCTATCATATTTTCCCCTGAACTTATCTTATGCCATTATGTTGGATTCTACCTCTAAGGCAGCATCTTGCATATGAAATAAGGAAGGTGACCTCCTCTATCTCAGTAGAAGGTAGAACTTGGGGTCAAAGTCACTGGCATAAGTGATTTTTTCCATGGTTTCAGTGGGTTTGATATCATCAAGGATCTTATTGTACATTAGGTTAAATCTTTTAGAAAAGTCAGAGACAGACTCCCCTTCCTTCCTTTTCAAAGATCCAAATTTGGTGATGTAGTACAAAAAATCCTTTTTGTCACCCCAATGCCTCAATATTAGTAATGGATACAGGGGGAAAACCCCTAAACCACTTCCTAGCCTCACCAAAAAGTCTTTGGACGAAAACCCTCATCCAAACATCTTCATTTTCAATATTTTGGTTATCTGCATAGTTGTAGAAAGCAGCAAGATGTTCCTTAGTTGTTAAATCTTCTTCTCCAATGAACTTGGGCATGTATTTCAAATAATCTCTAGGGGGGAGAACATTCAGTGGCTGAGGTAAGACTAGAGGATAATATCTTGCATCCACTATGGCATCCATCTTATTTGTAGGGGGGTTAACCACTACCATTTGTCTTTGGATCCTAGGAGAGAAAGGAGACAAAGGAGACTTGGTTGTGAGCAGATTAGGAGAAGAAGGAAAGGATGATGGGGAAGTTTCATTCTTCACAACAACAGGTTGAGTCTTGGAAGAGGACGGTAAATTTTGTAAAGGGGACAAGGTTCCCTTCCCTTTGGCAGTGTTAGCACTCCAGGAAACTCTCCTAGGCTCTATATCAGAGATGCCTGGTAACTTAATCTTTTTAGTAACTATTTTCTCAATAATAGGTGTGGGTTTGGATCAAGATGAATATCTTAATCATTGGATTGTATCTTCAAGACATTCTAGCTATATTCATGCAATACAAGGCCTTCAGGAGCTATTATCAGATAGGTTTGTAAATCAAATGGATAAGAAAACCAATCAATTAACCAGAACATACATAGGCAATATATATGATGGGTCAACAAACTAGCCAAAGATGCTTATGATTCTTGCTTAACAGTCAATAGTAAGATGACAGTTACCATGGGACCATTAAACATAGACAAAAGAATGATTTCAACTCATATCCATAGACAAATATGAAGGAGAGTCTGACAATAACAAATGAAAGAAGCTTGCAGGATTAATATATTAAAGAAAGTGTCTTTTTTACAACAACTGTAGATTATAGAACTCAAAATCGAACCCTGTGTTCATCAAATGTTCTTGGCTTTATAGCGTTTTACAAACAGTTTCCAGATCCTAGATTACTGGATCCAATTTTTCCAAAAATAGAAAATCAATAATTAGCCCAAGTAGACTAGATCAATTCAACTTCTCGACTGATATTTATGTTCTTTAGATTCTTGGCAGGTGTAGTGATCCTTCTGAGGCTGCTAGATCTCATGTGATATGGGAGGAGTTGAACTTGACCCCTGTTGACAGTCAAACAATCTTATATCCTTGACAATAGCTAACCATTGTTTAACTTTTTTGTCTTTTAAAGCATCTCCAAAACCAAAACAAACTCTTGATAAAGATGTCATTAATTATCTTCCATCGATTGGAACCATTTTTTAGTCTTTTGAACAAGAAAAACTTGGATCTGTGAAAAAACATTATCTTTCTGCCTTATCAGTGCTTTCGATAGCTATAGAAAATAGGGTTTGGGCCGATTTGCTACCGAAAGTTCTGCTTTCGGTGGCTAATAAACAATCGATATGTTCACCTAAGCCATCGAAACCTGAGATTATAAAAATTTCAAAAATACCCTTGTCTTAGCTCAAAAACGCCTCAGGACTGATCTTTTTAGGCTTCTGTATCTTGCTCAAAATTTGTAGGGTTACTGGTTGCCTCTGGTTCATTGCACTGAACTGCCACCTCTGCAAGGGTCTCAAGAGAAGAATGAGCCTAGTGTTTTGAAGACATTGTTTTTTTCCTCAAAGCCCTGACCTTTTTCTTCAAACCCTGAGCTACTCTCCATAAGTTTTTGTAGTCCTTTACAATCTTGTTTTTCTTTTTCTTCTCCTTTATGCTTTCATGGGATAATATTTCCAAAGTTGAGTTTCTTTCTGCAAAGTTGGCACAGATCCCCTTCCCTTAGGCCGAAATCAGCGTAGGATCTTTTCCAAACCACGTGAAGAGTTAATTAAACCCCTTTTGTTTAAGCCCCGAAAGATTTTGGGTTTCGCGAGTTGGAGGTTCTCGATGCTATGTCACAACTTTTACAATCGCTGAAATGTGAAATGTCAACGAAGGTTGACTCCTCCAACGTGAAGAGCACATGCCACTAGTTACCCACTAGTTTCATCTTTCGGGACTTTGAGAAAACAGCCAACAGTCATTCCTCTGCCCTTATGATTCCCTGAATTCTGAAATTCCTCCTTTGGTGAAATCAACGGCCTTTCGGAATTTTCATCGAGCCTTGACCACTCCTTTGACTTTCACCGCACGTATCCTCTGACTGATACTTGGGACCCACCTTTCAGCGTTTCTCTCTTCTTCATTTCGGGAGTTGTTTTGACCATGCAACTCTACCTCTTGAGTCCCGAAACCCTGAAACTCGATTGGTGCCCAATAGCTATTGTCCCTCAACCTTTCAGGAATTTTTCCTTTCACTCTTCGAGATTTCGTGACTCGTGAAAACCCACAGTAGGGAGTTTCCTTACCTTTTGGAACTCTGATTCCCGAATTCCTGAAGCCTCACTTCCCACATGATCTATGGTTGAGATCTTCCTCGATTCGACGGCTCTAGATCTTTCGAGATTTTGCGAACCAGGAGTTTGAAACTCTCGATTCCAAAATCATAGCCTTCTCTACTTCCCGAACCTCGGAATGTTGAAATGTTGAAATTCCACTCCAAAGACACGTCTTGTTTCACGACTTCGGGGTTTTCAATGCAAAGGGCCCCGGCTCCTTATCATCAAAATTTCTGAAATGATGAACCCCGGAATGCCAAAATGTCGAATATCAGGGTGGTGGGTTCGTCCAACTCCTAACCACCTTATAGCTCCTCTGTATCTTATGGTCCTTGCGACTTCGCGAGTTCTCCATGGAGAATTTTGACCGTCCGATTCACTCTTCAATAACTTCAGCCCAAACGACTCGGTGTTCTTCCTCCTAAACTTGACTTCTATGAGACAGTTACAATCTTTGTCTCCCTTTGAACACTTCAAGGGTGTTATCCTTCTTGATCTTTCACTTGCAAACTCAAGCTTCTAAAATGGATCCCTGCACGCACTCCTTGTGGCAACTTTCAAAGAACCTTTGGTTATTTGATTCTTCGACCCTGTGCACTCTTTGCAACAGTAATCTCTCAATATTCTTTCTGGATTTATAAAATCCAAGGCTTCAATTGGCCTGCGCACACCTTGCACGGCTTTGTGCTTCACCTGCACTTCAGCCGGTATGAGAACAATGATATCTCTCCTGAGATTTCTAAGATAAAACTCAGATCCTCGTCAACGCACACCTTGTGGACGTTCACTATACTCTTTGTAGGAATTCTCAAGAAGAGAAACAATTGAAACTCATTCTTCTCCTCTCTCAGAATTCATACATTCAAAATGAAATCACACACACAATACAGCATTGAAATAAATGCATAACAGAGAAACAAAGCAACTGTAAACATACCATTTAACTAATGTAAACAGTAAGCATCATAACACCATGAAAATTGAGTCAAAGTTTCATATATTAACTCAAGTGCTCCTGTACATGGGTTCTTCTCTACAGCTCTACAGCTTATGAATTCTGAATGATCATCAAAATTTACAATGATACAAGGGTGAGGGTGTCTATATCCGTTTCCCCTCCTATGCTTCTAAACTATCTAATCTATTAAATTAAATCTACCTACTTGCATTCATTACGCATAAATGCCTCTACATTCGACAGATGAGAGCAACGCTCAAGATTTGTTTACAACATCTAGATATAAATGTAAGTACGCTTCCCTTAGCCATTACATTAATGTTCATTCATTACTCTCAAAACACTTCAAAATGTGTGTTGGTGCTTTTCCAGCTATCTCTTTCTTTTACGTTTCTTGGATGCCTACTTACGATGCTCCTGCATCAAAAGTTTTTTTATATAGTTTCATACCTAGTTTTTATTACCCTTTCTAGCACTTCTTGCTCAGCTAGATTATTCTTAAACTTCTTGATTTCTTTTGATTTATTTTGCTTCACTTGTTTGCTAGATGAGGCATCTGCAATTTGTGGTTCTTGTTCTTCTCGGGGTGTAGGTGATGGAAGGTTCTCATAACTTGTTGTGTATATATCCACAAAAATAGAATTGTCACGCCCGGTGGTAACTAAATCCTCATGCCCTGTTTCAAATTGTTTCTCTTCATTCTCTGAATCTGTGTAAGGAGGATTGAGAATGTTTTTGTTCACTGGGAATTCTTTGGCCTCTTCTTCTTCACTGTTGAAATTCAATTTCTTCTTAGTTTTGCCTAGCTTAGAGGAAGGAGAGGGTTGATTGACTGGGGTTGGAGAGATAGCTCTCCTCCTCCTCTTTCCACTTCTGGGAGTGGAGGATTTCTTGGAATGAGGAATCTTTTTTCCCTATCGATGAACCTCAGTCTGGAAATCATTCCAGAATAAGAATTAATTCCACTCTTTACCTTTTCTTTGCAACAGCTCACAAACCAACAGTTTGATTAAACTATGGTGGGATAATCTACCTACAACTTGACTAGGTTTGGCCTTGACTTGATGAGCCATCTTGAATAAGCTTCGGTGGAGGAAATAGGGAAGATTGAGTGAGTTTCTACTAGTCAAATGGTTTATAAGTTTAAAATGATAAATCATCACCCTGTTGTATCGCCCTTCACAGGTTATATAAACCATTATAGCTTTCAATAACTTCTGCCATTTCTCTTCAAGCAAAGATACAAGAATATATTTCTTCCATATCAAACCCCTATGTTTTGATTTTAAATAGGTCCTGAATTCAACATTCTTAATAACAGTGGTTTTAAACCATTTCTCTCCAGTCGTGGGAAGCTCTGTGAATTTGGCTATGAGGGCTTCATCAATCTCTAATTCATCAGGGTTGAGGATTGTTTTCTTTCCATCGAAATTGAGGGCGAAGGCCTCTGCCACCTGCTGATGAAAACTCTGTAATTTTTTGCAAAAATTGTAACACCTTGCATCCTTGAACATTTTACATACCTCCAAGTGTGATTCTAGGTAAACGATATCATTGAGTTCCTTCCTCGGGGTTGATGTTCCTTTCTTCATTTTCCACGATGTTTTCGCACATTTGTGATCGAAGGAGTGGATTTCAGGAAGAGTTACATTGCATAGACTTAGCAAAAATCGGCTTGGATGAGATAAAATGGAGATAACTGGGGTGAGCTTTTGAACGTGGCACTAATTGCAAGGAGTGCGGAGAAACGGTTGATGATTTGCAGTAGTCATGGCAAATAACTGAAATAAATGGAGAGTACATAAGCACATGGCTTAGTGATATAGTGATCTGGAAAGATTCGCTTATATCATAGAGGGATCAGCTTTCGGTCGTGAACAGTTATTTCTCCATCCTTTCGGCAGCTTGTGCAATCATGGAAATGTCGAACCCATCGGTTGAAACGTGTGATAGGACATGCTTGGTCTTTCCCGGCTTCAACGATTTCGGTGGCTAAAATGGCCCTGGATTCCTTTATTTAATCTTCTGAAAGCTAAGGCTTTTGGTGGCTAATGAACAATCGATATGTTCTCCTAAGCCACCAAAACCTGAGATTTGAATTAGATCAAACAAAAACTAAACGAACTTTTATTTAAACTTTATTACATGGGTAAAGCTTGGAAAAATGAACCTTTAAAAAAAATTAAAAGTACCTTTTTAAAAGACTCCCTATCACCTAAAATGCAAAATCTCGATTGATTTATTTGAGGAGATAACACTGGATCCTATTGGGGGTGAAAGCTTCCCTGTGAGGTTTCAAGAACCATAGAACCAATGCCTTTCCTGAGAAACAAAAATTTAAACCTATCTACTAGTGTTTCCATTGGGCATGGAGTTATTCTATACAAGGCTTCAAAGCCTTAGATGAAATAGAGTTTCAGAAAATGCCCGTTGACTAGGCCACCAAACATTTCTTCACCTCCCAGACTTTGCAAAATGAAGGTGTTGTTGTGTTGTACTTGAGTTATCATGAAAGGACCGGTCCACAAAGATTTAAACTTGTCGTGTTTGCCTTTATCTTGTTTGAGGGCGTCCCATTTCAAAACCCAGTCACCAACTTGAAAATCATCCACCTTTTCCTTTCTGTCAAAAGTGTCCTTGATCCTCTTTTGATGAGCCTATGATTTATCCACCAGTTGTTCTCTGACCTGCTGCAATTCTACCAAGTCAAGCATTCTTCTTGTCATATCATTTGATTCGGTATTCTCCTCCTGAAAAAATTTAGCCACTGGTAAAACTAGTTGAATAGGGAAAATGGCATCAGTACCATAGACCAATTTGAAGGAAGAAGCTCCTATGGATTTCTTGTTAGTTACTCTGTCTACCCAAAGAGAAAACTTTAGTTTAGAATCCCAACTCTTTTGATTCTCCTTCAACAGCTTTCTGATGATTCTGATTAGACTCTTATTGGATGACTCTGTAAGGCCATTACCTTGAGGGTAGTAGCGAGTAGAATGTACCAATTGAATGCCCATTTATTTACACATGTCAACCAATGCATCGACTTTGAAATTTGTTGCATTATCTATTACTAGCCTTTTTGGGCAACCAAATATGCTCAGGATGTTCTCATAAAGAAACTTCATGACGACCTGATGAGTGTCATTCCTGGTGGGTATTGCCTCTATCCATTTTGTAAAATATTCAGTGGCTACTAAGATCCATCTATGCTGACCACTAGATGAAGGGTTAATATTGCCTATAAAATCTAAATCCCACTGTTGAAAAGGACCATTCACTACAATAGGTCTCAGGGGAAGAGATTTTAGTTGTTGTTTTCCTGTGAATCTTTGACATTTATCACAAGATTTCACAAAGGCACACACATCTGAAAAAAGAAAAGGTCAATAATACCCAGCCCTTAAAATCTTATGAGTTGTGGTCTTCCAGTAAGGGTGGCCTCCACAAATACTTGAATGAAACTGATGTATGACTTCAAATGACTCTTCTTTGTCTAAACATCTTAGTAGTAAACCAACAGGATATTTCCAATACAAAAGATTATTATAAATGAAAAAATTAATTGCTCTGAGCTTAAGGGCTCAGGCTTGAGTCATTCTCAGTTCAGGAGGAACTTCCAACTTCTATAAAAAATGAATAATATTTGAATACCACTCACATGAGAACAAATGCTTGGCCACCTACTGGTTGTTATGTTGTCCTTCCGCTGCTACCTATGTCTACAAACTTGCTGAACTTTCCCCAATGAAATTTATGTCCAAAAGATCACAGTTTTCTTCCGTCAAAAGCTTGGCAAGGCCTTGGACTTTTACCAGCTTAGTGGGATTCACTTCTATGTCGAACTCAATTAGCTTTGAGATCCATTTAGATCTCTTTCCATCAATATCAGGCTGAGTCAAGACATCCTTCACAAAGGATGAAGGAACATAGGCGATAACCTTTGCATGGAGGATATAAATTATGAAATCTTTTAATGACTTAATGAGATCATAAGCTTATTTTTCTATAGGATCATACCTTAGTTCAACGTCTCTGAGTGTTTTTCTGAAAAAGGCCACTGGGTGATCAAGACTTTCATCATCTTTTTGTAACAAGATTGTTGCCACTGTGTCATAGGAAGAAAAGGAAAAAATATAGAAGTTCTTGGTGTAATACAGACTGATTAAAGTGGGGGATTCCATGATAGCCTATTGATATCCTGAAATGAACTTCTTGCATTGTCTGTCCACTTTATCTCGGATCCCTTTTTTAGCATAGAAGTTATGTGTTTCACTAACTCAAGGAAATTTGGAATAAATCTTCTGACAAAATTTATCTTACCGAGTAGAGATTGGATATCCTTCTTTGACCTTGGTATGGACAACCTATGAATTGCTTCCACCCGAGTTGGATCAATTCTCACATCTTCTGTTGAAACTATGTGGCCTAGGAGCTTTCCCTTCTTAAGAGAAAATTGAGACTTTTTGGGGTTCAATGAAATCCTGAACTATCTGCATTTCATAAATACTCTTTTCATATGCTTCAGGTGCTCTTCATGACTACTGGAATAAACTGTGATGTCATCAAGATATATGAGGAAAAATTTGTCCTTTTCTCCCACGAAATCTATGTCCATGGCCCTCTGAAAAGTGGCCCTAACATTCATCAATCCGAATGGCATCTTGGCGTACATGAAGGTACCCCAAGGAGTAGTAAAGGAAGTTTTTTCTTGGTCATCAGGATGTACAGAAATCTAGTTATAGCCTGAGAAACCATCTAGGAAAGACATGACAGTGGCCCCTGATATTCTTTGCAGCAAATGTTCCATATTGGGTAGGGGATAGTTGTCTTTCTGTTAGGGTCCTAACCCGCACATAGGTAGAGCAATATATTCGGATGTAATAAAGGTCAATATTAATAAGGCCTTTCAATAAAATAGAATAAGGCAGATGTAAGAATACATAATAGAAGATTCTTCTTCTAGAAGGATCTTCCTCTAGATGCTTCTCTTGATAGACATATTTAGTATAAATAAGGGTCGAGGGTATGAAAACCCTAGCTTGGAGATTATTTTAATAGAGCATTTCTCGACTGGAGGTTACCCCCTCAAAGAGGCCCATGAACATTGCTTTATGAATCAAAGTGTTATTTATATTGTTGTTCTTATATCATTTATGTGTTGTTGTGGAGATTATGCTGGTTATATTATTGTTATTCTGCCATTTCTGGCATTTTATTTTTGTTCTGCATACTTTTTATATCTGGTATATTACAAGTGGTATTAGAGCACTTTCCTTGGCAGAAATTGTGGGAAATTTTTTTCAGGGTAGAGACGTATTATGGTGTCTTTAAGCCACAGAGATTTGTCGTTACGTGAATAAACCCACGATTGAGGGATTCATACACGCAGGAAATACAAGTGGTTCTTAAGTGCACATCTATTGGTCACCCTTGTAACCCATGTTGGTACCCCTTCGAGTGGTAGCGCATCAAATAGAACCTGTGTACGGATCGACCTAGATTTCCTGAAACCCTCTTTAGATAAACCGATCGGCGGCCTGACTGCTATAGTTCCACCGAGAACAACACTTGGGAAGATACTCTCTAGTACTTGGGTAGTCGTGTAGTATAGCTAAGGGTATGGTCTATCCTCCTCAGTTAGTGCCCTGATATATTGGGCCAAGTACTACTGTTGGACCCCGCACATATATCAGAGAGATATAGCACAGGGAAAACCCTTGTCTGTAGAACCCTTGAATACCTAACCCTTGGGGGATAGAAACATAAGAAAATTAAAACAGACAATATCTATTTTCGCGCAACTGTGTTCGAGTTGCCAAGTAAATACACATTTCTTTCTAGTTAAGCATTTGGGGATTTCATCACTGTAGTATTCTTCAGACCAGAGTACAACTCCGAAAAAAAAAATTATGGAAATGTTTTCACCATTATTTGAGACCTATTCCATTGGATTCATCTCTTTTCCCTTATCACATTCATCCACATCATTTTTAAGAAAAAAACTTTACCCCACCCGCCCCTTTTCAGTTCACCCATCCTCATGGCCCATACCCATAGCCAAGACCTGGAAGCTCGCTTCAACACCTTGCAATCTGGTCTCCTCGAGACCCAAAAAGAAGTGAAACAACTCAGTGCCAATGTTGCCTCCATCAATACATCCATCAATACAACCATGCAGTCCTCAATGAGGGAAGTCAAACAAGAACTGACCACCCATCTTGAATCTATCTTTGCATCACTCTGCACCAAACTGAAGATCCCTACAGATGACCCTTTCTCTGACACACCTCCAAAGACTGAAGGTGAACATTCCTCCCATTCCCATACCTTTCAACACCATCACTTTCAATGTGACCTACGCATTCTGCGGGTGGATGTGACCAAATTTGATGGCTCAGACCCCAGTAGTTGGGTAACCCAAATGGAACATTATTTCTCTTTATATGGAATTACAAATGACTTGGCCAAACTCCGGTATGGTGTTTTCCAACTAGATCAAGAACGTTGGCAATGGTGGCAATGGAGAAAAACTTCCCATCAAGGGTATATTGCTTGGACCCAATTTGTGACAGAGCTTTATGAATGCTTTGACGTTGACACCAACCATTTGGGCCATTTGACAAAGTTGAAACAATTAGGAACAGTAAAAGACTTCATAGCTTCCTTTGAGCACCTGGCTTTTCGAACAGAGGGCGTAACTGATGCTTTCTTTCAAGAGCGTTTTATCAGTGGCCTCAAGGATGAGATTTAGGTCCATGTCCTCATGGCTTGACCTTCAAGTTGGGTGGAGGCTACTAAAAGAGATAAAGAAGCACAAAAGGATGTATCCTCTCAAAACTATAAACCCTCCTTTATCCCTCACCCTAAACCCGTAAATCCCACTACTCCCTCCGCCTCATTAAAGATCCAAAAATTGACCAGGGCTAAAATGGTTGAATGCCAACTCAAAGGCCTTTGTTATAATTGTGATGAAAAATATTTCTCGGGCCACAAGTGTAAGGAACAAAAGATTTTTATGGCCATCTCTGACAATATTTCGGAAGAGGATGTTGAAACTCCCCTTGTGTTTGAATCACCTGAAATCACTGACATAACCCCTCCCTCAGACCCTCCCGAAGTGGAACCGGTCATTTCCCTCAATGCTCTCACTGGCTTCTTCGCTCCCCAAACCCTCAAGTTAATCGGTTACATCAA
>JZKD02S2192808.1:280658-299698 GCA_000966675.3 Picea glauca
CATGAAATGTGGAGGGCATTGTGAAAATGTGTGTCTCCAAATCGGTGACTACCACCTAAAATCCCATATGCTTTCTATCAACATGGACGGTTGTGACATTGTGTTGGGTGCAGACTGGCTAAGGACTTTGGGTCCCATTCTCATGGATTTTAAGGAATTAACCATGTAATTTGACCAGGAAGGCCACCAATATAAATTCCAAGGCATCACTATTGGTTCACCTAAGGTCATTAGTTCCCATCACATGGAAAAGCTGCTCAAAAAAGGTCATTCTGGTGTCATTGCCCAACTCCATGCCATACAAGCAATAAAGACACCCCTAGTGCCGCAAGACCTCCAAGCCCTCCTTTCTAAAAATCAAATGGTATTTTCCACTCCCCAAGGACTCCCTCTATCCCGCGGTGTTCATGATCATTCCATTCCCCTTGTACCTGGAAGCCTTCCTCCCAATATCTGTCTGTATCACCACCCCTTTTCACAAAAAAATGAAATTGAGAAAATGGTCCAGGAACTCCTTAATGCATGCGTTATCCACCCTAGTACAAGCCCTTACTATTCTCCTATAGTCATGGTCTTGAAGAAAGAAGGGTCTTGGAGAAGGTGTCCTGACTTTCGTGCCCTCAACAAACTGACCATTAAAGACAAATTTCCCATTCCTGTCATTGATGACCTCCTGGATGAATTGAGTGGCGCCCAATTCTTTAGTAAACTTGATCTTCGCTCGAGCTATCACCAGATACGTATGAAAGAGGCATACATTCCCAAGATAGCCTTTCAAACTCATGAGGGACACTATGAGTTTTTGGTCATGCCCTTTGGCTTGTGTAATGCCCCCTCCACCTTCCAAAGCCTCATGAATCATGTCTTATGTCCCTTTATCCGTCATTTTGTCTTAGTTTTCTTTGATGATATCCTCATCTATAGAAAAACATGGACAGACCATCTTACTCATGTGGATCGAGTTCTCCATCTACTCTCTCAGCACTAACTTTTCCTGAAACAATCTAAATGTGCTTTTGGTGCCTCAGAAGTAGAATACTTGGGTCATCTGGTTGGCAAGGATGGCGTCAGGGTGGATCCGAAAAAGATTGAAGCTATGCAAGACTAGCCGCACCTAAAGACTCTCAAAAGATTGCATGGATTTCTGGGCTTAACAGGGTATTATCGCAAGTTTGTTAAGAATTATGGAAAGATTGGAGCACCTCTCACTGCTCTCCTCAAAAATAACTCTTTCACTTGGACTCTAGCCGTTGCTCAAGATTTTCAAACCTTGAAGATGGCCATGTGCACCACTCTGATTCTGGCCCTTCCTAATTTCACAAAGACCTTTTTGTTTGAATGTGATGCCTCAGGGAAAGGAATCGGTGTTGTCCTTATGCAAGAGGGTCGACCTTTGGCCTTCACCAGCAAGCAACTATCTGAAAGGAATCTGGGAAAACCCATCTATGAAAAGGAAATGTTGGCTATTCTTCATGTCGTTGATTTGTGGCGCCCTTATCTCTTGGGGAAATGTTTCCAAATTAATACAGACCATCAAAGCCTCAAGTACTTTCTGGAACAACGCATTTCCTCCTGGAGCAACAAAAATGGGTGACTAAGCTCTTTGGATATGATTATGAGATCATTTACAAGAAAGGCAAAGACAATGTGGTGGCGGATGCACTGTCCTGAAAATATGAAGAAGAAGGATCCATTTTTTCTCTTTCCTTCATTGTACCAGATTGGCTCCAAGATGTTCGCAAGGAATGGCTACAAGATCCCAAAAGTTTGCATCTGATCCAGCAATTGCAGACTAATGCTTCAACTCCCCTAGGGTACTCTTGTCTCCAGGATGAGCTTCGATACAAAGGTCATTTGTATTTAAGTAAACAATCAAAGCTTAAATCCATGGTACTTTCTAAGCTTCATGCTACACCCACAGTGGGGCACTCTGGGTTCACCAAAACCTATGATGGGGTCAAACGTTCTTTTTTCTGGGATGGTATGAAACAGGACATCCATAATTTTGTCATTGAATGTGATGTGTGTCAATGCAACAAGGGAGAAACAGTCAAATCTTTGGGCACACTACAACCGCTTTCGATTCCACCTGCTATTTGGAAGGATATCTCTATGGACTTTATTACCGGAATACCCAAATTGGGAAATAAATCAGTCATTATGGTGGTTGTGGATGGCCTTTCCAAGTATGCTCATTTTTGTGCTCTTCAACACCCATTTACTGCCTCCACGGTGGCTCAAATTTTCATGGACTGGGTCTTCAAGCTTCATGGCATGTCACACTCTATTGTTTCTGATCGTGACCCAACTTTCACAAGAAATTTTTGGCAAGAACTGTTCAAGCTACAGGGCACCCAATTGCATCTCAGCACAGCTTATCATCCCCAAACTGATGGTCAAACAAAATTTTTCAACAAGTGTTTGGAAACATATCTGAGGTGTTTTGCCTCTGAAAAGAAAAATCAGTGGGCTCAATGGTTACCCCTATTTGAATGGTGGTACAACACTTCCTAGCATACAACTATACGCATGACTCCTTTTGAAGCGGTATATGGACAGAAGCCACCTTCAGTTCTCTCATACTTGTCAGGTACCTCGAAGGTCCAGGCGGTTGACCAAACAATTATAGTTCAAGAGGATATTCTTCATACCCTCAAAGAGAACTTGGTCATGGCACAGAATCGCATGAAGCAACAAGCAGATCAAGGTCGCTCTGAATTTCAATTTGCAGAAGGGGATCAGGTGTTTCTGCGACTACAACCATACAAGCAAACTTCCCTCGAGGCTGAGCATTGTCAAAAGCTAGCGCCCAAATTTTATGGTCCTTATACAGTTCTCAAGAATGTGGGACAAGTCACCTATCAGTTAGCTCTGCCCAGTCATTCGAAGCTACATCATATTTTTCATGTTTCATGCTTAAAGGAGGTGATTGGAACTAGGTGCCAAATTCAAACCAACCTTCCCGAGTTAGCTGAAGAAGGATCCATTTGGCTATATCCAGAAGCAGTTTTGGACCAGTGTGAGCATCATCTGCATCAGAGAACCATCAAGGAAGTGCTAGTCCAGTGGAAAGATACAACTCCAGCAGATGCCACTTGGGAACCAACTACCATTCTGCAGCAGTTTCCACATCTCAAGCCTTGAGGACAAGGTTGTTTTTAAGGGGGAAGACATGTTAGGGTCCTAACCCGTACATAGGTAAAGAAATATATTTAGATGTAATAAAGGTCAATATTAATAAGGCCTTTCAATAAAATAGAATAAGGTAGATGTAAGAAGACCTAATAGAAGATTATGCTTCTAGAAGGATCTTCCTCTAGATGTTTCTCTTGATAGACATATTTAGTATAAATAAGGGTCGAGGGTATGAAAACCCTAGCTTGGAGATTATTGTAACAAAGCACTGCTCGACTAGAGGTTTCCCCCTCGAAGAGGCCCATGAACATTGCTTTCTGAATCAAAGTTTTATTTTTGTTGTTCTTATATCATTTATGTGTTATTGTGGAGATTATGCTGGTTATATTACTATTATTCTAGCATTTCTAGCATTTTATTTATGTTCTGCATACTTTGTTTATCTTGTATATTACACTTTCTTTGAGAATTTATTTAGGTTTCTAAAGTCAACACATAACCTGATCTCACCATTTTTATTTCTCACTATCACCAGATTTACAATCCATTTAGAGTATCTTAAAGGGATTATAATTTTGGCATCAAGAAGCTTTTTTATTTCTCTTTCAATTACAGGCAATAGGAGAGGACTGATAGGTCTCAGTTTTTGTTTGAAAGGGATGGTGTCTTTCTCAAGGGGAATATTATGTTGAATGAACTCAGGGTCATAGGTTTTCGGATCACTGTATTTCCAGGCAAAAACATCAGCAAATTCCTTCATAATGTTGCAATATTCATACCTCTGATTAGCGGTTAATTCAGCAGTCAGTTTTATGAATTTAGGATGATTTTGGATTCCTATATTGTGCTCATGGATAGTAGGATCTTTCTCCTTCTTATTAGGTTTGTAGGGGACATCATTATGATCGAAAATATTCTCAAGAGGCACCAAACCCCAAGGTATATAAATGTTGGGAAGTTGAACGATATCATGCTAACCCATTTTTCTTTTAAGCTTAGGCTTCTTGGATTCCTCTACATTTTTATTTTTCTGGTCAATATGCATATCAGAAAATTCATCTACCACCTGGAGAAATCTACTAAGCTCATCATCATCTTCAAAAACTTTCCAATATTTAATATTGTCGGGCACGGATGGTCTATATTTGACTTGGATTTCATAATTGAGTCTAGGAGGCATGGGAGGAACAAACATACTGGCTGAAATAGAAAGGGAATCAACAAGATGATTTATAGCTCTGGGTACATAAGAAATGTCAAAAATGGAAAAAGAGTCCCTGATTTTCCATACCTCATCCCTATAGGCTTTCAATCTGACATGTTTTGCTTGGAAAGTATTGTTCACTTGCTATATGATGAGATCCATATATCCAAACACTTTTAGTCCTTTGATTCCCATATCCTTGGAAGAATTTAATCCCAATAGAAAAGACTCATACTCTGCTATATTGTTAGTAGTTTTGAAATCAAGCTTAAAAGACAAATGCATAGCCTCCTTCGAAGGAGAAATCAAAACTACACCTGCACCTATTGAGTCTTTGGTACTAGCACCATCAAAGAAGATGGTCCACATGGGAGTACTCTCTCCATCATTCTGCTAATAAGTAGGCTTAGTGAGCTGCAAAGGAGCTGGTTGAGAATCATCTATTTGAAGAATGCATGAGCCAAAGTCTGTGTCTAAAGCATAAATGGGATGGTTTACAGAATTTTTTCCATCACTAATGATGTAGGCAAGTTGATTCTCTCTGTAAAGTCTCTTTAGCTCTCCTCCAAACACTGGGACTATGGCATATGAAAGATCCATCTGCAAGGTACCCCCCATTATTTTTTTCCATGAACATGACAAGAGGAGGCCAAACTTCGGTGGGATATCAGCCACTACAATGTCCATTACCATGTTTCTCATTGGCAACTGAGCAAGATTTATAACAAGGTCTTTTATGAGGTCGGGGCATCTAACTTTCCTAGAGTCAAAAGAGAAGAGGTCATGATAAGGTTTTGTGACGTCAAGCCCAAGTTCATCCATCACTGCTTTAGGCATAAGATTGTGTGACGCTCCTGAATCAAGCAAGCAGTTGTGAAGGATCTTGTCATGGATATTTAGGGATATGTAGAAGGGTGGACAAGATTCATATCGGTCTTCTACCATAGGTCCTATAGTCACTTTGGCTTGTCATCTTGTAGGTTTACGTAATCAGTAGATGGAGGATTCTTTGGTTCAAGGGACTTCAGGATAGTAGACTTGAAAATGCCATTCTTCATAAGTTCAGTCAATGGCATAGGTATTTTTACTTTCTGAATTTATGATTCAAAATTAAAAGAGTATGATAATCTATCAGAAGGCTTTACCTCATTAGGGGGAGATCTGAGGATGACTTTCTCTTTGGCTTGGGGCTGCAATTGCTTCTGCTATTTTTTGTAGGAGTGGAGGTCTGCTTTACAGGAGCAATAAGCTATTTGGCAGCAACTTCTTTCTTTTTCCTGGGAGCAGCAAGCAATGGCTTTGGAGTAGCAGTCTTAGATCTTAAATTGTAACCTAGCTTATCATCTGTCTGATAAAAATATTCTTCAATGCTTGCCTCATGAATATGTTCATCCATCTGGGCTTCCTCATAATCTACTTGTGTCAAAAAGGAGGAATCATTTTCATCCTCAAAGCAATTGATGTCATCTTCTTATTCAATTTCATCATGAGGTAGCTCTTGTTCTTCTTCTAGCATTGTGTTTTGTAAGGGGGCCCTGATTCTTTGATCATCAGCTACATTCTTGTCTCTCTGAAGGATCTGGAACTGTTGGTTGTTCCTTCTGTAAGGGAATGCATTGGGATTCCTGGGAGCATAAGCATTAGGATCTTTAATTCTTGTTGGTTGTTGGCTCTGAATTTTCAGTTTTGACATTTCCGAGGTCAAGTTATCCAACATTTTGGCCATATTTTCCATTTTGGTATTTGAAAGGTCAGCAGAAGACTTCTTTCTCTCAAATTTTCCTTTAATTTTCTGAGATGCCATAATGTTAGATTCAACCTCAAGAGCAGCATCTTGCATTAAAGCGAGTGTGGTTGATCTTCTTTCTCTAAGGATTAAGCAAAACTCTAGATCAAAGGAAGAAGAGTAAGTGATCTTTGTTGATGCATCAATTGGCTTGATCTCTGCAGGAATCTTGCCGAACATCTTATTAAATCTTTTGGTGAAGTTTGAGACTGACTCCCCATTTTTTCTTCTTAGATTTCTGAATTCAGAGATGTAATACAATAGATCTCTTCTTTCTCCCCATTGTTTCAAAACACCTCATCTAACTGCTCAATACCTGCCACTGAATTTGTTGGTAGCTCCTTGAACCACTTCTTGGCTTGGCCATCCAATATTTGAACAAAAATTATGGTCCAAACATCTTCTTTTGAAATTTTAATGTTCTTAGCATAAGCATAGAAAGCTTCTATATGTTCTTTAGTAGTATAATCCCGGGATCTGGTAAACTTTAGCATATATTTCTGATAATCTCCTGTCAGCATGGCTGATAAGAGATTGGGCAACACAAGAGGGGCATATCTATTGGCTAAGATTTGTTCCATCTTGGTCAAAGGGATAGCCATGGAAATCTTGGGGGTTGATGTAGAGGAAGAAGCTTCAGAAGATGATGGCTGAGATGGGATAGGTGAGACTATAAACAATGGTTGTCTTACTTCAGTGAGGAAAGAAGGAGAAACACTGGTAGGATGACTACCCTGGGAAAAATTTCCTAAATAGGGTGGAAAATAAGAGGCTCTGTAAAATTGAGCGAGTAGTAAGGCTAAGTTTTCTTCACCCTTAGAGGAAAGATCTTGTAAAATATCTTCAAGAACAGGTAGAATGGTATGAGTATGGAATACACCCTCCATAGGCTTAGTTGGTGAAGAATTCAAAGAAGAGGAAGAGTCCTTTTGCTGAAGGGATCCTACAACTTCTTCTCTCAAATTGGATGTAATAACATGCTTAGAAATAGAACCTATAACATCAGAGGAAATTGAAGGCTCCTCACCTTTCAAGTTTTCTGACACAATTTCAATTTTCTAAGAACTAGAAGTTTCAGTAGAAGGGGATTCAACAAGAGGTTCTTTAGATACAAAACAAGAAGTGTTTCTTGAAATACCTGGATTAGATGCTCTTGCAGATATGGAAGTTTGTCTTTGCAAATATTTTCCCCTTCTGATGATCTTCTCAGGATCTGGAACTGGTGCTGCCAGTGGTCTTTCTTGGTTTTCCCTGGTGTGAGCCCTTCTCGAAGCCACTTCATTCAAATGGAGTCGCCAAATAGATGGTTACAACCCAAAATGTGTCCAAACTTTGTCTATCATCAAAGTTATATATTTTCGTCTCCTAGGGAAGTTGATCTTCATTATCCTCTCCCCGGCAATGGTGCCAATTTGTTAGCACTCTAGGAAACTCTCCTAGGTTGCCTGGTAACTTAATATTTTTGGTAACTATTTTCTCAATAATAGGTGTGGGTTTGGATCAAGATGAATATCTCAATCACTGGATTGTATCTTCAAGATAGTCTAGCTATATTCATGCAATACAAGGCCTTCAGGAGCTATTATCAAATAGGTTTGTAAATCAAATGGATAAGAAAACCAATCAGTTAACCAGAACATACATAGGCAATATATATGATGGGTCAACAAACTAGCCAAAGATGCTTATGATTCTTGCTTAACAGTCAAGAGTAAAATGAAAGTTACCATGGGACCATTAAACATAGACAAAATAATGATTTCAACTCATATGCATAGACAAAGACGAAGGAGAGTCTGACAATAACAAATAAAAGAAGCTTGCAGGCTTAATATATTAAAGAAAGTGTCTTTTTTACAACAACAACAGGTTATAGAACTCAAAATCGAACCCTCTGTTCATCAAATGTTCTTGGATTTATAGCCTTTTACAAACAGTTTCCACATCCTAGATTACTAGATCGAATTTTGCCAAAAATAGAAAATCAATAATTGGCCCAAGTAAACTAGATTAATTCAACTTCTCGACTGATCTTTATTTTCTTCATATTTTTGGCAAGTGTAGTGAGCTTTCCGAGGCTATTGGATCTCATGTGATATGGGAGGAGTTGAACTTGAAACCTATTGACAGTCAAACAGTCTTATATCCTTAATAATAGCTAACCGTTGTTTACCTTTTTTGTCTTTTAAAGCATTTCCAAAACCAAAACAAACTCTTGATAAAGATGCCATTAATTATATTCCATTGATTGGAACCATTTTTTAGTCTTTTGAACAAGAAAAACTTGGACCTGTGCAAAAAAATTAGCTTTCTGCCTTATCAGTGCTTTAGGTAGCTAGATAAAATAGAGTTTGGGCTGATTTTCTACTGAAAGTTCTGCTTTCAGTGGCTAATGAACAATCGATATGTTCGCCTAAGCCATCGAAACCTGAGATTATCAAAATTTCAAAAATGCCCTTGTCTTAGCTCAAAAACGCCTTAGGACTGATCTTTTTAGGCTTTTGTATCTTGCTCAAAATTTGTAGGGTTACTGGCTACCTCTAGTTCATTGCACTAAACTGCCACCTCTGCAAGGGTCTCAAGAGAAGCATGAGCCTGGTGTTTTGAAGACATTGTTTTTTCCCTCAAAGCCCTGGCCTTTTTCTTCAAACCCTGAGCTACTCTCCATAAGTTGTTGTAGTCCTTTACAATATTGTTTTTCTTTTTCTTCTCCTTTATGCTTTCATGGGTTAATCTTTCCAAAGATGAGTTGATTTCTGCAAAAAAATTTGATAGAGTTTCATACCTAGTTTTTATTACCCTTTCTAGCACTTCTTGCTCGGATAGCTTCTTCTTAAGCTTCTTGATTTCTTTTGATTTATTCTGCTTCACTTGTTTTCTAGATGAGGCATCTGCAATTTGTGGTTCTTGTTATTCTTTGGGTGTAGGTGATGGAAGGTTCTCATAACTTGTTGTGTATATATCCACAAAAATAGAATTGTCATTCCCTGTGGTAACTGAATCCTCATGCCCTGTTTCAAATTGCTGCTCTTCATTCTCTGAGTCTGTGTAAGGATGATTGAGAATGTTTTTGTTCACTGGGAATTCTTTGGCCTCATCTTGTTCACTGTTGAAATTCAATTTCTTCTTAGTTCTTCCCATCTTAGAAGAAGGAGAGGGTTGATTGAGTGGGGTTGGAGAGATAGCTCTCCTCCTCCTCTTTCCACTTCTGGGAGTGGAGGATTTCTTGGAATGAGGACTCCTTTTTCCCTCTGGCTGAACCTTAGTCTGGAAATCATTCCAGAATAAGAAGTAATTCCACTCTTTACCTTTTCTTTGCAACAGCTCACAAACCAACAGTTTGATTAAACTATGGTGGGATAATCTACCTGCAACTTAACTAGGTTTGGCCTTGACTTGATGAGCCATCTTGGATAAGCTTCAGTGGAGGAAATAAGGCAGATTGAGTGGGTTTCTACCAGTCAAATGGTTTATAAGTTTAAAATGGTAAATCATCACCCTGTTGTATCGCCCTTCATAGGTTATATAAACCATTATAGCTTTCAATAATTGTTGTCATTTCTCTTCAGGGAAAGATACAGGAATATCTTTCTTCCATATCAAACCCCTGTGTTCTAGTTTTAAATAGGTCATGAATTCAACATTCTTAATAAAAGTGGTTTTAAACCATTTCTCTCCAGTCATGGGAAGCTCTGTGACTTCGGCTATGAGGGCTTCATCAATCTTGAATTCATCTCGGCCGATGATTTCTTTCTTTCCATCAAAATTGAGGGTGAAGGCCTCTGCCACCTGCTGATGAAAACTCTGTAATTTTTTGCAAAAATTGTAACACCCTGCATCCTTTAACATTTGACATACCTCCGAGTGTGATTCCAGGTAACCAATATCATTGAGCTCCTTCCTCAGGGTTGATGTTCCTTTCTTCATTTTCCACGACGTTTTTGCACACCTGTTATTGAAGGAGCGGATTTTGGGAAGAGTTACACTACGTAGACTTAGCGAAAATCGGCTTGGTTGAGATAAAATTGAGATAACTGGGGTGAGGTTTTGAACGTGGCACTGATTGCAAGGAGTGCAGTGAAATGGTTGATGATTTTCAGCAGTCATGGCAAATAAATGAAATAAATGGAGATTACAAAAGCGCATGGCTTAATGATATAGAGATCTAGAAAGATTCGATTATATCACAAAGGGATCAGCTTCTGATTGTGAATGGTTCTTTCTCCAATCCTTTCGGCGTCTTGCGTAATCATGGAAATGTCGAACGCGTCAGTTGAAACATGTAATAGGATGTGCTTGGTCTTTCCCCACTTCAACGATTTCGGTGGCTAAAATGACCCTGGATTCCTTTATTTAAGCTTATGAAAGCTAAGGCTTTCGGTGGCTAATGAACAATCGATATGTTCACCTAAGCCACTGAAACCTGATATTTGAATTAGATCAAACAAAAACTAAACGAACTTTTATTTAAACTTTATTACATGGGTAAAGCTTGGAAAAATGAACCTTTAAAAAATTTTAAAAGTACCTTTTTAAAAGACTCCCTATCACCCAAAATCTCGATTGATTTATTTGAGGAGATAACAGGCAGCATAAATTTTAACAGATGGAGGGGTAGCAAAACTTAAAGTAGGGAAATCTTCAAGACTATCAATACCGAAACATTTCACAATATCAAGGGAAGGAAATATATCAATATTTTCTTCTTTCAATTCAGTTTCAAAGGAAGAGCATTCAACAGGAAACTCTTTAAAATCAACCTTTTTAGATACTTCAGCAAAAAATAAAGGAATCTTACTTGATAAAACATCTGTAGCATCAAGAGTGGAATCAAGCAACCAACCAGAAACACTTACAGTAGCAGCAGAAAAAAAAAAATTAGAGAAGCTTTTCCCTTCTTGATTATTCTCTCTGTGTCAGCCTCAGATGGAACCAAAGGTAACTTTGGATTTGATCTTGTATGTCTTCCTTTAGGTGACAGAGTTGAAACAATGGATTCATTAGGTGCAAACTGCAATCTTCAAGATACTGAGTTCTAATGCACCTTCAGAACTAGTATAATGTGTCATTAAATCCCAGGGAAAAATATTCAAATCATTCCCTGGCAACGGTGCCAATAATGTTAGCACTAGAAGTCACCGTCAAATTACATGGAAGTCAAGCCTACTATCCATCAGGTTATAAGTGAATGTAATGGTGTTTTAAAGGATCAAATGGAAAAGACTCAAAACCAGGGCTAGCAATGCACCAACAATCAAGGTGTTGGCTAACTTCAATCAGTAGTTTGGGAGTAAATATGAATAGAGGGAAGACTTGAGTGAGAGGAGTGTAGGGACTGGTGCAAACATCAGGTCTACAGAAATTCTAAGGAAGAAAGCTTCTAATCACAAGATATTCTTGAGATCAGAAACTAAGGAAGCTAAGTAAACATCATGATAATATAATGATGAAACATCCACCATAACATCACCATAATAATTCATGTGAATCATTCAAATCATGAACATTTAGCATCAGAAGCAAATAGACTGAAAGATAAGTTGATTTCTATTATTCAAAAAGTCTTAAGTCCAGTACATCACTAGATCACAGTCACTTCATCAAAATATTACAGTCAAAGGGAGCCTTTCTCAACCATCCGAACCCACTAAAGCAAATGATCTATATATTTATAACAAGAGGGGGGAAATAGTTGGAGGTACGAGTTGGCCCCCTTCCCTTGAAAAACTCTAAACATTTATTTACTCTAACAACTTATCTAACCATCTATGCTATAAAACGGGAAAATGATGGTGACTAATCCAACCGAATTCAAACTGAATTGATTCCCTTTTGTTGCAAAGCTCCTTGTTTGCCATGTGTCCTTCAAAGCCTTTGGTTGTCTTCATAATGTCAGTTTTTTCTTCTCCACCCTTCTTCATCATCAATTTATCCAAAAATTTATTAGCTTGGTCCTCCTAGATCCCTGGTCTTTATTGGCAGCTTCTTTGGGTAGAAAATCTGGGTAGCGCACTACAGGGAGAAAAGGTAGCGTCAATGTGCTTTATATGTGTACAGACTCTAATCTCTGTGAAATATTGGGTAGCGTATGTAGGTAGTGCATGTAGGTAGTGCCCCTGTCTTACACCTATTTGAAAACCTTTACCCTCTGTAAAATATTCGGTAGTGCCTTTATGTTGTGCCTGTGTACCAATTGTTTACCCTCTGTGAAATATTAGGTAGTGCCATTAGGTAGCGCCACTTACATTGTGTTTCTATGCAGGATTGGGTAGCATTACAAAAAAAAACTCCTTCAGTCCTTGAACATGTGCAAAGTAATTTGTGGCTTTTCATGATGACAAAATTGTTTTAATCAAGAGCCTTGACTGCACAATAGGTGATGTTTTTTTATGGTGGGGAATCTTGCACTTAGAAAAAACCCAAAATCCAAATAATTAAGTGCTTAGAAGCATGTATAGATGGCAGAGATAATATTTGTATAATGTTTAACCCTCCCAAAAAAAATCATCCTCAAAAATGGGGCTTACCCTTTACCAGCTATTTTGTCATTTTAACACTTAACCTCATACTCTTTTTTATAGAAAGAGGATATTCAATTGACACAACAGACTTCTTATTCTTGGCATTTATGGGCTTATTTGGTGTAGATGTGCTCTCCTTAGTTGTTGGTTTGTCATATTCAATGGCAGCTTCAACGAACACCTGTAGATTTCTTTGGGCTACCTCATCTTGAAAATGCTTCAACTCTGCATTTAGCTTCTTGTTCTAATATTCAAATTCTTTGTTCTGCCTGTAGAGGTTCTTAATCTGTCTATGAAGGGGATGAGCCATTTTTGATGCAAACCTTGCTAATTCAAGGGTGTGACTGTAACCATCCATGAGCTTTGTTATCTTGGCTCTATTAGACATGGATTCCTTTTTCAATTTAGCCACCTCCTTTCTTGCATCTTTAAGCTGTCTGATAAGTCTCTTGAAAGTCTGTCTATCAGGAGGAGCAATGTTATGCATAGTCTCAAGAGGTTTTTTCTCAGTCTCTTCTTCCACCTGTATAGGAAATTTATTACTCATCTCATCAGCTTTCTTAGTGGCCTTACTATTACACGTCTTCCTCTGCATAGTGGTTTCTTCATTTCTTACCACAAGCTCCTCAAAGTGTTTCACAGGGGTTTCCTCTTTTCTCTCCAAATGCATTTTAGTACCTTTACCTTTCTGTACAAGGGATTCTTGTTTTATTTTGATAGGCTTCTCAATGCCTTTCTCAGATGTCTCATTTTTCTTCTCCAAAGGTCCTTTAGTACCTGTACCCTTGCCCTTATGTACAAGGGTTTCTAATTTCTTCTCTACAGGATTTTCAATGTTTTTTCCTTTCTTCTTTTGAATGTGGGGCTCTGGTTTCTCCTCCATAGGATTTTCAATGATTTTCCCCTTTTTCTTTAGAATGGGGGTTTCAGGCAAAGGATTCTCTTGGAAAACCTCCTTAAGAATTGATGACCTTGTGAAAGGTTGTTTACCCTTGATTTCAACTACTGGAGGAGAAGAGGGAAAGAGAAGCTTCTTCCCTTTCTTGGATGTAACTTTGGTTATAGAAGAAGGCATCTCTTCTAACACTAGTGGAGGAGGTGGTGAAAAATATCTGTGTGGAGAAAGACAAACTTCCTCCTCAACTTCTATGACTTGTTTGTTGATATATGAAACTTGAACAGGGGCTCTGCCCTTTCTCTTCCTGTTGGTCCCTACTTAAGTAGCACTGCTGGGTGACAAAGGACTTGTAATCTGTGATTGAGTAGATATTATATCTAGCTTGAAGTGAGAAGTAACCACAAAATGCTCCCATGAAATCTCTTTCTTTCCCAATTCCTCAGAGACTAACATTCTAATCAATCCAAAGTGGAAAAGGCTAGAATCCACATCCTTAGATTTGGATTGAACCCTATCTAACGTTTTACCTATGCTTCTTAACAGGTAATAGGGAATATTCATCTCAACCTTACCAGTAAAATGCAACAACAGCCTTACGTGGTAATGGTACAATGTGTTAAATATCCCTTCACAAGTAAATTATCTCTGTATGATCTTCAATAATCTATCAAATTGTTCAACCAATTGACTTCTCGGCATACTCTTAGACAAATCATTGTCTTGATATTCAGGTTTAAAGAGATCCTTAGCAAAGGATGAACTCAAAACCATGGCCTTGAACCACTTTTCACCTGTAATGGGGATCCCTATTGCAGCTGAGATAGAGGCTTCAGTTACCTCAAATTCCAAATCCCCAACCTTGGTTTTCCTACCATCAAAATGTAATGCAAACTCTTTTTCTACCTCCGGGTGGCCTCTCTACATGTTCTGATAGAAAGAGAGGCACCCTACTCTCTGAAAGGCCTCTCTTTCCATGGGCTCTGTATCAAAAAGACGCATGTCCATCGGTTTTTTCCTAACTATCTTGCCTCCTTTGTGTGCCTTCTTCGATTTAGGGATCTCCATGACTCAAAATGAGGTCTCTTGAAAGGATTAGGGGATGGTAATGATCAGGAAGGCTTTGAATGGGGTTTCAAATATACAAGGCTAACCCTATGAAATTGAGTAAAACATTTGATTTCGAGATGAAAGGAGATAGGGGAAGCAATGAGAGGTTAAGCAGCGCCTCTAGGTAGCGCAACGCATACGCAGAGGATAGACTAGTCAAGAGATTGCAACTTCAATGGCTAAAGTAGGCAATAGTAATATGAATCATATATGGGCCATAAGGTTTAGAGGTTTGAAAAAGAGAGGATATGAGGTTATCATACAAATATGGATCATTTACCGTTGTGCAAACTCAGCAAACCAAAACCCGAGCACAAACTTCCTGTAAAAATTTAATATGCAGAGGAGGCAACACAGGATACTTGTGGAGTAGACACCTTTTGAGATATTCAACGCAATATTAGGATGAAATTTGAGAGGAATTTGGCCCTGGAATCTTTCTCAACATCGGATTTGGTTGACATGTGGCCACTTGATAAAAACTTGCAAATGTGCACAGTGCATTGTTGTCAAGCCTTTCAAAATTATAAACAGATACCAGGGTTCGTAAATGCAAGATATGGAAAGCATATTTAACTAACTACTAGCACTGAAAACAAGGGACATGACATCAGTCATGGCAATCATGACTTAAGGTGAAAGTATAATAAATGTGATAGGCGCTACGGAATTGCCTGATGAATAGGCAGCTCTTCCAATTCAAAAATATGATTAGATAGGTAAGCAAGGATGATGAGGCGTGTTTATGAGTTCATTAGTGAGGAGAGAGGTGTGTTACATCAGCCTGTTCATGGGGGGTATCGACCTAGGGAAAAATGATGAAAGGGACCCAAAAGAATAAACCATGAGCTAAAAGGGTTCAAGGATCAAAAATCAATTTGAGGATCTAAACATGAGCTATGACTCAAACTTTTAATCATCTAAGGGGTCCTATCAAACATGAATTTTAAAGGCATAAGACTTTAAATAAAAATTTTAAATATAAGGCTTAAAGAAAAAGGATGAAAACAAACTAAAAGACCCAAGGCAACTTAGTGTGATAACAGTAACTACTGTTATATGGTGTTGTTGATTTTGAACTCTAGGATGTGGCAGTATTACTTTATTTTAGCAGAGGTAACCACGAAATTTTCTACATTCTCAACTCTTAACATATCCAAACACAATTTTTGAAGATCATTTGATTTTCACATAAGGATAGAAAGGGGTTGAATCAACTATGTTGGGTTCTAAATTTGGCTAAGTGTGAGGACTTGAATCGTGAATAAGAGTTAGGCAAATGGAAATGGAAAAATCTCTAGGAAATGTGAAGAATTGAATTGTGTCTCTAGGAAAAGTCTCTTGATGCAAATGGAAATGGGAAAATGAGGGGAAATATGGTGTCACTAATACTACTCTCTTCAATTTTTTAGCTACTCGATTAGTGATTGTTTTAACATTGTGTTCAACCAAAGGTTAGAAGTGCTCTAGTTCAAACATGGGGTTCAAATCTTCCAAATGGTTCATATATGAAAAAATATAGTCATCCCCATTCTCTACAGAAGTACATGTCACAAGTTCTCTACTAAGTCTTTCTTATTCTCTACTAACTCTCTTTTAAGTTATGTCCCAAAGTGCCTCATCGATATCATTATGTCATCATGCTTCCAAGAGTGTTGCTTGGGACCCTTCCAAGCTATTTTTTGAAGGTCACATTTTCTACTTTTAATTTCCCATAGGTATCAACCATTTATATAATGTCACTAAAGTTTATTTCCAAAGGAAATATATATAATCTCTCTAATTCATACAAGGAGTTATTTATCAAAATATCTTTGAGCAATTCATTACCTACTATATCTCAAACAATCCAAAATTATAGTGTATCTATGTTGAATCTGCTTCAAAGTTGGATGAGAAGAGGAGGAACCTTGATTGTGTAGTCTAGTGGTTCTAGTTTGCGGTAGTATCGATGCAATTGGAGCTGTCTCAAGTAAAAGCATAGTTCCTTTATATTTTGTTTGTTTCTTTGAAGAGGATGGAGGATGGAGGATTAACAAAGGGCTCTAATGAATTGGGAATGCACTCAATGGAGACTTAAGAGCATGGCCTTATGGATAGAAAATGCATATGAGATTACTTTATTTTTCCCATAATTATTCCAACATGAGGAAAATCATGAATATCATATGGGGCATTCAAAACCCAGTAGGGGATAGAGTGTAGAGCTCCCAATAAATATCAGAGGCGGGGACAACCCATCTCCAATATGTATTTAAGGATACAGAATTAGTCAACATTGCAAACATAGCGACAATTTGCTTGTTTTTTCCAAGGTTTATGGAAGCAATTCAAAATAAATAGTTAATGGACATTTGTGACAAAGGTGTCCCCAAGGTGTAGGACAGTCGGTGATGGAGTTTGTTGTTAAGGCACTCTGTGATGTTAAAGTCACCGGTTCGAAACCTGTGACGACAAAAAATCCAGCCATGTTAAGGGTTGGTATGGCTCAGGCCGGGTGCGATCCCCGAGTGATTTTGACGGCTTAGATGCCCCTGAGTCATGGTTTCTCAGCCACAGGTTAGTCCCACAAGTCACGAAAAAACTAAAAAACAAAAAAAAAGACATTTGTGACAAAGGAGAATTTAAAGCACAATGTATACTCTTTTTTATGAGAGAAAATACCTAGTCCTAATCGTTGGACTATACAATTTTATATTATATGGGGCTATATAAGCTCATTGAAGAGGATGTGCTAGCCATTCCAAATTAATCCATGAGCTTTAGAAAAGTCTTAGGTGCATTTGAAATTCTACCTTTCTATGTTTGATCCCTAAAAACTATGATCCATACATTTTTTAATATTTCAAGACAATATCATTATGCAATTATATTTATAAAAACATATCAAAAGTAACTGGAAGGAGGATAAATCATAATCTATCCAAAGCTATTTCTTTTGAATAGTTTGGCTTCTTGAATGGGAGACAAATTCCTTATATTGTGGGTGTTGGCATAAGAATCTTTCCATTCTACCAAGAAAAAGAAAATGGCAGCCATTGTTATAAAGTTAGATCTATCAAAGGCATACAGTAGGGTTTCATGGTTATATTTAATATTATTGCTCATACATGTTGGTTTCAATCTTCCAGCGGTTAGTTGGGTCAAAAGTTGCTTAAATTAAATATAATTCTCTATTATAATTAATGGGTCCATTGCTTCTTTCTTCAATCCCTCCAAAGATCTCTGATAAGGTTGTCCCCTATCCCTTATATTGTTTATATCTGTAGCAAAGGAATTAAGAAGATATTTGATCTCTTATGGACAAACAGTGTTTAAAAGGTATAAGAATGGGAAATTAACTCATCTTATGTTTTTTGATGATGTTTTATTCTTTGGAATGGCTCTATACAGGATGCCTTAAAGTTCCATGAAATTTTGGAGCTATATATGAAAGCAACAATTATGAAGAAAAATTATCAAAACCCGTCATTGGGTCTTGCATAAGGTAATGGAGGACTAAAGTAGATTACTCAATTATATGTTGTAGTGCCATGGAATTCCATTTTATAAAGGGATTAAATATATGGAATTCAATATAAAGGTGAATGAATATGGTTTCAATGATTGGGTATGGCTATACGATAAGATTGAAAGGAGGATAGAAGTTTGGTGCAACAAATGGTTATTGTTTGGAGGTTGTTTGACATTTATAAAGTCCATCCTTGAGGAAACCCTGGTATATTGGCACTCCATAGCACATATCCCCCTAGGGATATATAAGTACATTAGAAATAAAGTGTTTAATTTCTTATGGCAATGGAGAAAAGACTCTGACACAATGTCTTGTATAAACTAGAAAAGACTTTCAAAACCAAAGAAATTAGGTGGTTGGGGATTGAAGAATATAAAACTTTTTAGTCAAGCACTAATAGTTAATAGTTTATGGAGGTTATTTAAGGACAAATTCCTTTGGAATAATAATATGTATACAAATCATATGAAGCCATTGTCTTCTAAGGAGTGGATAAGGAAGGAGTCCAAAAGTCACCAAAACTGCTCCATTGTGTGGAAGTGCTAGTTGAATCTTTTTGTTCCAAGATATTGGATGGCATGGTGATCTAGGTGGATATTGGTGGCCACCCACCTTTTCCGACTGGCTCAAATTAGTTTTCTGGCAATTTTGGCAATTTACTATTTTTAGCAGGTTTAACTTCCGGGGCCATTTTGAGGGCCTAAATGAAGGTTTTTTTAGATCGAGGTGCTCAATGATAGCCGAAGGCATAACTGAGACACCAAAATGAATCTCCTCGACGATACCTTTCCAACGAGCTATCACACGCCTAAAACGGAGTTCGTATGCAAAAGTTACGACCCCGGGAAGTTGATGTACTAACTTACCCAAACGGG
>JZKD02S2192808.1:317308-362437 GCA_000966675.3 Picea glauca
AGGAAGATTAAGATACTCAGGTCAGATAATGGAGGAGAATATACCTCAGAAGAGCTCGTGAACTTCTGCAAAGATGTTGGGATCAAGATCCCCAACAAAATGGTGTAGTTGAACGAAAGAACAGAACCATACTAGAAGCTGTGAAGACTATGATCCATGATCAATATATTCCTATGTGCTTATTGGCAGAAACAACAATGACAGTTGTTTATGTGCAGAAATGATTATCCCATAGCACACTTGGGCTCAAGACACCAGAAGAGATATTCACCAGAAAGAAGCCAGAGGTAAGCCATCTCAAAATATTTGGTTATCCAGTGTTTATTCATATACGTAAAGAAAAGAGAAACAAGTTGGACCCTTCAGGAAAGAAGGGAATATTTGTGGGATACTGTGAGGTCCCCAAGGCCTTCAGAATCTATATACCAGGTCAACATCACATTGAGATCAGTAGGGATGTGACCTTTGATGAAGATGCAGTGCTCAAGAAATATAAATTGTGCCAGCTTGAAGAGGTATATGAAGAGGAACACGTAATCCCCAATACTGCAATGAGGGAGGTTCCCAGAGCTGCAGAACCAGAGAGGGAAGTTGTAACTTCCCCTGATGAGGAACTTCTAGAAGACCATGATATAGTAGAATTGCAAGAACCTCCTCAGATGACAATCCTCCATAAAAAAAATCCAGCCTAGGCTAGAGAGTTTATTCAAGATGGAGAGAAATATGGTGTTCCTAAAGGAACTACGAGATAGGTGAAAATACCAAAGCCATTCTTCAGTTATACGGCTTTGATGTGTGATCTTCTAGAAGAGGAACCTACCTACTCTGAAGAAGCCATTCAGAGAAAAGAATGGGCAGATACCATGACAGAGGAATACCAATCCATAACGAAGAACGAAGTATGGGAAATAGTTCCCAGATAGAAGAATAAAGATGGGGTATCCTACAGATGGCTCTTCAAAATAAAACATGTTGTTGATGGAAGTATTGAGAAGTATAAAGAAAGATTTGTCGCTCGTGGATTTTCCCAGAAGGAAGTCATTGACTATGAAGAGACATTTGCTCCTGTGGCCAGATACACTTCGATCAGGACCATCATAGCTCTTGCAGCTAATATGAAGTGGAAGATGCACCAGATGGATGTGAAGACAGATTTCCTAAATAGTGTCATCGAAGAGGAAGTGTATATAAAGAAACCTCAAGGATTTGAGGTAGAAGACAGGAAGTCTCATGTTTGCGGATTGAAGAAAGCCTTATATGGATTGAAGCAAGCTCCTAGAGCTTGGTATGGTCGTATAGATAGTTTCTTGACAAGCTTAGGCTTTACCAAGAGTAAAGAAGACTCAAATCTCTACTTCAAAATTATGAATAATGAGCTAGTAATCTTACTGCTATATGTGGAGAAGAAAAGCTCATCGTTGAATGTAAAAGGAGACTTGCCTCGGAATTTGAAATGAAAGACCTTGGCCTAATGCATTACTTCTTAGGTATTGAGGTATGGCAGAGTCCAGAAAGGATCTTCCTTAACCAAGGGAAGTACACAGTCGAAATCTTAAAGAGATTCGACATGCTAGAATGTAATCCCATGAATACACCCATGGAAGTGAAGTTGAATCTGTTGGTCGATACTTCATCAAACTTGATAGATGCCACACTGTACAGATAGATTATTGGATCGCTGATGTACCTAATGAACACCAGACCATACATTTGTTTTGTAGTGAACACCTTGAGTCAATTTCTGGTAGAGCCCAGACGTGTTCACCTAGTGGTTGCAAAACATGTGATGAGGTACCTTAAAGGTACAATGGATTATGGTCTCAGCTATGATGGAGATCATAACTTTACATTGAGTGGATATATTGATGCAGATTGGGAAGGAAGTGTTGCTGATAGAAAAACCACTTACGGATGTTGTTTCAGTTTGGGATCAGCCATGATCTCGTGGCAGAGTAGGAAGCAATCTAGTATGTATCTCAGCACAATGGAAGCAGAGTACATTTTCACATGTTCTGCTAGCTGCGAAGCTATATCGCTTTGAAATTTGTTGACTGGTCTATTTGACTTGGAGATGAGAGCAACCGTGATTCTATGTGACAACCAGAGCTGCATAAAGATGACAGAGAATCCTATATTCCATGACAGGTCGAAGCACATAGAGATTTGCTATAATTTCATCTGTGACATGGTACAGAGAGGAGCCTTGAAGCTCTAGTACACTAGCATGGATGAACAGGTTGTTGATGTGTTGACCAAACCTCTATCTTGTGTAAAGTTTGAACACTTTTGAGATAAGCTAGGTATAGTCTGAAAGGACCCTCCCTGAAAGGAGGAGTATATATGTATTCCTTTCTTCTGACCTCGCTGTTAGACGTAAAGCAAGATGAGTCATTGCTTCTGACCTCGCTGTTAGACGTAAAGTAAGACATTGTGTGTGTTCCTTGCTTTTGACCTCATTGTTAGACGTAAAGCAATATGAGTCATTGCTTCTGACCTCATTGTTAGACATAAAGCAAGACGTTGTATGTGTTCCTTGCTTCTGACCTCTCTGTTAGATGTAAAGCAAGATGAGTCATTGCTTCTGACCTCGATGTTAAACGTAAAGAAAGACGTTGTGGGTATTCCTTGCTTCTGACCTGGTTGTTAGACATAAAGCAAGATGATTCCTTGCTTCTGACCTCGTTGTTATATGTAAAGCAAGATGATGATGTGTTCCTTGCTTCTGACCTAGTTGTTAGATGTAAAGAAAGATGATTCCTTGCTTCTGACCTAGTTGTTAGACGTAAAGCAAGATGATTCCTTGCTTTTGACCTCATTGTTAGACGTAAAGTAAGATGATGATGTGTTGCTTGCTTCTAACCTAGTTGTTAGACATAAAGCAAGATGATTCCTTGCTTTTGACCTCATTGTTAGACGTAAAGCAAGATGATGATGTGTTCCTTGCTTCTGACCTAGTTGTTAGACGTAAAGAAAGATGATTCCTTGCTTCTGACCCAGTTGCTAGACGTAAAGCAAGATGATGTATACCTTGCTTCTGACCTAGTTGTTAGACATAAAGCAAGATGTGACTGACACTGAGCTACCAGCTTAACAACTGTGACATTGAGCCAGTGTAGTATTGTGATGTGTCAGCCTAGTGTTGTGATGAGGTATCATTTTTTTTTACTGATACATATTGATGCAGATGATGATGGAATTATTTTGAGAATGACAATGTTGTCGATGAAGAAAAATTCTGATGACTCGTAGATATGCCAGCCAATGTTCCAAGATGATATTGATGATACTTTCCTCCTGATGCCACTGATGATGCAGACCTCTCTTGTGTGATGTTGTTGAAGAATACCCTTCTTGTTAAGGGGGAGTGTTAAAATAATGTAACTGGAAAGAGTATTCTTATTATTATTGTTATTTTATTCATAGGATTAATCCCCATTGTGGATTAATCATGTCGGTGATTGTATTAGGACCAAATCCCCTTTTTCACATTGGTCAATAGACAATTATAATAGGCAGAATAAGAAGTCGGGCCCAGCAGTTAATTAAGAGACCCAGAAATATAATAAAGGTGGGTTTACCCACCCATATTGAGAAGTCGGCCCTGCCAAGGAAGAGACACTTCACACGTGCTAGAACTTGTATAAATACATGAGGCTAGCGCCTCATTTTATCATAACTCACTTACTCAGTTTGAGAGACAAGTTCTGATATTTTATCGGCAAAGGAGAGAGAGAGTGGCGCATATCTTGGGAGAGGACTTTCTATTTTAGCATAAGATATCTTAGCATTGTATTAGCTATTTATATTAAGAAAGTTTTGTTGGGTTTTCTTCCCCTAGAGGGTTTCCCAGGATAAATGTTGTGTCTCTCATGAATGTGTATTTCTCAGTGATCCTGTTCTTATGCTGATATTATCTATTGAAATGTAAAGAACTATAATAATGGCATAAACATTAACACACACCGCGTAAATACCTAGATAAATACGTATTTACGAATTTACACGAAGTCTTTTTCTGTGATTTTCCGCATCTACTACAGGAGTGGATCTTAAGGTTAAAGGATAACCATGCAATGAACAATATTCGACAGCTAGATTGGACTCCAGTACAGATCCAGCAGCTACAGCAGGTGAACAACAAATTCACCCGCGCAGTCGACTTTTGGCTTAACAGTATTGTGGCAGGCTTTATCACAGAATTTGCAGTAGACACAGCAAAGTCATACAGTGCAGCCGAGAAAGAGTTCCTACGAGGACCAAGAGGAAGTTATATTCGATCATTGTATACTTCTATCAAGGTATTTCTATATAACAAAGGTGTAATGAAAATGGAATCAGATAGCTAGAGTTCCCTGCGTGCATGGGGGAAGGGGGGAATCACTAACAGAGAAATGAGGAATGAAAGGAGGGAAAGATAAAGAGAAGAAGGAGGAGGAACCCTTGGACCTGATATTAATGGATGTCGACCAGCTTAAGTGGATCTTGGTGTCATTAGGAACGGCGCGTAGCGGAGCACCCTACCAATATAAGGTGAATACCAAGAAGAGAGCCGTAGCTGAGAGGGACTTCTTGGAAAGCGATGAGGAAGAGGTAGAGGATCTCTGGGATGTGGAGCAGATTGAGGAAATCATGTGCACCACGTATGAGAGGAGAACAAGAAGCCCAAGAACAAGAGGACAAGGCATCCATCCCTTTCATATTAATGTCAGTGTCGAACCCATAAACCCATGTGCAACCAATACACCAAAGAGAACACCATTGTTTAGACAACCAAAGTTTGGAGGAAGTACAATAGCAGGAAGTACATCTACACAAGGAGAAACAACTAGAGGAGCTAGTTCAGGAAACCTTAGTCAAGTATCTACACCACGCATAGGAGGGAGTAGCTCAGTATTTGGAATGGCAGGACACGATCCTACTATCAGATTACCAGAGTTTCGAGGAGAAGCAGCAAAATACCCTAAGAAGCATATGTTCATTTGCGCAAAGATCTAGGAAGCAAATCAGATCACTGATGAAGACACGAAACTCATGTAGCTAGAAATCATGCTAAGAGACCAAGCACTAGACTGGTACATGAGTCTAGACACAAACAGTGTTCCCGGAATGAAAAGAACACTAGACGACATTAAGAAACTATTGATAAATGAGTTCTAGAAGCCGAGCTAAGAGGATTAATACATGAATGAGATGATTGAAATAAGACAGAAACCAGGAGAATCGATATGGGAGATTGATCAAAGATTCATGCGATTAAAAGGAAAGTTAAAATACCTTATGACCAATATGCACCATCGGCACCTATTTGTTAACTCACTACTCCCACACTTAAAATATCCATTATGACAACAGAAGTTTTAGACGCAGGCAGAGGCTCTGCAGGCAGCCTTGCAATTGGAAGAGAATCAGTACCAGCAGATGGACCCGACTATCGAAGAACTGAAGGAGGATCTGAAGAACTTAACATTTCAGCTAAACCAGAATAAGAACAAGGACAAATGAGAATTCGTTTGGTGCACTACCTGCAGGATGGAAGGAAACCATAAGAATGAATGCCCAACATTCGCATAGTATATGGTGACAGTGATGCCAAACCCACTACCACAGGGAGGATTGTGGTGTGAAATATGCAAGAAATTGGGTCACGACCCTTACCACTGCACAATGATGCAGAAATACCAAACAGTCCCAAAGAACTCATATTGCACCTTTTGCAAGTCAGTCGGCCATGACGACAAATATTGAAGAACTATGGAGCTCATGCAGGAAAGAACATCAGACGCATATAGGGTACAGGCAGAAATGGTGACTGGGCAAGCAGTACCACCATTCACTCAAGCCCCAGCCATATACAACACCGTACAGTAGTAGTATAATACTGCGTTGTAGCCACAGTACAACTTGTCACAACCTCAGTACAATACCGCACAGTATAATTAGGGACCATGGTATAACACGCTGCGAGGTGATCGTGCAGCTTATAGAGGAGCAGGATGAGCCAGAGGAGGTTTTGGACGTGGTAGAGGACCAGTCACATGTGACAATTTCTAGCAACCAAGACATTATGCATGGGAGTGCCCACTACCATCAGCGACTTGTATGTATTGTCGCGCATCGGACCACAATATGGAGGAATGTCCGACATTACTTGTAAAGATCCAGGAAAAAAGGAATCAAAATAACCAGAATGTTTAGTGGATTTTAGCTGAAGCAAGGGATGAATGATGAAACATCAACATAGTCACTTGAGGAGGAACGAAAATAGGAACTGACATAGTCCAACAGGAACCAGCGCAGAACCAATGGGTAAAGAAGAACACTAACCCCAAAAAACAGTTCAATGCGCATAAGGAGAAGGAGATCTTTACAGAAGCCTGACAAGAATTCTAGAAGGAGAACATTGTGTCGAATGCACAGCAGAGCAAGGAAGCTCTGGAATATGAAATGTTGCCATCACTGGACCATACCAATAGAATACAACCTAAGGAAAAAGTAAGTACTATCAAATACTTTTTGAAATCATGCATCAAAATGGTATGTGATCCTTCATCTATCAAAATATTGCAAAACATCCTAGAAAAATGTAGCAGCGAGACGAAACAGAAGCCATAATTGAAAATTGTCAACCACCTACATACAAGAAGAAGAACAAGTAGGGAATTTAGACTAAATGCTAACATTGGGGATTTCAATATGGGATATGTTATACTAGATCTAGTATCTGAAGTGAATGTATTACCAAAAGCTACATGGAAATTCATGGGAGAACCTACACTGGGATAATCAGTTGTTCAATCAAAGATAGAAAATCAACATAGATTCCTACCAATAGGTAGACTGAAAGGAGTGACGGTAGATCTGGATGGTGTGCGTACTAAGGCAGACTTTGAAGTCATCGAAATAGTAGACGGCACAACACCTTACCCAGCACTACTTGGTATGGATTGGGCATTCGACAACCGATTCATAATTAACTTAAAAACCAGAAAAATGACATTTGAGTTGGGGTACTACAGGGTCATAGCCCCACTTGACCCATCAGAAAGCGAGAGGTTCGTAGAACCCACTTGACCCATCCAAAAGAGAGAGGTTTGTACAACTGCGCGCGATGCAAACTATATAAACCCAACTGTGGACGGGGTACTCAGTTGGCAGAGCATTACTTCATGTACAATAGACTCAGACACCGAGTTAGAAAACTGGCAGCAAAGACTACATGAAGTATCCAGGAGAAGGTGTTCCAGAATAGACCGCGCAATAAGGTGGATTGGCACAGAAATCAAAAAACCACGCAATTTTCACGGGCTAAATGATTTGGAAACTTTCTTGACACAATATGAAGTTAAAGTATTAGAAAACCAGACATTGCTAGGATTGGATTTAGCATTAAAGGCTACACCCGAAATATGGTGGGGTGCACACAAAGAGACTATCACAGATTGGTACCAATGTAAGTGATTATTGTGCATAAGGTTCAATGCAGAATAGACAGGTAACAAACAATAGAAATATGAAGGACTAGGCACACCAGGAAAACACTTGGAGGTGTGTAAAACACTGTGGAAAATGACACCACCAGAGGAATGGTCTCACCACTTCATTCATACTTTAGAGAGCATACCAGCGAATTGGTATACGAATTAGGAAATGCATAAAGGAACCAAGACATGGGTGACACTCCAACAGAACTTTACAGTCACTTTCTCATTTGAGCATGAGAACCCCAACATAGAGGTGGCCCTGAAATAGATTAGAGACGTCATATTCATTGAGGAACCAGAAGTGGAAGCTCTCACAGAGGTACAGTAGCAAAATAATCAAACAGTCAAGTATCTATTGTCATGCTACCACATACAGGAGGAAGAACTGGATGAATATGATCCACAGATATTCAGATCGGAGAAGTTAAAGGTGAGATAGATGTGGAAGGACCACCCTTAGCGTCAAAGATCATCTATGTGCCAATCAAGATAAATAAGGTTAACATAGGGACCATCGAGCAGCCCAAAATGGTCAGCATTGGAGATTACTGAGAAGAACAGACCCTAGAAAGCATCACAGAATTGTTGCGCGAATACAACGACCTTTTTCCCACAACCTTTACAAAGATGAAAAGCATAGCCGGAGAATTAGGAGAAATGAAGATACCACTCAGACCTGATGCGAGACCCATTAAAAAATGACTATATAGATTGAACCCCATATATAAACAGAAAGTTAAAGACGAGATCGATAGGATGCTCAAGGCCAACATCATTGAACCAGTCGAAGAATTAGAATGGATAAGCCCGATGGTAGTACAGGACAAGAAACAGGGAAGAGGGATCGGGATATGTGTCGACTTGAGGAAGTTGAATGATGCATGCCTACACGACCCATTCCCCACACCATTCACGGATGAAGTACTCAAGAACGTAGGAGGCCACGAAGCCTACTCATTCACCGATAGATCTCAGGATATCATCAGATTAAGATAGCACAGGAGGATAGCACAAGACCACGTTCGCGACAGAATGGGGATCTTATCAGTATACAATCATGTTGTTCAGACTGAAGAATGCACCTGCGATATTTTCTAGAGTGGTCATCGCAGCATTTAAGGAATTCATCCATCAATTACTCGAAGTATACCTGGATGATTGGATAGTGTATAGCTTACTAAAAAAACCATGTGGAAGTTTTACGACTGATGTTAGAATGATGCAAACAGTGCTAGATATCACTGAATATCAAGAAATGCATATTTGGAACACCATTTGGGATACTATTGGGACACATAGTATGCAAACAAGGTTTTCTAGTGGATCTGACCAAAATCACAGTCATTGTTAACCTACCAACACCAAAAACAGTCTGCCAACTAAGAGAAATGATAGGACATACGGGATATTACAGAAAATTCATCAAAGGCTACATGCATATTACAGCACCAATGGAAAAATTGTTAAGGAAGGATACAAAGTATCAATGGAACGACGAGTGCCAACATGGTCTAGATACCCTAAAGGAAAAGATGGTCACCGCACCAATATTGGTATTTCCATATTGGGAGAAGACATTCCATGTACATGTAGATGCATCAGCGATAGCACTTGGAGCTATCTTAGCGCAACCAGGAGAATGAGACTTGGATCACCCGATAGCATTTGCAAGTAGAAAATTATCAGACTCAGAACAAAATTATAACATGACAGAAAAAGAAGGCCTAGCTACGGTTTATGCACTACATAAATATAGACATTACCTATTGGGAAAACACTTTAAGATGTTTACAAATCACTCAGCCCTGAAATACCTAGTTAACAAGACAGTGTTGGGGGGGAGAATCTATCGATGGTTATTGTTATTTCAAGATTTCAACTTTGAGGTAATAGTTAAACCAAGAAAACTAAATGCGAGACCTGACCACCTATCAAGGGTCACAAACGGAGAGGAACCAATGAATTTAGAAGACAAATTTCCAGATGCACATCTATTCTCAATACATGTTGTTGATGATTTCTTCGCATAGATCATCCAGTACTTGAGCAAAGGTATTGGGCCGCAAGAATATACCACTGCACAGAAGAAGAACCTGGTAGTCCACCCAGCTGACTATCAATTGATCGCAGGACATCTATACAAGATGGGCGCAGATGACATCTTACGAAGATACGTACTAGACCACGAACGACCAAGAATTTTAGCAGAAGCCCATGAGGGAATAGCAGGAGAGCACTATGCAAGAAACGCTACCACGCAGAAGGTACTACATGCAGGATTATGGTGGCCAATGATCCACGAAGACTCGAAAGAGTACTATCAGCAATGTGATGTCTGTCAAAGGGTCAGCAAACCCAACAGAAGGGAAAATATGCCACTACGACCACAAGTGACACTTTAGGCAGTCAAAAAATGGGTGATAGACTTTATGGGACCCGTTAACCCACCAGCCAAAAGAACAGGGGTGAGATATATTATCACCGCGATGGAATACCTAACAAGATGGGTGGAAGTTGCACCAGTAAAAGATTGCAGCACAAAAATAGTTGCACACTTTATGTTTGAATAGGTAATTACTAGATTTGGGTACCCAAGAATTTTGATGAGCAACCAAGGAACACACTTCATAAACAGCACCATTCGAGCGATGCTCGAAGAGTTTGAAGTTCATCACCAAAAAATCACATCGTATCATCCACAGGCAAATGGCACGGTAGAATCCTTCAACAAAATTCTAGAGAACGGCTTGACAAAGATATGTAACGTCAATAGGGACAATTGGGACCTCAAGGTACCAGCGGTGTTATGGGCATATAGAACCACATGCAAAAAGTTGACAGGCCACACACCATTCAAACTAGTCTATGTTCAAGAAGCAGTAGTGTCGTTAGAATTTTTAATACCCAGTCTACGTGTAGCAGCTATCACGCACATGATAGAACGAGGCGTAGTACAGGAAAGACTGAATCAGTTATTGTCGATGGAGGAATACCGAATCTTGGCAGGATTCCACCAACAAGTACGAAACACAAGAGACAAATCTTGGCACGACTGCCACATCAAGAGGAAGACGTTCAAGGAAGGAGATCTAGTATTTCTCTACAACAGTAAATCGTTGCAGCACCTAGGAAAGCTCAGAATGCATTGGCTAGGACCATACGAGGTAAAATCTGTCATGGACGGAGGGGTTGTACAGTTAAGAGATCTAGCAGGCACAGACCTCTGAGGAATGATCAATGGGAGCTAGCTGAAGTTGTACAAGGACATTCGACCACCCACCGCGCAGTAAAATAAAAAATTGGGAAAGCCAGCAAGGGAAATAATAACAACCATATCGAAAAAGGAAATAAGAGGGAAAAGGAAAGTTGGCAAAAGAAGGCTGACAGGACAGCATGAGGCGGAGTTAAAGAAAGGAAAGGACAGATGGGATGTCACATTAAGCGTGTCAATTGGAAATGGCAGATTGGGCATAATGGCAAGTAAGAAACCTATGTGGATGCATAGAACCCACATTTATGGTGCATTAATCACATGATGGAGGAAGCATCCTCAACAAGCTTCATGACGATCACATACAACACACGAGCATAGAAGCAATTAGTCTATTCATGAAAGGAGAACAGAAAAAGAGCAACATCAGCTAGAATGAATAGAGTGAAACCACATATCTCACCGAATCCATTAGAACTCATCAAATGTTCGATAGACACCATTATGGCACCACCGAAGCTCGCAAAACTAGGCCAGACAACCAAATCAACCAAGGTCTAGACTAGGTCATGAGGACCACTGGAAGAAAATGAGTAGTGACCACCAGAGATCATCGATATTGACGAAATCCCATTGCCAGAGGAAATCCCAGTAGAGTCCATACCAATACTAGAGGAGATTCTGCAACCACAAACAGAGGCCATGGAACATGATACACCAACAGCAGTGCACGAGCCTCAGAACAAAGAAGAACAAACCCACCAGGAAATACCACTGGAACATATTGAAGCAACCATGGAAGTGAATGGAACGACATAGCATCTGGGAGTAGAGGAGCAACCAGACGAGATGCAAGCACTCGGCTTAGGTCACCCAGCCGAGGAGACCACTGGAACTACCTGGGCATGGTCGGAGTGGATGACAAGAGAATAGCCAGAAGTTGTTGGAACTTCAAGCTAACCATTATAGTAGGAGGACCGAGTTTAGATATTGAGCTCACCTCGAAAGAAATCGACTGCAGAGATTGTGCTACCTCACATACCAGAGGGAGTACAGGTGGACCCACAGTTGTTGGGTCACGTCGGGAAGCTCAAGCATTCCGACCATGATGTAGTAGATGAAACCAAATATCCAAAGCTTGCACCATAGGTCTTTATGTAGAAAATAGTTGTGAACCAACTCAGAGAAACCATCACTAAGCCACACTAGTGGGAAACTGGACTGGACAGAATAGAAATTCTAGGATTGCTAAAGATACCACACTTTGGCAGAGGCCAATATGTGTAGGCATGTGTCAAGAAACTGTTAGCAGTTATGCATGGAGGGGATGTATGGTTGGACAAACCCATCCCCATAACTGTCAAACTTATCGTGCAGATAACAGGCCTACCCACCCGGGGTATGGATCCTGCATTAAATATCGATGATAAGTCAAAGGAAAAAACATTGGCAGAAGAGATGAAGAAGAAATATGGCACCAACAAGGGAACAAGAGGCATTATAATCAAACAGATAAAGAAAGTCGCGACGCAATTGGGCACAAATATCTTAGGCTATAAACTGCTAAGAAAATGCCGCAAAGATGAAGTACAGGCACAAGTCATTGTTGTTGCATCTCAGTGCACAGAAGGCACCTCCATGAGTTGGGTGCCATACCTATCAAACTTGTTCCAAGTAGACTGCAAAGACATGCAGGATGCAGGTGTTGGAGCCGCCCTTGTTTTTCTAGCCCATCACAAATTTCATTTTAATGCTTGAAATCTAAATATGGTTTTCATAATTTCCCTCTGAGATATCGAGGTCTATGAAGCTTTATCATGCGAGCAGCGATGATTATTCTACTCTCGAAACAAGTCCTACCTTTCGTAAAAGTGTTCCCTCTTTGGTTCTACTTCAAGATCTCATAGGTTGGATACTATAACTCATGTAATTCACATGTCCCGAGTCACGAAACAGCGAAATCATTTTATTTTTTCACTCAAGATAGTAATGAGGGTAAGGTTTTAGCTAACCCATAATTAAACATCGTTGGGGTTTCACACCTCGGCGTTTGCCAAAACCAAAAATTTATTCTCATGGCCCCAATAGCCGAGAACACAAGATCCTTATTTGACTAATCCATGTCAAGGTTAAAAACAAAAGCTAACCGTGGTAAAAGATTCTCTCGGCGTTTCACCACTCGTCGTTGTCCTTTTCGAAAGTTACACCGTCTAAACCCCGACTCGCGAAATCACGATGTGGTTGTAACATGATTAATTAATCACTTAATCCAAGATTATATTCCCTTTAATAAAGTCATGTTATCGCGATTTCATGGTTTTGCAGCTCGGCATGTAAATCTCCCAGAAACTTATCCTCGAAGCTCCGAGTCACGATATGGCGAATATAATAATTATAAAATTAATCAAGCCCCAAATCACGATTACCTTTTATTAACCAAAATCGATCTTCACGGTCTCAAGTGTTAGAGACTCAAAATGTTAAAATGAAATCCTCGATATAACGAGTACCGAAATATTGATTAACGTGGTAAACCGGATTAATTAAGCTAAATCAATACCTATCCTGCATTTTGATGTCTACACGATTTACAAGGTAGCCTTAGTCTTTCATACGCCACCGGCATTTTAAACTGCCAAAATTTATGGCATTAATGAGGAAATAGGGTAAATCAATGAATATAAGATCGGATTTTTACGGAAAAATTTATTTCTAAATATGATTTGACAGACTTGTTCTGAAAGGTACCGAATTTTCAAATATATATAAGAGTTGTGGTTCATTATAATGAATTCATTTCATATTACGCAGAGCACATTATCTCTAAGAAGTTGACTTATGTATGTATACGCATTTCTATCGCAGAAAATCCAAAACGCAATCTCCAGCCATGGAACTACGAAAAGCATCAAAGGTGAATGTTGAGGTTTCGGGACAAGGCTTAGACAATGTCTCTGATACTTCACCTTGAAGTATTGATTCGGTCCCGAATTGGTCATTCGTTTTGGATGTTCTACAGGCAGAGTTGGTGGACTATTCCGACGACTCCAGTGATAATGAAAAATATGATATGACCACCAAGTATAAAATAGTCGTCCAATCCGGAATGCACAGAGTAGCAGCCAGGCCACAATTTCTTTCATATTATGATATGGTTCGATGGGCATTGGATCATGTGGACATACCGACCAGGACTATCATGAACGAGCAGAGAGTCACCATCGGGACTTTCAGTCCGGAGCATCTGCAAACCATGTATAAGCTGCCCACAACGTTCGACTACACATATGGCACTGAATTCTTGGAGTTCAAGGAGAAGGAATGTGTACAGTATGATAAAACCATGTCCAGTTTGATAAAGGAATGGGTTTAAAACACCATGAAGTTCAGAGCTAATACCCATGATGTATATTCAATCTCTTCGTTAGAACCACGGTACAAATATGTGGCCATGATGACCTGTCGGTTATATGGGAAAGAGGACACCTCGCATTTTTTCCTTTCGTGGGTGCCTCTAATGTTTTGGGTCGCCGAAGGCAGCTCCTTTGACTGGGCAAAGATACTTTCCGATAGCTTGACCAGTCGGGTCACAGAGTATCGGGAGAAAAAGGAGAATGGGAAGGCATCGTCATTCTTCATGTCCGCATATATTATGGACGCAATTTGTTCTATGACATCATTTCCATTAATGAGCTGGAGTTGGACTTCGACCGAAGACGAACCCATACATGTATATCATGCAAAATTATGGGAAAACAAAGCGGAAAATTTTGCTTATAAAATTTTTAACTGGGTAATGGTGCCCCTGCATGTCGCCATTTTTTGTCACCCGCCACCCCGGATCTCGGACAGCATAGTGACAAATCTTAGCAACATAGAAGACTGGTACGTAGAAGAAGAATTTTCATACCTCAGAGTTTTCGGGGCTTCTGTTCCCCCACATGCGCTGCCATTGTTCATTCCCGACAAGTTGGCTTGTCGCGAGGTTGCCCGGCAAACGGTAATTGGCGATGTAAGCAAAGAACTTAAAGGGTACTCGAAGAAGGTATGGCTGTCTTTTCCTATTTGTTTGAATTCTGATTCTTTATTAGATTTCGGGCATGCCAAAGCCGAGGCGGCAGCCCTGGAAGACCTAAATTTGGTCTCCATCGAATACAAGAAACACGATCCACAGAAGGTCGTGAGCAATCATTTGGCCAATTGCGGGCTCAAGAGATTTGAGCATGAGAATTCACCCTCGGATGAAATTTTCTAAGGAGCAAGGTCCCATGAGGATATTCTAGCCTGGATACAATCCTTGGCACCCGAGGAAAGAGCCGATGTTCTGAAGTTCCAGGAACATCGACGTAGCTGTCTTCCCGCTGTGTTGTGAGGTGAGGGTCCAGGTATTTCAGAGATGAAACAAAATGATGTCGAAGGTTCTAAGGATGCAACTCCCAACCAAGGAAAACACCAGGATGAGGGGGAACAAACGAAGAATCCGGAAGCAGAGAAAAAGACTCTAGACCCGCCAAAGAAACAGAATCCGAAGACAGAGATAAAGACTCTAGAACAGCCGAAGAAGCATAGTCTAGTCGATACTACGGGAAAATTGGCGAAGCGGATCGGAGAAACCATCACATCAGTTACCCCCTTGCAGTTGATGCAGGGAAAGAGTTGAGACCCATAAGAGTAGAAGAACTCCCTCCGAATGAGTTTTTCTTTGATAAAAAGAGAAAGGAAGTAGTGAAAAGGGAATTCTATCAAGAAGGAGAGTCGACTGCCAAGAAATATAAAGTCATAATTGATGGAAAGGACAAGAAAAATGAGCAATTTGCTACTGAAATAACAGGGACACTAGGAGCATATGCCTTGGCGAATCAATTCTCAATCAGGCTCTTAAAGAACCAACTTAAAAGAAAAAATCGCCTAATTAGGACCCTTGAAGCCAGACTGGCCATAACAGAGACTGCTAAAGACCAGGCAAGCGTGGGAATAGAGCAGGCCAGATTGGTCGATAAAAATGAGATAAAGATTCTCAAAACTAAGATCGAGCAAGCACAGCTGGTGGTTCGGGATGGTCGGATGCAAGAGAGCCAGCAAAGGGATTTGATCGAACAGCTGCAGGCTAGGGTGGATACCACCGAGAGAAAAATGATAAACATCAAGATGTTCAAATCCCAGGCGATCGATATTCAAAGCAGAGTCTCTGTGGCACAGTGAGATTTGCTCACCAAGATAGAAGAGATCTGAGACAACCGTTTGCTGGTAAATCAGGTTTCCGAGAATTTATCTGCCAGAGAAAGGGATGCCGGAGCAACTCAGGTCGCTTTCCAGGAGGTCGTGATAGCCACGAACAACAAAGTTTTGGCAGGTACTCTCAGGGTCACCATTTCAAAGCAAACTAGAGGAAACATTCTATTAAAGGAATGGGAGCATAACATCACCGAAGGCAAGTAGCAAGCCCAAAAGATAACCAATTCCTTAGAGGAGGCTTTTAATTCTATAGACAGCGAGTTGTTGGGCATTGACAGCAGAGGCGATGTCAAGACGTTGATGCAAATGAATGTGGAAAATATCTCACTTGATCTGAAGGAAAAAGAAGAAAGAGATTCGGCCGATATTTCTCAAATGACTATGGTAGACATAGTCCAAGTAGATAAATGCATGATTAAACCCAGCGTGCAATTATGCGCCATCGACATCATATATGGACAAATGGAAGACAGGCTGCAGCAGTTAGCCCGAGAATGTTACTTCGTTGAAGCCAGCTGTCAAGCAGAACCGTCGCGGCTAATATCTCAGCTGGTTGAAAGATGTGTTGCCTGTACCGAGCCCGTGCGACAACAAACGTCTGGCACCAAGTGAAGACAGAGAAGGAGAAATGGAGCGATTTCTCTCCTCCCTGTCATAACCAAAATTTTGTGACCATTGAGATTCTATCTTACTTGTAAAATTATATAAATATACCATAGAAAGAAATAAACAAGGCTGGACCTTTTTGTATCGATTGTAACAGATTTTTTTACATTTGAGAGTTAATACAAAGCAAATCTGAAGATTCTCAATTCTGTCACGACTATGCTACAAGTTTGTTTCCTTGTATCTCATATTTCGTTTCATTTCATATTCTTAACTGATGTGCTTCATTATAATTTAGTACGACCACTACTATAGTGAATGAATTTTGGTTTTCTGTAATTGTTTACTGTTTTTCCTCTGTACCAGCTATCAACGGGTGTAAGACCAGTCTACATTTTCAGAATTCTACACATATTCTCTGTTACGTCGGTTATTTCCTTACAATTTTCCTCTTCTGTTTATACGTGTGATTCTCCCCTTATAGGAGCCTTACACCATAGACAGCTAAATGTTTTTCTCCCACCTCACACCTTTTATTAAAATATAATACAGTTACGGGAAAGAGCCTTTGATTTGCATCCCTATTTTATTCCTCAAACCATAAATTCTCTTTTATACGACAAAATTGAGACAACATTTAATCTCTCTTTGAAGTTTTTCTTACTTTTATTGTTCCTCCATGACTATCCCTGTACCAACACAGCCTAATATCGAACCTAGACTATCGAACCAAATGCACATTGCCTTAAACCTTTTCGACACGATTCTTAAAACGGCTACTAACTGGGTCGAACTTGAACGTTCATGGGCAGCCATTGAACAAGATATAACTATCCAGGAACAGTTGGAAGCTAGACAACGCCAATGTAGAAATCTTCCCTAGTTTCCTTTGTCAAAGGTTGACATTTCTCTCTGCTCCATCTTTTACCCACCTTTGGATGCCTTGACATTGTACTTCTAAGCCTTAAGTACAGACTCAAGAACAACATCTTTCTGGCGCCGTTGCCGGGGACCGAAGTTACGAAATCTTTTTCCCTGGGAAAACAACATTTGTTTTTCGTTGAAAGTGTTACCCTTTGATAGTGAACAAAGAGTACACACCTTTTAAATATTCATAATCTTTCACTTGGTGACTCCACAAATAATAAACTGGCATCCGGTCGAAGGAATACCAAACAAAACCCGGATGGTAAGCAGATTACTCCTGTTACCGATCCTGAAAATATTCTAAAGGTGAGAGGCTCTCTTAAGCCAATCGCTGCAGTTTACAAACTTAAAACCCCACCACTGAAGACTAAGATTTCTTATGAACCCTCAACTTCGCTCAGTCCTCTCTTTGATACTAAAGTTTCAACGCCAAACTGCTCTGAAGTTATGAGTGATATTCATCCGACAATCTCCTTAGTACACAAAGGAAAGGGTCCTATTTAAAGTTCGTCGTCTTTTGACATACCATCTTTCCTTCAGTTGAATTTCTCGACTTCACCAAATTCTGGAGAGTGTGTCACACACTCAGTTTCCACACCCGTTGGTTCTCCTGATTTCATCTCTTGCAATTCAGAAGAATCGAGTCTGTGTGTTCCTTATCTTTCCTCATCATATTTTCCTCTTCGCGAAAAAAATAAAGAGTCACTTTTAATTTTCCAGAACCCCCTTTATAACTTTCCCCAAATAATGATGGCAGCCGCCGGAGGAGGAGGTGGAGGGTTTGTAGGAGGAGGTGGAGGGTTTATCGGAGGAGGAGGGGGAGGAGCCCCTCTAGGAGGAGCTGGAGGCCAAGGGCCTGCTCCCCCTCCCAGATTTTTTGCAAAAGTTGCAGCCAGATATGTTCCCTTAGTATTGCTTGTCCCTCTACACGACCTTCCTGAGAATTACATAAAAAATTTACCAAAGTTCACCGGGGAAGGGGATCTGACCACGGTAGAACATATTAATTTCTTTGATCAATTCGCTGACATTCTAGGTATCGAACATGAGGATGTATATTCAAGACTTCTTGTCCAAACCTTTGAAGGCCAGGTCCGAACTTGGTTTCGGAGCCTACCTGCAGCTTCTATCCTGTCTTATGACGCTTTGGAAGATGCTTTCCTCAGACAATGGGTCGAGAGAAAATACCATCTATATTATTTAACCTAATTTGGGTCTTTCAGGAAACAAAACTCAAAAACAGTCATGGAATTTAATCAGAGATTCAACAAACTGTATAATAAAATCCTAGATGAGGTTAAACCGTCCCAACCCACGGCCAAAGTAACTTTTGTTGGAGCTTTTGAACCGGATTTTGCACTCCTTTTGCAAGAGAGAAGGGGAGCCACCTTAAACCGAATGCAGGACGATGCAGTAGAAATAGAGTCTAATATGATGGCTTCGGGTAAGCTTAAAGATAAATTAGAAACTGGAAACCGAGAGACCAAATGCTTTAGAGAACAAGCAGGTCCTTCAGGGTCAAATAGATTCACAGATGATAGGGTGGACGATATGGACAAAGTGATTAAAGAACTGTCAAATAAAATATCCAGAATGGAACTCGAACAGGCCAAAGATGACTCTTTCCCCAAGAAGGATTTCAAGAGGAACCCCAACCCCCCGAACCAACAAAGACAAATAAAAAATGAAGATCAAAAAATACAGGCTCCCTTAAAGAGTGAAAATTTTATAGGAGCGAACAATTTTCAGGACTTCGGAGATTCGGATAATGATGTCACAAACTTCGGTGATGACTACACTCAACCATATCTGACTCGAGAAGACTATGAAAAATCTCTAAACATGCCACAACCATTGAATAAGGGTGAATAAGGTGATCACACTGATCTCTGTGAACCTCAACCAGAAACTGAGATGATAATGGTTGAGTTTCAACCAAAGTACAACTTAAGATCTAAGAGTAATCCCACCTCAACTACTCAACCCAAGAAAATCCTCCAAAGAGGTCAAGCTTATGAGCCTCCTTCAGAAGAGACCTTATTACCCAACAACAAAACAAAAACGTTAAGCACACAAGAGTCTGAAGTCGAAAAAGTTGAAACCCAAGCACAAGGAACTGAACCAGTAAATAAAGTTACGTCTTCAACCAGGACCATGAGTGATAAAGCGGTCCAGAAAAATAAGTCGGAAAGGAAGGATTCGTAACTCTCGACCAAAGAAACAGACAAGGTGAGTGGAGCTTTCAGTTTTGAAAATGAGATAAAGAAAATTAAGATACCAATCCCTTTGGTAGAATTAGCAAAAAACCCCGTTTATCGGAAGCAGATTACCAAAGCCATGGGCGTCTCTGAGCTAGAAAGCCAGTCTGATGTTTTAAACGTGGAAGATGACAAACCTAACATCACCTTTGGTCCCCATTTTGAAGGGGCCAAAGAGACCATTGCTCCCTTTTATATCACTCTGAATGTATATGATCATTTGCTGCATAATTGCATGTTAGACTCTGGAGCCTCCCATAACGTTATGCCCAAGATTATTATGGACAATTTGGGTCTCCAGATCACCAGACCTTATGGAGATCTGTACTCTTTTGACTCAAGAAGGGTTAAGTGTATGAGGATTATTAAAGATCTGGTAGTTACCCTGGCGCAGGTCTCGGTTAAGAGTATCCTGATGGATGTGGTTATCGCAGATATTCCCCCTAAGTATGACTTGTTGTTATCTAGGTCATGGGGAGCCAAGTTGGGGGGTTCTCTTCAATTGGACATGACGTTTTCCACAATTTTTGTGTTCGGTGGTCAATTCACTCGGTTGTATAGGGAAACAATATTAGCATATACCGTGAGTGACCCTCAAAACCCAAACAATTTCCCTATTTACATTGCGGACCAAGATCTAGGAAATTGTATCTTGTCTTTTGATGATGGTTTAGATGGTTGTCCAGAACCAAATGATATAGAGAAAGAAGAGTCAGATTACATGACAGAATATCTGTGTAACACTGGTGTCTAGAAAATGTATTTTGACGGTGCTTCATCTTCTGAATGGGCGGGTGTTGGGGTGCTTTTAGTGGCTCCCGAAGGTAAGTTTGTTGTTCCTTTTTCCTACCGACTACAGTGGGATATAGATTACACTAACAACGTATGTGAATATGAAGCGTTGATTTTAGGATTAGAGGCTGCCAAGGAGCTAAATATAAGTAACTTGGAGGTATATGGTGATGTAGAGTTAATAGTCAAACAAATAAACCGACAGTACCTAGTCAAGCATCCCAGATTAAGAACATACAGAAATTGTGCTTGGGATCTCATGGAAAACTTTTTCTCATCCGTGAATTTCCATTTTATCCCTTGCATAGAGAATTTACATGCTGATGCATTGGAAAAAGCAACTTCAACCTTCTCTCCTCCCATGACTTTCAAATTGAAGTATCACATTGAATTCAGATACAAACCCTCTATACTAGACAATATTCGACACTGGCAGGTCTTTGAGGATGATGAACAAATTAAGAAATTTATTGCAGCAGTGGGGGAATTCTTCGAAACTCATGCAGACCAAGAAAATCAAAACGACCTGATGTGGATCATGCAAGAGGAGGAAGATCCTGAAACCTTCCAAGAAAAAATTGTGGATCATCGTATCCTGGTCCTTAAAAGCAACCAGATTCCGAAAATCTTGATTCCTTTAGAAAGACTTTTTTACCAGAACGACGTACCTGTGAAATCCACTTTGCAGCCCCAACCAGAAGAAGTGGAGGACTGTGATATAGGAACTGAAAAAGAATCCAGGGTGGTAAAAATATCCAATTTCCTTCCTCCCGAAGTAAAAGATAAGTATAAAGGCCTACTCAGACAGTATAAAGATGTTTTTGCCTAGTCTTATGATGAGTTAAGAACGTATGACACTTCCATAATTGATCACAAGATACCTTTGAAGCCTAGGGTCAAACCGTTTAGGCAAAAGCTTAGAAAAATTAACCCCATTTTGTTACCGGTGATCGAAAAAGAAGTTAATAAACTTTTGGACACGAAAATAATCATACCTCTGAGATACTCAGACTGGGTGGCAAACCCGGTCCTGGTCAGGAAAAAGAGTGAGGAAATCAGACTGTGTGTGGATTTCCGAAACTTAAATAAGTCGTCTCTCAAGGACAATTATCCGCTGCCCAAAATGGACCATGTGTTAGAAAAATTTGTTGGAGCAAACCGAATGTCTATGATAGATGGGTTCTCTGGTTATAATCAAATCGCCATGAATGAACAAGATAGGGAAAAAATTGCTTTCACCACACCATGGGGTACGTTTATGTATGACAAAATGCCTTTTGGTTTGATGAATGCAGGGGCCACATTCCAGCGCACTATGGACATCGCTTTCATAGGAGAAAGGGACAAGTTTGTAGTCATTTACCTCGACGATTTGACGGTTTTCTCTAAAACCGATGAAGAACACTTGATCCATCTTAAATAGACTTTCGAAAAATACCGCAGGTTTGGTCTATCTTTGAACCCAAAGAAATCACATTTCACTATGCGGGAAGGTAAGATTTTGGGCCATATCGTATCTAGGGATGGAATCAGGAATGATCCTAAGAGGATTGAAGCAATAGATACTATAAATATTCCTAGAAATATAAAAGAGGTTTATCCCCAATTTCGTTGAGATTGTCAAATTGATCACAGGGATGTTGAAGAAGGACAGTGGAGTAAATTGGACAACCGAGGCTAGAGCATCGTTCGCGCATATTAAAAAATTCATCAGCGAGGCACCTGTGTTAGCAAGCCTAGACTACCTAAAAGATTTTCTTATCTTCTCATTTGCCTCTGAACATACTATCGTCACGGTGCTCCTACAAAAGAATGAAGAGGGATTCAAACAACCAATCGCGTTTTTTAGCAAGAGCCTTAGAGATGCAGAACTGAAGTATGACATAATAGAAAAATAGGCGTACACAATGGTAAAAGCATTAAAGGCATTCAGAACTTATGTACTACATTCAAAGATAATCGCATATGTGCCTACCAGTTCTATGAAAGATATATTGGTATAGCCAGACAGTGACGGAAGAAGAGGGTGATGGCTCACTAAAATCCAAGAATTCGATCTGGAGGTTAAACCAACCAAATTGATAATAGGGCAAGGCTTGGCCAAACTCTTAGCTGAATCGAATCTCATAGCACTAGATATCAATTGCATGTGGGAAGGTGACGAAGACGCAGACCTAAATGAGCTAGATGAAGAAACAAGCCCAAACAAGATCGAAGAGAAGTTCTTATCATCGAACTGGTACACAGACATAGTGTCATACCTACTAACTCTAAAATTCCCAAATGAACTATCACCATCTAAAGCCAGAACTTTAAAACTCCATGCAGTTAAATATTGTATCGCCGAAAATCAGCTATATTGGAAAGACCCACTCGGTTTCCTGTTAGTCTGTTTAGTTGAATCAGAAACTCAGCGGGTTATAAACAAATTTCATGAGAGAGTTTGTGGGGGGCATCACGCATGGAGAGCTATAGCTTACAAGATCTTGAGGGTTGGGTACTACTGGCCGAAACTCTTTTCGGACGTCAATGCCAAAGTGCATGCCTACAACCCTTGTCAACTATTCACAGGTAAACAGAAGCTCTCGGCACTGCCTCTAGTTCCAGTCAAAGTTGAAGCCCCATTTCAGCAATGGGGTCTAGACTTCATAGGTGAGATTAATCCCCATTCCAGTGCTCAACATAAGTGGATCTTAACAGCTATAGATTATTTTACTAAGTGGGTGGAATCCATTCCAACCAAAAGGGCAACAGACTCGGTGGTAATCGATTTCTTGGAAGACAATATTTTGTCAAGATTCGGTTGTCCCCGAAAGATAGTTACTGACAATGCCCAGGACTTTAAATCTATGGCTATGATCAACTTCTGTCAAAGGCATAACATCATTCTTGGTCGTTCCATAGCATATTATCCCCAGGGGAACGGATTGGTCGATTCATCTAACAAGAGCCTGGTAAATATAATCAAGAAAGTATTGGATGAAAATAAAAGGTCTTGGCATGTGCACTTAAAATACGCATTATGGGCAAACCGCATCAGCACTAAAAGGTCTATCGGCATTTCGCCTTTTCAAATGGTCTATGGGACAGATGTTGTTCTACCTATAAACCTAGCACTACCAATGATGAAGCTATGGCAGGATCAAAACGAGGAACCCAGTCATGTAACCAGAAGAATTAATTAGTTGATTGAGCTTCAACAGCATAGAGTCGAAGTTGATGAGAAGATGCAGAAGTACCAAGATGATATGAAAGCATTGTTTGACCGCAAAGCAAAGGATAGAGAATTCCTTCCAGGTGATTTAGTGCTAACATGGGATGCAAGAAAGGAGGAAGCAGCGAAGCATAGTAAATTTGACCACCTTTGGTATGGACCATTCAAGGTCTCAGCTCTGGAAGGAAAAAATTCTTTCCTACTGGAAAATATAGACGGAGAATTCCTCAACGCCCCTATCAACGGGCGGTATTTAAAGCATTACGTGACATAACAGTTGCCAGATTCATTAAAAAAAAAAAAATTATATATATAAATAAATAAATAATTTTTATTATATATATTTTGTGTACATACATGTATTTTCAATTTAAACATTGCTTTTTGATTTTCTGTTTTTTCATTCATAAACTTTCGACACATTTCGGATAAGATTCGTATTTGTCTTTTACAGGATTCCAGCTACATACGAAACAAGCAGGAGTAAACTGAAAGTTAGTGTCATAAATAAATCGGCATAAACAGGTGATACCTAGAGTAATTTCATATTGCGCAGGAAAGTAAAAGGAAAAGGTAAAGATGAGATTTCTCAAAAGACATGTTATAAAGGACTGTTAAAGAGAATCGAGGTAACGCCATTCAAACTGCAACACCAGCTGAGCTGATAAATAACAGAGTTGTTTCTTTGTTTAATAATATTTGGAGAAATTAAGACGACTTAAACGATTCACCCAATCTAAAAACAGTCAATCAAAGTAAATTATCCCTAAAAATATCTATAAGAGTCGGTTTTGAATTGTTTAAACTCTGTATTTTCAGTCAGTAAATCACTACCTGACATCCTTTCTATCTTCGATTTTAACTTTTAAAGGTCACCATTTTTCCGTTTCATATATGAAGGGCTAAAAGTTTTTCGTTTCAACCTCATGAGTTTCAAAACAGATTGTGGAAAGAAAGTGGGTCTTCACAACTACTTGATCCCCTGCTAAGTGAAGGAACGTTTAGAGTGATCCTAACTTTCCTAGGTTTTTCAACAGCATTGGAGGATTGAAGCCTGCTCAAATGGAATGCCCTTAAAAAGTTATTTTCCTTTTTCTCCCTGAGAACGAAGATGTTGTGAAGGTCAAGGGAAGGTTGGTACCAAGTAATCAAAGTAAGTTGACAGACCTATAATGAAAAATATTACACAGATATCAACCCTGATACAAACTGATTGCCCCCATCTTCACACTCTAAAAAGAAAATTATAAGACAGGTGGTGAAAGGAAATTCAGAAATGATTACCCCCACCTAGTCCAAGAGACGATGAAAGGAAATTCAGAAATGATTGCCCTCGTCTCAGCATTTAAATTCATAAATATATTCTGAAGTGGTGAAAGGAAATTCAGTAAAAGGGGCCAGATAAATTCATCGGGGTACTGAACAGGCTCGCTGGCAGTGAAGCAATGTCTGAGATATCTGTAAGGCTGTTATACATGAATATCACTCTGCTCTGGTAACCAATGCTTTTTAAAAACCTGATCCACATCCCAAATTCAGACGGGACTCCCCAATTAAAACATATAATCTTATTCTTTTGATGCAAGCCGATACCCACAAGATCTGTTGGGTCTCCTAGGATTGTGTCGATTGTCTTAAAACATACCTGAATTAAGTAGCGGGAAAGGGAAAATTATGAAAGGGACTACAGTTGTGTTTAAAAAGAGTATCTGATTTTGAAAAAGCTTTTCAAGGTAAAGAACGAAGTCTTTTTCCCCTTTCGATACCCTATTCTCGGGAACCTTTTTGCATGATTGATCTTTTGACTCCATTTACCCAATATTGGCACGTGGTCTACTGTTCTTCCCACCTCACAGGAAGGCGGGATCCCTAGTTGGAGCCTATGTTGGAGCCACCCTTGTTTTTCTATCCCGTCACAAATTTCATTTTAATTCTTGAAATCTAAATATGGTTTTCATAATTTCCCTCTAAGATATCGAGGTCTATGAAGCTTTATCACACGAGCAGGGATGATTATTCTACTCTCGAAACAAGTCCTACCTTTCGTAAAAGTGTTCCCTCTTTGGTTTTACTTCGGGATCTCGTAGGTCGGATACTATAACTCATGTAATTCACATGTCCCAAGTCACGAAACAGTGAAATCATTTTATTTTTACACTCAAGACAGTAACGAGGGTAAGTTTTTAGCTAACCCATGATTAAACGTCGTCGGGGTTTCGCGCCTCGGCGTTCGCGAAAACCAAAAATTTATTGTCATGGCTCCGATAGACGAGAACATGAGATCCTTATTTGACTAATCCATGTCAAGGTTAAAGACAAAAGCTAACTATGGTAAAATATTCTCTCGGCATTTCGCCACTCGGCATTGTCCTTTTCAAAAGTTACACTGTCTAAACCCCGACTCGCGAAATCACGATGCGGTTGTAACGTGATTAATTAATCACTTAATCCAAGATTATCTTCCCTTTAATTAAGTCGTGTTATCGCGATCTCGCAGTTTCGTAGCTCGGCATGTGAATCTCCTAGAAACTTATCCTCGAAGCTCTGAGTTGCGATATGGAGAATATAATAATTATAAAATTAATCAAGCCCCAAATCATGAGTACCTTTTATTAACCAAAATCGATCTTCGTCATCTCGAGTGTTAGAGACTCAAAATGTTAAAATGAAATTCTCGATATAACGAGTACCGAAATATTGATTAACATGGTAAACTGGATTAATTAAGCTAAATCAATACCTATCCCACGTTTTGATATCTGCATGATTTACGAGGTAGCCTTAGTCTTTCATACACCACCAGCATTTTAAACCGCCAAAATTTATGGCATTAATGAGGAAATAGGGTAAATCAATGAATATAAGATTGGATTTTTACGACAAAATTTATTTCTAAATATGATTTGACAAACTTGTTCTGAAAGGTACGGAATTTTCAAATATATATAAGAGTTTTGGTTCATTATAACGAATGCATTTCATATTACACAGAGAACATTATCTCTGAGCAGTTGACTTATGTATGTATACGCATTTCTATCACAGAAGAGCCAAAACGCAATCTCCAGCCATGGCACTACGAAAAGCATCAAAGGTGAATGTTGAGGTTTCAGGACAAGGCTCGGACAATGTCTCTGATACTTTGCCTCGAAGTATCAATTCGGTCCTGAATTGGTCGTTCGATTCGGATGTTCTATAGGCAGAGTTGGTAGACTATTCCGACGACTCCAGCAATAACGAAAAAGATGATATGACTACCAAGTATAAAATAGTCGTACAATCTCGAATGCATAGAGTAGTAGCCAAGCCACAGTTGCTTTCATATTATGATATGGTCCGATGGGTGTTGGATCATGTGGACATACCGACCAGGACTATCATGAACGAGAAGAGAGTCACCATCAGGACTTTCAGGCCGGAGCATCTGCAAACCATGTATAAGCTGCCCATGATGTCCAACTACACATATGGCGCTGAATTCTTGGAGGAGTTAAAAGAGAAGGAATGTGTACAGTATGATAAAACCATGCCTAGTTTGATAAAGGATTGGGTTTCAAACACCGCGAAGTTCAGAGCTGATACCCATGGCGTATATTCAATCGCTTCGTTAGAACTGTAGTACAAATATGTGGCCATGATGACCTGTCAGTTATATGGGAAAGAGGACACCTCACATTTTTTCCTTTCATGGGTGCCTCTAATGTTTTGGGTTGCTGAAGGTAGCTCCTTTGATTAGGCAAAGATACTTTCTAATAGCTTGACCAATTGGGTCACAGAGTATCGGGAGCAGAAGGAGAATGGGAAGGCATTGTCATTCTTTATGTCCGCATACATTATGGATGCAATTTGTTCTATAACACCATTTCCATTAATGAGTTGGAGTTGGACTCCGGCCGAAGACGAACCCACACATGTATATCATGCAAAATTATGGGAAAACAAAGCGGAAAATTTTTCTTATGAAATTTTTAACTAGGTAATGGTGCCCCTGCATGTCGCCATTTTTGGTCACCCACCACCCCAGATCTTGGACAGCATAGTGACAAATCTTAGCAGCATAGCAGACTGGTGCGTAGAAGCATAATTTTCATACCTCAGAGTTTTCAGGGCTTCTGTTCCCCCGCATGCGCTGCCATTGTTCATTCCTGACAAGTTGGCTTGTCGCGAGGTTGCCTGACAAATGGTAATTGGCGGTGTAAGCAAAGAACTTAAAGGGTACTCGAAGAAGGTATGGCCATCTTTTCCTGTTCGTTTGAATTCTTATTATTTATTAGATTTCGGACATGCCAAAGCCGAGGCGACAGCCCTAGAAGACCTAAATTTGGTCTCCATCAAATACAAGAAACACGATCCACAGAGGGTCGTGAGCAATCATTTGGCCAATTGCGGGCTCAAGAGATTTGAGCATGAGAATTCACCCTCGGATGACATTTTCTGAGGAGCAAGGTCCTATGAGGAGATTCTAGCCCAGATACAATCCTTGGCACCCGAGGAAAGAGCCGATGTTCTGAAGTTCCAGGAACATCGATGTAGTTGTCTTCCCATTGTGTTGCGAGGTGAGGGTCTAGGTATTTCGGAGATGAAATAGAAGGATGTCGAAGGTTCTAAGGATGCAACTCCCGACCAAGGAAAACACTAGGATGAGGGGGAATAAACGAAGAATCTGAAAGCAGAGAAAAAGACTCCAGACCCACCAAAGAAACAGAATTTGGAGACAGAGATAAAGACTCCAGAACAGTCGAAGAAGCAGATAATGGTCGATACTCCAGGAAAATCGGTGAAGTAGATCGGAGAACCCATCACATCAGTTACCCCCTTGCAGTCGACATAGGGAAATATCGATGCAGGATGGATATTCAATGAAGATCTTAGGCCCATAAGAGTAGAAGAACTCCCTCCGAATGAGTTTTTCTTCGATAAAAAGAGAAAGGCAGTAGTGAAAAGAGAATTCTATCAAGAAGGAGAGTCGACTGCCAAGAAATATAAAGTCATAACTGATGGAAAGGACAATAAAAATGAGCAATTCACTACTGAAATAGCAAGGACACTAGGAGCATATGCCTCGGCAAATCAATTCTCATTCGGGCTCTTAAAGAACCAACTTAAAAGAAAAAATTGCCTAATTAGGACCCTTGAAGCCAGACTGGCCACAGCAACAGAGACTGTTAAAGACCAGGCGAGCGTGGGAATAGAGTAGGCCACATTAGCCGATAAAAATGAGATAGAGATGCTCAAAACTAAGCTTGAGCAAGCACATCTAGTGGTCTGGGATGGTCGGATGCAAGTGAGCCAGCAATGGGATTTGATCAAACAGTTGCAGGCTAGGGTGGAGACCGTCGAGAGCAGAATGATAAACATTGGGATGTTCAAATCCCAGGTGGTCAAGATTCGGAGTAGAGTCTCTGCGGAACAGCGAAATTTTCTCGCCAAGATAGAAGAGATATGAGACAACTATTTGTTGGTAAATCAGGTTTCCGAGAACTTATCTGCTAGAGAAAGGGATGCTGGAGCAGCTCGGGTCGCTTTCTAGGAGGTCGTGATAGCCATGAACAACAGAGTTTTGGCAGGTACTCCCAGGTTCACCATTTCAAAGAAAACCAGAAAAAACATTATATTAAAGGAATGGGAGCATAACATCGTCGAAGGCAAGCAGCAAGCCCAAAAGATAACCAATTCCTTAGAGGAGGCTTTTAATTCTATAGACGGCGAGCTGTTGGGCATTGACAGTGGAGGCGATGCTGAGACGTTGATGCAAATGAATGTGGAAAAGATCTCGCTTGATCTGAAGGAAAAAGAAGAAAGAGATTCGGCTGATATTTCTCAGATGACTATGGTAGACATAGTCCAAGTAGATAAATGCATGATTAAACCCAGCGTCCAATTATGCGCCATCGACATCATTGATGGATAGATGGAATACAGGCTATAGCAGTTAGCTCGAGAATGTTACTTCGTTGAAGCCAGTTGTCAAGCATAACCGTCATGGATAATATCTCAGCTGGTTGAAAGATGTGTCACCTGTACCAAGCCCACATGACAACAAACGTCTGGCACCAAGTGAAGACAGAGAAGGAGAAATGGAGCGATTTCTCTCCTCCCTGTCATTACCGAAATTTTATGACTATTGAGATTCTATCTTACTTGTAAAATTGTATAAATATACCACAGAAAGAAATAAACAAGGCTGGACCTTTTTGTGTCGATTGTAACAGAGTTTTTTACATTTGAGAGTTAATACAAAGCAAATCTAAAGATTCTCAATTCTGTCACGACTGTGTTACAAGTTTGTTTCCTTGTATCTCATATTTCGTTTCATTTCATATTCTTAACTGATGTGCTTCATTATAATTTAGTACGACCACTACTATAGTGAATGAATTTTGGTTTTCTGTAATTGTTTACTGTTTTTGCTCTGTACCAGCTATCAGTGGGTGTAAGACCATTCTACATTTTTAGAATTCTACACATATTCTCTATTTCGTCGGTTATTTCCTTACAATTTTCCTCTTCTATTTATACGTGTGATTCTCCCCTGATAGGAGCCTTACACCATAGACAGCTAAATGTTTTTCTCCCACCTCACACCTTTTATTAAAATATAATACAGTTACGGGAAAGAGCCTTTGATTTGCATCCCTATTTTATTCCTGAAACCGTAAATTCTCTTTTATACGACCAAATTGAGATAGCATTTAATCTCTCTCTGAAGTTTTTCTTACTTTTACTGTTCCTCCATGACTGTCCCTGTACCAACACAGCCTAATATCGAACCCAGACTATCGAACCAAACGCACATTGACTTAAACCTTTTTGACACGATTCTTAAAACGGCTACTAACCGGGTCAAACTTGAACATTCATGGGCAGCCATTGAACAAGATATAACTATCCAAGAATAGCTGGAAGCTAGACAACGCCAACGTAGAAATCTTCCCTAGTTTCTTTTGCTGAAGGTTGACATTTCTCTCTGCTCCATCTTTTACCCACCTTTGGATGCCTTGACACTGTACTTCTAAGCCTTAATTACAAACTCAGGAACAACAGTAGGTACGAAATTTCATTTCTCATGGCTGATCACTATCATAGATTTCATGGGATGGCAAGAACCAGAACACGCCATCTTTTGTACCACACCACATCCAGGAGGAGCAAGATATTGCGTCCTGAGATTCACGCCACTAGCCAAGCATAAGAGGGAGAATGGAATCATATTCTAAGATTACCTACAAGAGATACAGGAAGCCATCAACCGAGCATGGAGAATAACACCAGAGGTTGTCGCACATTACAGGGCATCCCCAATATCTTGGCTAGGCGATAAGCCATGTGGATACAACCAAGGCAGGATCTGGATAAATAGTGGCTACAGATGCGCTATTGCATCACCGAGGGATATATCGACATGATCATCAGCGAATGGCCTGATGAATGGAGGATTCCAACCATACCTAGAGAATTACCGGGACAAACTGTGGAAGGAGGGTCTGCGCAGGCGGAAACACAGCCTCCACAAATCCCAGTACCCAAGAAATGAAGAATGGGCCAAACCAAGTCGACTCAAGCAGATGTTGGCTCAGATCAGCCAAGGACCCAGAAGGGGAAGACAAAAACCACTTAGCCAACCAATGCACATCGGAAACCAGCTAAGGGAGCATAAGAAACCGCATCGAACCCCATCACACAGGAACCAAGGGGAACTAAGAGACCAACAATACAAGAAGCAGGTGCATGCAAGAAAACGAAGGCACAATGACCACCATCGAAATACACAATCATGGAGGATGATGGAGAGATGATTGCTAGAATGGTTCAAGACTTGCTAGAATTGACAGAAATTGGACAGCTCCTTAAGAATATCAGGGAATCCCAGATCACAAGTAGCAGTAGAGGCATATATCCATTGACCACACAGACCACAGAAAGGGTGGAGGTAGAAGAACACGACCCAGTTATTTCGATGCCACACGCACATTCCACGGTCTACATAAAGCCTAGCATGTTGCGAATGGATGAAATTGTGGGATAGACACCACTGAAGGATTTGGATCATATCCTATTGGTATTGACATGGATTCCATCAAGAGCATTATACAAACTACAGGTTAGCATCGACCACGAGATGCAATCACGAGCACATAAAAACTTAGTCGAGCTACAACAAGCACAAAGAAGTGGGAAGCGTTGGAAATAGTTTGTGACAGGCCAAATCTAAAACTCAAAAGGAGAAAGAACGCAGAAATGAGCTGGAACGAAGAGTGGAAGAAATTTTTGGGAAACTTCCAACTATTGCGCAAGGAAATGAACTCCCAACCGCAGAAAAGATCAGCCAGATTGCACAGGAAATTGATCAATATCAGAAGGAGATCGAGACTCTCCGCAGACAGATTAGACCAGCAACTCCACCAGCAGTGAAGGAGAAAAGGAAGCAGGAAGAAGGAAGCATCAATGCAACTACAGTAGCTAGAAAAATAGGTCAACATGGTAGCCGACTTGTTGGACAAAGCAGTGCAACTTTGGAAAAGGCTCGAAGAGGATCCACAGGTCCAACACTGGGAAAAGGAGGAGGAGAGGATTAATGCAACGATCCAAGAACTCAAGAAGCAACAGAAGACCATACCAATTCCAGAACGGGTCAAGGGAATGCAAGAGTTGAAGAAGATACAAGTAGAACTTATCACTGTGCAAACACAGAAACAGGAGCACCAGGCTCAAATAGAACCGTTGCAGGAACAGGTAGCAGAAGTACTTGCGTAGGCAGAAGAATCCAGAAAATACATAGCACAGACTCAGCTAGAATGCACAGGAATGATGAGCGAGGAAGTGGTAGCTCAAATAATCAACACCATCAAGGAGAAAACCGCGTAGGCATTGACAAAAGTAGCAGAGTTGCAGGAACAGTTCCAGATGATCACCAAGGAGATCAAGGAAGCACAAATAAATTAGGTGACTCGGGACGAGTCACATGTCATTGTTGGGGGCCTGTTGGCACCAGGCCGAAGGGGAAAAAAGAATGATCATGGGAAAGAAAGCATGTAGAAAATTGAAGTAACAACTGGCAAATGAACAGGACGTGCACATGCAAAAAAGCGTGCACAAAGGAAAGTGACAGCTGGAGGAAGAACAACACGCGCATGGGAGAAAGACCTAACGTAAGAAGGGTTAGGGCTTTGGTAATATTTTGTAAAAGGCTGAAGAGCCTGAAATTTATAAATATCGATACGAAAGTATTATATGGGGTTGGTTTTTTGTTAGTATTATAGTTGGTTGTTGAGGGGTTTTGTTGTTAGTGTTATTATTGTTGTTGAGGGTTAGTCTTTGGAGTTAAATTTTGGAGACTGTAACCATGTAGGAGCATAGGCGATATGTAATGTTTTTAGTTGTATGAACCGATTCTTTAAATTGTTGAGAAAAGAAGATACGAGGGAAGGTAGATCTGAGGATTAGAACACAGGTTGTGGAGCCTGGTGCGATCTAGTTCGCCTCACATAGATCGATTCATACATTCAACATATTACATGAGTATTACCGTGGCTCACCCCCTCCTATATTTGGATGTAGCCTAGGAGGGGGTGAACCACGGTAATACTCATGTAATATGTTGAATGTATGCATGTCTCTTCTTTCTTTCAGCAATTAATGGTTAAGTTTGATGAATAGTTAGTAAATTGTTATGAATTCATTTATACTCTGCTGGAATTAAACTACGAAATATACATATGCGACTTCAAGGGATAAGTAGTCTACCTTACAGCTCATGGCACCTAGATTTAATCAAGAAACCCCTATCCCCTACTCTCTCCTAGGCTGTAAACACATGACTCTTACAGTCACCCATTTAAAGCTATCTCGGGTGAGACTGCACAGTACCTTCCAGGTGTTGTGTTGCCTTCTGGATTACTAGGAGGGTCGGTAGTTTTAGAGGTTTTTTTGGCACCCCGAATGACATGAACCATGGGTCAATAACTCAAACAACCCGATAAGGGAAATAGTAAACCAACAAATGGTTCTATTGTCGTGTTAAGAGGAACAAGAGAGGACTAAGTAGATGAGATAGAATGAATAAGAATCGAAGGAGCGGAACAGAAGAGAAATGAGTCTTTAGAGAGGACCTTAGAACCCCACGAGAGAAGAAATCAAGGTCTGGTTGAGAACTAAAGAGATAGAGTTTGCAAATAAAGACAATAGAAACCCGAGGATCACACCGCATAAATACCTGGATAAATACGTATTTACGGATTTACACGAAGTCTTTTTCTGTGATTTTCCACATCTACTACAGGAGTGGATCTTAAGGTTAAAGTATAACCATGTGACGAACTGGATTTGATAGCTAGATTGGACTCCAATACAGATCCAGCAGCTGTAGCAGGTGAACAACAAATTCACCTGCGCAGTCGACCTTTGGCTTGATAGTATTGTGGCAGGCTTTATCACAGAATTTGCGGTAGACATAGCAAAGTCATACATCGCAGCCAAGCAAGAGTTCCTACAAGGACCTAGAGGAAGGTACATTCGATCGTTGTATACTTCTATCAAGATATTGCTATATAAAAAATGTGTAAAGATAATGGAATCATACAACTAGACTTCCCTATGTGCATGGGGGAAGGGGGGAAGCATTGACAGAGAAAGTAGGAATGGAAGAAGAGTAGGATAAAGAGAAGGAGGAGGAGGAACCCTTGGACCTGATCTTGATGGATGACGACCAGTTTAAGTGGATCTTGGCGTCATCAGGAATGAAGCATAGCGTAGCACCCTACCAATATAAGGTGAATACCAAGAAGAGATCTGTAGCCGAGAGGGAGGGCTTGGCAAGCGATGAGGAAGAGGTAGAGTATCTTCAGGTTGTGGAACAAATTGAGTAAATCCTGCATGCCACGTATGAGAGGAAAACAAGAGGCCCAAGAATAGGAGGAGAAGGAAGCCATCCCTTTCATATTAATGTCAGTGTGGAACCCTTAAACCCATGTGTGACCAATAAACCAAAGAGAACACCATTGTTTAGACAACCAAAGTTTAGAGGAATTTCGACATCAGGAAGTACATCTACACAAGGAGAAACAACTAGAGGAGCCAGTTCAAGAAACCTTATTCAAGTATCTACACCACGCGGAGGAGGGAATAGCTCAGTATTTGGAATGGCAGGACACGATTCTACTATTAGATTACCAGAGTTTCAAGGAGAAGTAGTAGAAGACCCTGAGAAGCATCTGTTCATTTGCGCAAAGATCTGGGAAGCAAAGCATATCACTGATGAAGATGCCAAACTCGTGCAACTAGTGATCACGCTAAGAAACCGAGCACTAGACTCGTACATGAGTCTATACCTGAACAATGTTCTCAGAACTACAAGGACACTAGATGACATTAAGAAACTATTGATAAATGAGTTCCAGAAGTCGAGCTCAGAGGATCAATACATGAATGAGATGATTGAAATAAGACAAAAACCGGGAGAATCGATATGGGATATTGATCAAAGATTCAAGCGATTAAAAGGAAAGTTAAAATACCTTATGACCGATATGCAGCATCGGCACCTATTTGTTAACTCACTACTCCCACACTTAAAATATCCATTACAACAACAGAAGTTTCAGACACAAGCAGAGGCTCTACAGGCAGCCTTGCAATTGGAAGTGAATCAGTACTAGTAGACGAACCCAGCTATCAAAGAAATGAAGGAGGATTTGAAGAACTTAAAATTTCAGCTGAACCAGAATAAGAACAAGGACAAACGAGAAGTCATTTGGTGCACTACCTACAGGACAGAAGGACACCATAAGAATGAATGCCCAACATTCGCATAGTATATGGCAATATGGATGCCAAAGCCACTACCACAGGGAGGATTATGGTGCAAAATATGAAATAAACTGGGCCATGACCCTTACCACTACACGATGATGCACAAATACCAAACAATCCCAAAGAACTCATATTGCACCTTTTGCAAGCCAGTCGTCCATGACGAAAAAGATTGCAGAACTATGGAGCTGATGCAGGAAAGAACATCAAACGCATACAGGGTACAGGAAGAAATGATGATTGGGCAAGCAGTACCACAGTTCACTCAAGCCCCATCCCCATACAACATCGTGCAATAGTAGTATAATTCTGTGTTGCATTCATACAATAACATGAATCCATAGTAAAACCTGGCACAGCCTCGGTACAATACCGCGCAGTATAATTAGGGACCATAGTATAACACACCGCGAGCTGATCACGCAGCTTATAGAGGAGAAGGACGAGCCATAGGAGGTTTCATATGCGGTAGAGGACCAGTCACATGTCACAATTTCCAGCAACCAGTAAATTATGCATGGGAGTGCCCACTGCCACCAGTGACTTGTATGTATTGTCGCACATCAGACCACGATACAGAGGAATGTCTGATATTACTTGTAAAGATCCAGGCAAAAAGGAATCAAAATAATCAGAATGTTCAGTGGATTTCAGCTGAAGCAAGGGATGACGGATGGAACATCAACATAGTCACTCGAGGAGGAACAAAAATAGGAAATGACGCAGTCCAACAGAAACCAGTGCAGAACCAATGGGTAAAAAATAGCACTAACCCCAAGAAGCAGTTCGACGCACATAAGAAAGAGATATTTACAGAAGCCCGACAAGAATTCCAGAAGGAGAACATTGCATCGACTGCACAACAGAGCAAGGAAGCTCTGGAATATGAAATGTCGCCATCACTAGACCATACCAACAGAATAAAACCCAAGGAACAAGTAAGTACTATCAAAGAATTTTTGCAATCATGCATCAAAATGTTAAGTGATCCTTCATTTGTCAAAATATTGCAAAACATACTAGAAAAATGTAGCAACGAGACGGAACAGAAGCCAGAATTGAAAATTGTCAACCACCTACATACAAGAAGAAGAACAAGTGGGGAATTTAGACTAAATGCTTAACATTAGGGATTTCAATATGGGGGATGTTATACTAGATATAGGATCCGAAGTGAATGTATTACAAAAAGCTACATGGAAATGCATGGGAGAACCTACACTGGGATACTCAACTGTTCAATTAAAGCTAGCAAATCAACATAGAGTCCTACCAATAGGTAGACTGGAAGGAGTGATGGTAGATCTGGATGGTGTGTGCACTAAGGCAGACTTTGAATTCATCGAAATAGTAGACGGCACATCGTAGACATTTTGGGGGCATTGTCTATATATTTAAAAACAACGTAGAAAAGTTAGTGTGTATAGAAAATATAAAAATCTCGATAAGAAATATTACTAAAATTCATGACATGATGACTATTACATAGAATACATTAAATATTGAATCCTCTTACCAAGGGACGATATTCATAACCCCCTTTGGAGTGCCCCTTCTCCCTACAATGTCTTTCAGTTGTTGTTATTAAAAGTCTTTTTCTTTGCAATCCCCTGCAATCATAGCAAGGGAAATAACATTTTCCATCGTCCCTCGCCTCTAATGCCACTCTTAACCGAGCAAGCTTCCAGTCATTTTTTTTCATAATGACAAATCCTTCTACTGACAAGTAATTGTCTTACCTACACCATACCAAACAATATGTTGTAAATTTTTTATATTTTAGCTACTCCTTCATGATAATTTATCTATTTTGATTATGATATGTTTATTTACAGTGACCTACAATCCTCACAATTATTTCTTCTAAGACATTTTGACATGCTTTTTTTTTTATTATCGATCAACTATTAAGATCGATATGCTTCAATTTGTACTTTAGAGTAGTGTGTACTGAATCACCATCGAAAATAATTACACACCACTTAACTAAAGTGGTCAAAATTTATTAAACTTGAATCACTCAACACCATACACTAGCCTCTAAGTTGTTTTGTAGAGAAAATTTCAATCTTTGAAATTCACCACTAAAAAAAGAATGTCATCCACTTGTCATCCACAATTGGGTTGAGTTGGTTTAAATTATGACGTGTTGATTTGCAACTACATACAATGGTCACAATTTTATGCTACTTACAGTGGTCACTGTTTTATTTTCTAAGACACTTTGGCATGTTCTCATTTTTCATTGTCTAACTAGTAGAGTTCATCATGTTATCATAGATTTCGTCGTGAAAAATTTATATTTTAGCTACTCTTTATTAATAATGTATAAACAAGTTACATCAACTACAAACTAGAGTTAATCACTACATCTAGAATTGTGTGTGATTATAAAAAATAGAGAGAAACAACATCACATAAGAATACAATGTTATATGACTAACCTAACCTAATACTAGACTAAAAATATGACATTAATATATAGGCACAACATCATAGAAACACAAAAGTTAGAGAGCTAACAAGGTCGCTAAGGGATAGAATTAGACCTAAGAAGATTTTTTTTTCACTTTCTATTTCAAACATTAGTCCCGCGGTAAAGTTGTTATGAGTTGGTGGTTTTGTAATAAGGATTAAATTTACATAAGCAAATGTAGGCTCAAATTACTCTAGATTGATAATGACATATGTTTTTAATGTTTGGATTGACTTATTGATGGATTAATTTTCACTCTTCTTAAAATACTTCTTCGGAAAATATTTTTCTTGACATTTCACATGAATTTCCATAGAATATACTAACTAGATCCAAAAACCAATGACATGAAATATGGTACTACACATATAATATATTATCAAGGAAAAGCAAGCTACATGAAATTTCCTTTGAACGAAAATTTACAAGTTAAATGAGTACATAAATAAATAAATAAAACATATTAACCTTGCAAGTTCAAAATCCGAGCTATGTAGATCAAGAATTGGATATGTTCAACCAGTGGGTGACGAAAAAAATAAATAGCTCAAACAAAAGCCACGAACAGTGTCGCAACTATAGCAATTGTGTCGCAAAGTCTCTTAAAGTCAGGTATATATAGATCGACTAGTCAACTAGCCGTTAGCAGATGATTTTTGAGATAGGAAAAATATTTGTGGCAATAGCGACGAACTTCCGTGGAAATAGTGATGAAAATCCCAGCGAATTTAAAAAACCTATTCGCGGCAATAGCGACGAACTTTCGTGGAAATAGCGATGAAAATCCCACCCAATTTAAAAAAAAAAACCTTGAAAATAATGGAAATGTGGAAAAATTCTGTGGAATAATCTGCCCATATGTAGTATTGCTTCTATCCCATGAACTAGATGGAATGGTGTAAAATTGGTGGCAGTTTTAACTATCGTGTGATAATCCCATAACGCGGAAAACAACATATGATGTCAGTTGGTATTATGTTTGTTGACGGTATGTTGTAGCATGGTTTTGAGGACTTTGTTGACAGCCTCGACCTGTCCGTTGGAATGAGGGTAGTATGGGGAGGTAAACTCATGGGAGAATCCTAACTTTGAGGAGATTCCCACAAAGATCTCATTCTCAAAGTGTTTATCGTGATCAGACACTAACTGTAGCGGGACTCCGAACCGAGTGATGACATGGTTGAAGAAAAAATGCGTTGTTGTATTAGCAGTGTTGTTGAAAGTGGGCATGGCTTCAGCCCATTTGGTAAAGTAACCGATAGCCACGACAATGCACTTGTGTCCATTACTAGATGGAGGATGGAAATTCATGAAGTTTATGCCCCATTTGCAGAAGGGGTCGGCTGTGATGACTGGATGTAGAAGATCTGGTGGATCTCGTGCATTTGTCGTATCGCTTGAGAACGTGGATGTAGTCGTGAAACAAAGTCATCCAGAAACATCATGTTCGAATGATATTTTGGGCAGTAGACATACCAGAAAGGTGGCCACTGCAAGCACCATAGTGGAAATCATTCAAGACTTTTCCAGCTTCGTCTATGGTAAGACATCGTCGAAGTATGGTGTCAACCCCGTGTCAATAAAGAACATATGAGATGAGGAGATATCGGGGGGCTTGGTGATGAATGCATCGACGATCATATTGAGAGAGATGAGACCCAAATTTATGTTTCCGAAGGTAGACAAGGAGGTCATCATACCAGGGGTTATCAAAAAGGATGAAGAATTGGTGTTCGTAGGAAAAATCCTCATTGATGGGGGAAGCTTTGGCATCTAAAGGAAAAGTCATAATGAGTTCGATGAGGACAATATCTTTCTTGCTTTTGGGAATAGATAACTCTAGATCATATTCTTAGAGGATAACGATCCATCGAGCATATTTTCCATTAATTTTTTGTCGACTAAGCAAGTACTACATGGGGTTAGAATCTTCTAGGACCTTGGTAGTTCGAAGCAGGATATAGTGTCGCAGTTTTTGGACTGCAAGGACAACTGCTAAAGCAAGTTTCTCATCATGATTATACTTCAAGGTTGGCCTCGAAAGATTTTTACTTATGTATTAAATCACATGTTCGTGCCCATCATCCCCTAATTGGACGAGGACTCCTGTTACTGAGAACGTTGAGGCTGATAAGTAGAGGATGTAATCGCGATCACAGTCTGGGGGACTAATCAAAGGGGCATTGGATAGGCCAACTTTTAAAAAGTTGTTTGAGCATGTTTGTCCCAACAAAATGGGATATCATGTCACAGTAGGCAGAGGAAACCATGTGCTCGAGTGGCGTAGTCTGGGATAGAGCGGCGTAAAAAGTTGGCTTTTCCTTGTAGGCTTTGCAGTTGGAATAAATTCCTAGGTGGTGGAATTTTTGTGATAGCTTGGACATTGAGGGGTTCCACCATGATGTCATGTTGGAAAACAATGAACCCAAGAAGGTGTATGTATGTGACGCAAAAGACACACTTAAGGGGGTTTAAGCGGATATTGTACTGGAGACATAGTTGGAAAATAATGAGTAAGTCATCTAAATGGTGATTTTTCTTTTTGGATCAAGTAGTGAGGTTGTCCAAATAAGCAAGGATGATGCAAGGAAGATCATGGAAAACATAGGTCATGGCCCATTGAAACATAGCACCTGCATTCTTGAGTCCAAAAGACATGACACGATAAGGAAAGGTACCCCAAGGGGTTATAAAAATAATTTTGTATTGATCTGCTGGATGGATTTGGATTTGGTTATATCTGGAGAACCTATCCATAAAGGAAAGTGACTCATGGTCATCACAATCATCGATGATATGGTCAATGAAAGGGGTTGGCAAGTTGTCCTTGGGACAAGCATGGTTGAGATCGCAAAATTTTGTGCAAACGTGAATAGTACCATGTTTTTTGTTCACGGGGACGGGGTTGGAGACCCATGAAGTGTACGCAATGGGGTAAATGAACCCAACGATGCATAACTTGTCAATTTTGGCTTTGATAGCTGCAAATTTGGATGGGTGAAGGGGGTGTTTCTTTTGATGGACAGGGGTGACATATGGCCAAGTGTCAATGCGATGTTCGACTATAGAAGGATCGAGGTTGGGCATCTTCATATATGACCGGGAAAAAATATCCCAATATTCCTGAAAGAGAGCTTTGTAAGCAACGAGTTCTTCAGGGGAGCATGCAGCACCAATGGTGATTTCTTCTACGATTTATGGTTGAATGGAAATGTCAATCTTGACAGTGGGGAAGATGTTGGCCATGTTTCCTTCTTCAAAAGCATCAGGGGAAGGGATAGGGTTGTTGAACCAGTCAATATGCCCCGGAGGAATAAAATCCTTGTTTTTGATTGCGCACATGGAGGCTTGGATAGGAGGGTGAAATGCCTCATGTGAAAGAAACAATTCTCGATGATGGAGTGCATTCCATGGGAAATTGGGGGTGGTTAATTCCTCTAATATATCTTTGTCACGGTGGAAAATGCGAGAAGATAGGGGATCATATGCGATGGTAGGTGTAACGTCCCCAACCACCAATAGTCCAGGCATCATCACTAAGTAAACATATTTTTGATCTAATACCATTTTGTAACGTCCTCAGCCACCAACAGGTCGGGCATTGTCACTAAGTAAACATATTTTTTCTCTGATACCATTTTATAACGTCCCTGGCCGAACCACCAGCAGGTCGGGGCATGCTACCTCAAACAGAGCTCTTTTGTGGAAATATTCACATATAAACTTAATAGGAAATGAAAGAGATAATATGGAAACATACATGTAGAAAAACACTTGATGTTATTACAAGAATCACAGACATGCACTTAAATACATCATTTAACCATTAAGAACAGAAAAGATACTTATCTCTTAATTGAATTACACCAACTACATGCAGACCTTCCACGAACCGCCCAACCATAGACCATGCCACTCATCACTATCAGCGGTGGGTCACCCCCGAGCTGGGGCTAAACTCCACAGGGAAAGAATTCCTAGGCTAGGCAAGGACACCATGAATTTGCACAGTACCATAGGAAGTATTTCCTCCAAAGAGACACTTACGCCCACATCTCAGAGACTCTCATTCCCCACACGCTTGTCCCACCCTAGGAGTATACACCTTCACTATCCCACGGTCCATCGATGACTTCACCTCCCTTTCTGGGGCTTGAAAAATAGTCCAGATCATGAATTCTTAAAGCTCTGTAGCTGCTACTAGACTCCCTCCAGGAGAACTCACTTCCTCAGCACACTCTCTCACCTTAAGAGAGTTGCTCATAGGCCTGACAACCTGCTTCTTCCATCCACACTCTCTCACCTGGAGAGAGTTGTTCACAGGCCTAACAACTTTCCTCTCCTATCCATGGTCCTGATAACCCGCTTCTTCACTCCCGCTCCTAACCACATGAGCATGGTGATGGAAACAACATAAACTGGATGTGGTAACAATAATGATGCAACAATACGCAGGCAACCCACGAGGTATAGGTGCAACAAGGGTATTAATTTGGTCTTGTTGTAGAGGTTCATGTGGTTGGAATTCAACAAAGGTGTTCAAGGGTTACCTCATTCTTTTTGGGTGTGCTGGTGCAAAAATGGAAAAAGATTCCAAAAATAGTAAGAAATACCCCTTATATTTGCATGTGCTTGGGCTGACACATGGCGCTCATGAAGCGCGTTCCTCTCCACTTGGAAATTTTTCCTCTCCCCAAAGGAACTTAGGATAAATTAACACCCTCTTTACTCCATTTAGAATAATAATATATTATTCTATTGGACTTAAGCTCTTACGCTTAGCCCCTTTTTCTAGCCTCTTAGCCCCCCTTCCCTTACCCAGCCTATTGGAGTTTAGTATCCCATACTCTTTCTCTATGGTCAGTCTACACGCAACGATGTTGTTATATTAATAATCATGAATACTTACATGTAAAAAATAGGCTGTTGGCCTTTAACATCTAGGCTCTCCGGCCTAATAAGCACATAATCCTCCTAGCTTATAACACTTGGCTCACCATCCTACAAAACATGTTACAATTCATAATTACAACCGGGTCTCGGACTTGGGATATTACAGTAGGGGGGACCAGTGACATGTAAGTGTTATTGACCTCCAGGGATGAGGACATAGAATGGATATTGTACACAAGGTTCACTTGACATGAACTGAATGTCATGATACAGTGGAGGGTACCTCATTCGGTTGAGACTAACGAAGAAACATAACGAATGTCAATAACATGGGCAGTAGTAGGGAGAGCCTGAGGGGGCCCAGGAAGGGATTTTTGGCATACTTTGGCTAACGTTTGGCAGAATTGAGGTAGATTCGGGCAATGATGGGTGTAATGGCAATAGTCTAAGCATATGGCGCAAGTGAAATTGGTCAATGACCCTTTCTTTCTAGCAGTTGAGGACTTCGTAGTGGTAGCTGAAGTACTAGGTGGAGTGGTGAGCAATGGGGTTGCTTGAGCGAGTTGGATAGTATTGCACAACTCAGGAAGAGTAGGACATATGTTAGTGCGGTGTCCTTCTCTTTCACATAGTGCATGGGGAGGTTAAGCTTGGGGTGGAGCAACAACCTCGTTCTTCCTTCATCCACCCCCAGTGGTGGTGGTGCCCCAAGTTGGGGGTATTGGTGGTGTGGCAGGAGCCTGTACTGGGATCTGCATTAGTATTCCCTCTGCCTGAGGAGGGAGATATGGTGTTGGAACCATGGCAGGTGGATGAATATACCATACAGGGATGGAAAGCACCATGTTGGGAAGAGTGAGAGTGGTATCTACCTTGAATTCTTGGACTCTAGGTGGGGGGTAGAATAAGGGGATTTGGGTAATGGATTGAGGGACTGTTTCCCAAACTGGGATTTTCCCCTGGAGGGGGGGGCAGATTTGGGACAAGTGGTTCGGTGGTAACTTCAGGGAATTCCTAAGGTAGTAGTTCTTCAACTGGGGGAACTTCAATGAGGGGAGGGGCCTCTAAGATAGGAGCAATGTCTCCAATATCGGTTTTGTTAAAAGAAACTACACACTCTTGCGTTGAAATGGAAGGATGTAGGAGGGGTGGCACTCCATGATAAGTCCCTAACAAGTGGGGGTCCTTGAATCTACTCGAACCCATGTCGATGACCGAAAAATCATCTGAGCTAGTTTGGACAAGCGGGAGGATGTTATCAATGTTGGTGGAATGATTAGGCTCATAATGTGTAATTTGGTTGATGGTGACGATTTTCCCATTATAGGGGAACATCATCGTACGAAACATAGAATATGCTACAACATTCATAGCATACATGTAGCTACGCCCAAACAAGATGTTGTAATCAAGGGGGGTGTTGGCACAGGGGCAGACCCGAGGTTCAACGCTACAAAAACGCACCAACAAAACCCTAACTACTAGCCCTTTCGGCAACACCTGCAGAGTAGATGAAGCCTCACCCGAGGTAGAGGCAAGGGGGGTTGCAGGACTCTAGTGTCTACAATCTTAGTTGGGACATAAATATGTGATTGTAATACCTTAATAGAGCACTTAGCAATTATGATCCATCAGTATTAAACCAATATCTACTTCGCAGATAAAACCCTAATAATAGATTGGCGCAATATTCACATAGATTCTATAGACTCGAGCACTAAGAATACTAATATATATCAGATCTAGCATTCATTCACATTATTCAGCACTAAGCTATCATATATGATTTATCTATCATCTAACATTGCACTAAGCATTGAATCACGTAAACAAAGAACAGTCATAAAGCACAAAGCATTCACAACACAGGATATATGTGGTTCACCCCCACCCTGGCGCTATGTCCACCAACTATTATTCTCTTTTATTATCTTCGTTCAATCAGCTACATGCACAGAGCCTTGAGATATTACTCTTCATAGGACAGGAGATCTGCGCTCCTCACTAGATCCTCCATCCTTGAGTTACAGCACAAATCCTTCTGTTATAACCCTATAATTCATAGGATCATCTGTTGACTAGAAAATTTTCACTCTGGATGTATTTTGGATTGCAAATAATATTCCATTTCTACAAATTATTTTCAAGTAAAAGGAAGCAGTGCACAAAACCCACAAAAATCACTAAGCCTAAGTTTTTGTTGCATTCACACCTGGAGAATAAAGAAC
>JZKD02S2192808.1:366331-386191 GCA_000966675.3 Picea glauca
CCTGGACAGGTGTTAGTTCCATAGGCCAGCGGACCCCCCCCTAAAACCACTTACCACCTCAGGGGGGGTTCGGAATACCACTCTTCCCCAAAAAAAAACCGCTTTCACAACATTTTGACCAGTTAACTTGCAAAGCGAATTCTGGGCAGAATAAATCGAATTTTGAAAAACCGAGAGAGGTTTTTCTCAAAAATTGGATGAAGAATAAAAAAATCTCTCATTTTTTTCACAGTTTCCACGAGAAGGGAGAATAGAAGCCATCTTCAAGGCCCATTGTTTTCAGTTTTTCATTTTCCTATTGCAATCCTAATTTTACGGGAGGTGTTTCGGTGATCTGGAGGCGAATTTGGCGAAACCGAAGGAGGTTTTTGTCCATAACATGCCCATATACAATAACCTCCTTAATGTTTTTCCCAGGTGTCATAATTAAAGAGAAAAAAATGTCTGTGCAGACCCCTTTTTGCAGAAATTCAGCAAGTTTTTCTTGGCGGACAGTTCAATATTTTTAAGGATTTTTTCTATTTTTGGCAAAGATTGCCCATATATCAAAGAAGGAATTTAAAAGTGACATTGTTGATAGGGTTTTTTCCCCTTAATATAGGATCCAATCCTGTTTTTATAGAAACTGTTTGATATTGTACTATTTTTAGTATTTCAGTTCCTGTTTAATAGGATCCCTGTTTTTGGTGTAAAGACTATAAAGCCTATGCTTTCAAGGTAAATGAGGTTGATCATTGCACCCAGAAAGGTTGTTCTCTGTAATATTTTAGATCCACCAGTAATACAAAGGAATTGATGCACAGGATTCTTGCGTCTGGACATTGGTGATGTTTTTCTTGCTATGTTAATGTTTTCTTACTTTGTTATCACCTTGTTTTCTAATTCCAACTGTTAAAAGGAAGTTAAAGAACAGAATTTACCTCGAGTACTCTGTATTTGGACTTTTATTAATCTGCATGTTATTATTTTGATTTTGAGTAAAATAAATTCTTGAATGCTTCTTTACTTAAATGAACCTCTCACCTATTCTATCTTTCCATCACATTTTATCTTAATCGATCTAGGATCTTGGCTATCTCGCCCTGTCAAGAATCCCTTTAAAAGTTGTTTATCTGACCTTAAGCTTTGAAATAGACCCCATAGCCCAATGGGGTTCTAAAGAAATCATTCATCCAAACACCTCAAATAAAAAACAAACCTCGTTCTGCATAACTAGCCTAATATCCTATTTCAAACAAATCTAAATTTGACAGAGAGATCCCTCTCTGAGTCTCGGAGGGTTGGATCCCTGACTCTAAGTGGTTTTGATGTTGCCTCTGTGACTGCATTCACAACCTTGGGAAAAATACAGAGTTCTAACACCTTCCACAATCTCTTACAATTACTTGCACTTAGCTCTGCAAGCCTCACATAGTATGCACAAAGCAATTACAGTTACCATTTGCACTTAGCAATTACCACTTAGCACTTAACACAATCCAGCCCCTTCTTACATCTCCTAACTACTTATTTATACATTACAAAATAGGCCTAAGCATGGGTAAACCCATGGGTCGACATCCCCATACCTGTTACATAAGCCCAAAACCCAAAAAGGACCTAAAAAGAGGCCAAGATCCTACGATCTCCACTTCGCCTTTTGCTCTTCCTTCGACAACCTATCGAAGTCCCAAAATGGTCAAAAATGACCAAGGATCCTCAAAACTTGGTCAAGGGCCAACAGGCCCCCAACACTCACCTATGACTCGTCCTGAGTCACTCTTCTCTGGGTAATTTTGCCTCAAAATCCTCGAGCTTGGCTCGAGCTGCTTCAACCTGTTGTTGTGCCATGGCCTCCTACTCAGTGAAATATTGAATTGATACTTCATTGACAGGTCCCTCTGAGCGATGTTTGACTGCAGTGATGACTTGCTCCAGTTCTTCTCCTCGGCCTTAAATCTCTATGAATAGTTGGCAAGCCTCATCCTGTATAGGTTGAAGTCTCTAAGTCACCTACATGACTCTGATTTGAACAGTGTGGACCTGTTGTTGAGCACTGTTGTGTTCTTGGGATCGCTTCACCCTCTCAATAGCTAACATGGGCTTCAACTACGCCTGTATTGTTTCTGCTTGCTACTTCGCCTTCTGGAGCTATAACTCTAGTGCCTTTAGTTCTGGGTTTTCAATGAGTCACTCATAAGTCTGGGCACTGCGATCACTCGGTTGTTTACATTCCATGGTGAGGTTCTTGATTCTCTTAACTGAGCCTCGAGCATTTGCTTCTCTTTGATCTCACACATCCTGCGGAGTACTGGGCACTATTCTTAGCTCTAAGTTTGTTATTATTTGTTGTATTTGTTGAATAACTTATGCGGGCTACTCTACTTAGTGTTTTACTTGTTCTTCCTCCTTCTTCTCCAAGCCTATCACAGAGCGAAGTGCTCTATTGAGTGCTTCTTTTACTCTAACCTACTTCGTGATTAGCTTTTCTTTCTCCTATTGGATCTGCGCTCTTTCTTCTTCGAACTTTTCTTGAAGAGCTTCATTCTCCTGTTGCGCAATCCTGCATTTCTCTATAACTTCCTCCTGTGCTTTTTTCAGGGTCGTTGTGGCATGTTCTTTCTCAGCCTATGCTCGATGAAAGTAGGTTTTAGTCACATCATCTAGTCTATAGAGTTGAGTAGGCTCATCTCCCAACTATGGTTCTTCCAAAGGTGGGGGCGCAGTGGACATTGCATGGCTCATATAAAGGGCTTGTTGTACACCTCTTAGTTCTGCTACAATTCTATCATACATGGCTTCTTATTTTTCTACGTTCCTTTGACAATCTCTTATGAGGCATCTCCTACAGCTGAAATAATGAAATCGAAGTCATCAACTGTGAGTACACTCTACATCTTTGGCTTAATTTCTTTGGCCTTCTTCCAAAATGAAGGTTTCAGGGGGGAAACCTTCATTTTCTTAGAGGGATCAGTGTCATCAGGGAGGTTCTATGGTGGTGTTACTTCACCTTGCTTATCTTCTTCTTGTTTTTTTTCTTCTTTGTTCACTTCGTCATCACCTTCTCCGCTAAGTGACTCGGATGCGGTCTCTTCTGTCATGATGTGTATTTCTTGTACATCTTGCTTCTTTTTCTTCCTGCTACTTCTTGGGGCATCATACTCTTCACGAGTAACTACCGAATTTCCAATGAGGTCTGGGTTAGACAGCTTTGCGGGGTCGGCAGGGATAAGGAATTATACAGGTCAGTCTTTAATGATTTCTTCCAGGTCCTTTGTAGTGAGATTTTAGTAGTACTGAAGTTCTTATTGTTAACACAGGGGCAAACCCAGGGTTCAACACTACAACAATGCACCAACAAAACCCTAACTATCAAACCTTTCAACAATACCTGTGAAGCAAATGAATTCTCACCCGAGGTAGAGGTAGGGGTGGTTGTAGGACTCCCATGTCTACAACTTTAGTTGGGACATAGATATGTGATTGTAATACCTTAATAGAGCACTTATAAATTATGATTCATCGGTATTAAACCAGCATCTACTTCGCAGATAAAAACCTAATAACATATTGGCGTAATATTCACATAGATTCTATAGACTCAAGCACTAAACATACTAATATAGATCAGATCTAGCATTCATTCAGATCTAGCATTCATTCAGATCTAGCATTCATTCAGCCCTAAGCTATCATATATGATTCATCTATCATCAAACATCGCACTAAGCATTGAATCACATAAACAAAGAACAATCATAAATCACAAAGCATTCACAACATAGGATATACGTGGTTCACCCCCACCATGGGGCTATGTCCACCAACTCTTATTCTCTTTTATTATCTTCGGTCAATCAGCTACATGCACAGAGCCTTGAGATCTTACTCTATAGAGGACAGGAGATCTACGCTCCTCGCTAGATCCTCCTTCCTTGAGTTACAACACAAATCCTTCCACAGTCTCTTACAATTACTTGCACTTAGCTCTGCAAGCCTCACACAGTATGCACAAAGAAAATATAGTTGTCATTTGCACTTATCACTTAGCACAATCTGGCCCCTTCTTACATCGCCTAGCTACTTATTTATACATTATAAAATAGGCCTAAGCACGGGTAAACCCATGGGCCAACATCCCCATATCCATTACATAAGCCCAAAACCCAAAAAGGCCCTAAAAAGAGGTTGAGATCCTGTGATCTCCACTTCGTCTTGTGTTCCACCTTCGACAGCCTGTCGAAGTCCCAAAATGGTCAAAATGACCAAGGATCCTCAAAACTTGGTCAAGGGCCAACAGGCCCCCAACACTCATCTGTGACTCGTCCCGAGTCACTCTGCTCTGGGTAATTCTGCCTCAAAAGCCTCAAGTTGCTTCAACTTGCTGCAGTTCCATGGCCTCTTGCTCAGCAAACTCTTGAATTACTGCTTTGTTGGCAGGTCCCTCTAAGCATTGTTCAGCTGCAGTGACGACTTACTCTAGTTCTGCTCCTCGGCCTTTGATCTCTGCGAATAGTTGGCAAGCCTCGTCCTATATAGGTTGAAGTCTTTGAGTCACCTCCATGACTCTGCTCTGAATGGTGTGGACCTGCTATTGAGCATTGTTGTTCTTGGGATTGCTTCATCCTCTCAATAGTTGACAGGGGATTCAACTGCGCCTATATTGTTTCTGTTTTGTACTTCGCTTCCTAGAGATGTAACTCCAGTGCCTTTAGTTCTGGGTTTTAAGTGAGTCACTCATAAGTCTGGGCACTACAATCACTCAGTTGTTTATATTCCATGGTGAGGTTCTTGATTCTTTCAACTGCACCTTGAGCAATCGCTTCTCTTTGATCTCGCAAATCCTACGGATTATTGGGCACTATTCTTAGCTCTAAGTCTGTTATTCTTTGTTGTAGTTGTTGGATAACTTTTGTGAGCTGCTCTACTTGGTGTTTTACTGGTTCTTCCTCCTTCTGATCCAATCTTGTCACAGAGAAAAGTCCTCTATTGACTTCTTCTTTTACTCTAACCTGCTCCGCGAGTAGCTTTTCTTTCTCCTGTTAGATCTGCGCTCTTTCTTCTTCGAACTTTTCTTGAAGAGCTTCCTTCTCCTATTGTGCAATCTTGCGTTTCTCTATAACTTCCTCTTTTTCTTGTCTTAGGTCTATTGTGGTCTATTCTTTCTCAGCCTATGCTCGATGAAGGAAGGCTTAAGTCACATCATCCAGTCTATGGAGTTGACCAGGCTCATCTCCCAACTCTGGTTCTTCCGAGGGCGGGGGCGCAGTGGACACTGCGCAGCTCGAATAAAGGACTTGTTGTACACATATTAGTTCTACTACAATTCTATCGTACATGACTTCTTGTTCTGTTTCATTCCTTTGCACAATCTCTTATGAGGCATCTTCTACAGCTGAAATAATGAAATCGAAGTCATCAACCATGAGTACACTCTACATATTTGGCTTATTGGCTTTGGACTTCTTTCGCGATGAAGGTTTTGTGGGGCAAACCTTCCTTTTCTTAGAGGGATCAGTGTCATCAGGGAGGTTTTGTGGTAGTGTTACTTTTCATTGCTTATCTTCTTCTTGTTCTTTTTCTTCTTTGTTCACTTCATCGTCACCTTCTCCGCTAAGTGACTTGGATGTGGTCTCTTATGTCGTGATTTCTATTTCTTGTACAACTTGCTTCTTTTTCTTCCTACTATTTCTTAGGGAATCATACTCTTCGCGAGTAACTATCGTATTTTCAATGAGGTCCGAGTGAGACATCTCTGCAGGGTCATCAAGGATAAGGAATTCTGCAGGTTAGTCTTTAATGACTTTTTCCAAGTCCTCTGTAGTGAGCTTGTAGTAGTACTGAAGTTCTTCTTGTTGGCACAGGGGCAGACACGGGGTTCAATGCTAGAATAGTGCACCAAAAAAACCCTAACTACCATCCCTTTCGGCAACACCTGCGAAGCAAATGAAGTCTCACCCGAGGTAGAGGTAGGGGTGGTTGCAGGAATCCGGTGTCTACAACCTTAGTTGGGACACATATTTGTCATTGTAATACCTTAACAGGGCACTTAGCAATTATGATCCATCAGTATTAAACTAGTATCTACTTTACAAATAAAACCCTAATAATATATTGACGTAGTATTCACATAGATTTTATAGACTCAAGCACTAAGCATACTAATATAGATCAGATCTAGCATTCATTCACATTATTCAGCACAAAGCTATCATATCTGATTCATCTATCATCTAACATCGCATTAAGAATTGAATCACATAAACAAAGAACAGTCATAAAGCACAAATCATTCACAACACATGATATACGTGGTTCACCCCCACCCTGGGGCTACGTCCACCAAATCTTCTTCTCTTTTATTATCTTTGGTCAATCAGCTACATGCACAGAGCCTTGAGATCTTACTCTACAGAGGACAGGAGATCTATGCTCCTCGCTAGATCCTTCTTCCTTGAGTTATAGCACAAATCCTTCCATGATCTCTTACAATTACTTGCACTTAGCTCTGCAAGCCTCACGCAGTATGCATAAAGCAATTACAGTTACCATTTTCACTTAGCAATTACCACTTAGCACTTAGCACAATATGGCCCCTTATTACATTTCCTAGCTACTTATTTATACATTACAAAATAGTCCTAAGCATGGGTAAACCCATGGGTCGACATCCCCATACCTGTTACATAATCCCAAAACCCAAAAATTCCCTAAAAAGAGGTTGAGATCTCACGATCTCCACTTCATCTTGTGCTCCACCTTCAACAGCCTATCGAAGTCCCAAAATGGTCAAAAATGACCAAGGATCCTCAAAACTTGGTCAAGGGCCAATAGGGGGCATCAATAACCTCAATTTCGATCAGGATGGTTTTTCCCCCAAGTTCGATGAGGACATTTTTCTAGATCCCTTCCGAAGATGATGGTCATTTGTCATAATCTCTAAGGGTGATGGTGGATGGTACTAGCTAAGGTGAGTCGAGTTTTTCCATACAATTTTGGACATGATGCATGTGGATGCACCTTCATAGATAATGCAGCGATGAACCATGATGTTTTGGATCTTAACCGGTACCTGAAAAGATACCAGGGTGGGGAGGTGTGGCTCCCCATTATCTAGATCAAAGGTGATGAGGCGAGTATCAGATGGATCGACTTCCCCCAAGGCAGAAAGAAAGGATTTGCACTATGAGGGACAAGTTTGGAGGACCTCCAACACATAAATGGTTGCAGGGGATTGAACTAAATCATCTACTAAACTGTAGTTATGGGATTCCCTAGCATGAGGGTTGTGTACATTCCATCATAGAGGTACACGGGGTATACTAGGATTGGGGTCAGTGTTAGGGCGTGGAATCATCAAGGGTGGTCCGATTGTTTCGGGAGTTGTTCCCGATGTGATGGGGGTAGAGTCAGGAGGGACTCCATATTGACGACCGTGAGTTTGTAGAAGAATCTCTTCCTCATTGGTAAGGAGGATGTTACGGTCAACCGTATTTCTAGGTTGAGTGGGGCCTGGGTTTTAATACTGCCCCATTTTGGTTGGAGAAGAATGTACCTCTTGTTGGGTATTCATCACACCCTGGTGTGAAACAGGGTTTTGCAACATAGTCGAAGGTGGTAGTTGCAAATATTGTTGTGGGGCATGATGGGGGGCAGGCGGCGCTAGAGGGCATTGAGGGTTCATGGATGCTTTCATCTATTTGAAATTGACAATTTGGGGGTAGTCGTGGGTATAATGTCCATACTCACCACATAGAGCGCAAGGGAAGTTAGTCTAGAGATTGTTGTTCCTCCCTTGGCATGGTTTATTGTTATTGTTTCCCCCTGGGGGGTTTTGGTTGACTTGATTATCGTTTTTCTTAGCATGTTGATTTTGTTGGGGGTTATTTTCTCTTGGTCCTGTGTTATTATTGTTTCGATTTTTTCCTTTCTTCTTTGAATTATTCGGCAAATGGGTCGGATTTGTCGTATTCAATTATTCAAAAGTCTGAACCTGTTGAATGGGAGAGGGTTGAACAAAGTTAACACCGACATGTGGTCGTCCTTGTGGAGGAGAAACTTGTTGAGGGGGACCAGGAAATGGAAAATATGGATTGTTTTGAGGAGACGATCCATAGGGTGTGTAGGAAGTTGAGGTACTTCATGCACTATTGGGGTTATACGAAAGGGTTGATGGTGAACTTGTACTTGGTTGAGAGACCGAATGCATCAAGAGTACTGGAGGGGGTGCCCCCAACGGTTGAGATGGACCAACAGTATATGATTATAGGTGAGGGGGAGGAGGGTAATAAGATGCTCCTCCATATGGTTGTAGATATTGGTTTTCCCCATAAGGGGGTGATGGGTGGCTGTAAGGGTTGCGGTGTGTCATAGAACCAATCAACCCATCTGCAGCATGAGAAACCCTAGGTTTGTCCTGGCCAAATGGTAGGGGTCTAGCTACATCAGGAAATATTGTGTACAAGTAACTCGATTGAGCATATATGAGGTCAAATCGTTGGCCTTTCTAATGGCCTCTTCATCTGATTGAGGAAAAGTGGATGCTACATATTTGGTAATCACAAAGATGAGCGATTTAAGAAACCAATCAAGACATTGTTCTTTGGTGGTTTTGGATTTACAAAAACGGTGTCACCGACACCATTCATGGATGTGGTCGGCTATATGGATAGCAATGGTTTGTTTGAACTCAGAAAGAATTTCTAACCCATTTTCATGATGAACTAGTAGTTGGAAAAAGGACAAAAATTCCTTGGCCAATGATTCAAAGGTTGCATGGGACCCTGATTTTTTGTCCACATACCATTTGGTTGATGCACCAGTGAGAGTTTTATGGAATAAACTTAAGCAGATGGAATCATCCATTATGTTGCTCGAAGAGCACCATAAGTGGAAGGTCATAACATGGTTGGTGGGATCTTCCCATGGTTTTCCTTCAAACTTTGGGATGTCGGAAGGTAACTTGGTAGGCATATTGGGCCAAGTAGCATCATGTAAAATGGGATCATTCATGAGTTTGGTTAAATCATGAATGTTGAGGGATGTCAAGTATGGCATGGGTATATTTGGTGGATGATTAGCTCCATCCATCGTGTGTATAGATAATGGACCTGTCCCTTGAGGGGGATTTAGTGGGTGTGTAGTACTTCCTTGAGAAGAAGTTTGAATCCTGCCTCCTTGTGAAGGAGAACTAACACATGGATGGACTTGTGTGGTTGACCCAAGCAAAGTGGAACCAAGTAAATTTGATCCAAAAATAGTATCACTCACGGAGGTGTGATATGGTTGAGTCGGTGAGTTGGCAAGAGTAGGAACCCCTCCTAGAATAGGAGGAAGATTCTGCAAGCGTCGAGAATGATGGGGATTTTGTGGGCCCCTACGATTTTGACTAGCAAAGTGAATGTGTGCAAATGCTGACAAGAGGAATAAATGAACGAGTGCTTTTATAATTTGACTACCACAACATAGTATAACTCATAATGGCATCAAATCAAATGAACATCATACATATATCATTGTAAAGTAAACAAGTATGTGGATACGTGGAGTTTGTCCACGTGGGGGAAAAACAAATAAAATCTTGTGTCCTAAAAGACGTATCATCCTTCCTCCCAAATAGCACTGGGTCTTCCAAGAGCACTCAACAATGGGGTCTGAAGCCACTAGAAGAGGAACTAGTGATGGTTGTAATAGTCAGTTATAATGAGGGGTATAGGGTGCATATCCTAAAAGAGTTGGTGATATTTCCCAATAGCCACACAAAATCCGACCAAGGTGCGATTGCAACCCACAACCACCACCCGTGTAGATATCCTAAGTTTTGGCCACTAAGCACCTCGGTCAAAGTGCAACATTTAGATTTTCAGGCTCAGAAATGGGTCATGGGATGGATGCCCTACCAAGATTTGGGTGACTAAAGAAGGGATGCGTAGAACAACTGGACCTAGGCCTTCGACCCTTCACGGGTATATCCCTGTCTTATGGTGTAGGAACACTTGAATTAGAGCATTTAAAAGTTCCCTATTTCTCAACTTCTATGGTTTTGAAAATGTGAGAACTTGAAAACGGGGGGTTATTTGGATGCCTACCCCCGAACTCCTACTTAGACTAAAAAATTCTTTTGGCATCCCCTATGGAGTAAAATTTAGTGTGTTTGTTAGAAAATTTTAGATGTGGTGGGCTGTGAGATTAGCGGTGTGGACCAATCTCAGTTGAATTAAATGGGTGTGGAAATTTTCCAAATACGTAGTCGTATCTTTCGGAATTCATTTGCAGAAATCCTACTTCGACCTCCATTATTCTAATGGAAATTGTGTGTATGAGGAGTGACTTTGTGTGCAAGAGAGTGAAAAGTGAACAAAGATTTTAATAAGTTAAGTGTGATATTGCAACATGTGGATTTCCTGTGGTCCTTACAAATATTCTTACCTAGCTTACTAAGTTTCTTTGGTACAACCTTGCAAAATATTTAAAGCCTTAAATAACTAGCAATGTGGACATGTGGGTCCTTTATGAATTCTTTAAACTCCCTAAATGTTGTTTACACTAAGAAATCTTTGAAACTATCCTAGATTACAAGCATGTGGACATGTATGGGCTCGTTACTTTGATCTTTAAACTTCTCTATATTGTGATGTAAACTAAGAAATCATTTAGAAACTATCCTAAGTTTGCAACATGTGGGCATGTATGGGCCCTTACAAAACTTTAATATGATTTCAAAACTAAAGAGGGACCCTAAGGGGGATTTGTCCGAGTCTCCTAAAGATTTTGTTAAGGTAGATGAAATCTCCTCTTCACCTCCTTTCTGATTCCCAAGATCACACTAGGGTGCAAGGGAAGAAAATACTCAAGGGTCAAAATTGGTTTCTAGTCCCAATTTAAGTGATTTGTGAATGAAAGAAATAACTTCAACTTAAAATTTTACAAGCCAAATGAGCCATCCATGTGGCAACAAAAGCAGAAGAGAGAAGAATATTGATTCTTTTTACCCCCTAAGTGCCTATGTTATCCAACCTTTCATATGGGAAAGGACTCTAAGTGGAGTGCAGTTTCCTTACAAAGTGCATGAAAATAAAAAACTGAAGGCTAGGGGCCTTCAAACAATCAAGAAAAACCCTTACAATTTGAAAAATTGGAGTTATGTGCGGGTTACAATTCTGAAAGGCATGCAGAGGGCACATAATGCATAGTGTAAAGAGACATGTTTCACGCACAGTGCACGTCTGTGGGCAGGAAAATCCGCGCACTTCCTATCACACGTCGAGGGAGAAATTTCCAAGTGAAATACTCCTTCCTTATTTCATAATTTTGACTTTGGAAGGTTGGGCTAGACCGGTTTTCATACCTGCAAGACAAAACAATCAAAATGAAGTGCTCTTAAGGCTCAAATAGGGAGAAATTTGATATTGATCCCAAGTATGGTCGTCAATATGTTGTGTTGGTTTTGTCACTTGTGTGAGCAAAACAACAACACTTGCATGTCTAGATGAACCTGTTAGACAAGACAGAAGTTTTGTGGGTGGGTTAAACAAGCCAAACACATATGTAAAAAAGGAATAAACTAAAACAACTAAGAAATAAATGTTAGAAAGCATGAGACATTTAGAACCATGAAAATCAAACAATGACCAACATAATGCTACCAATGGATCAATAGATAAGTAGGAAAAACACTGTGGAGAAATTTTAGGGACTTATGAGTCCCATCTTCCTCCTTGGGAGGGCTCTTGAGTTCCCTAATTGAGAGCACTTCACTCTCTACAATGGATGAAATGGAAAATGGTGAAGAAAAACAATGCATATTCCCTCCAGAGGTGAGTGGAATGGCCTATTGCAATGGTGCTTGAAGGCTTCAAATTAAAAAAAGGATTCTCAAGGAAGAATTATTGCATCATAACACTATGAATATATTGGTTTCTTAGTGCACCCATAGCTCTTATTTATAGCATTCATACATGACAAAATGTAATTGGTTCATAATGTGAACAAGGGGCCTTTTAGGGCACCCTCTAGACCTTGACCAGTCTCCAAGCTAGATTTCGCTCATATATGAGTGTCAAATCGTGTTGGGGGTTGGTCCATAAGTGGTTGAGGGGCCGAAAAGATCCATAAATGCGTCGTTCATAGGAGTTTGTGGATTTTCTTATGCACAGTCACGCATTTTGCGCATAGTGCGCGTTGAGGCCTGTGTTGGCCTGCACATTGTGCATGCACTCCCTTTGGTGACTATGAGCACTTCAATTTTTGACCCAATTGTATAGTTTTTTTCCTTTTGAATGCATTTTGGTGTTGTAGGTGGACTAATTGTTGCTGCCATTGATGTGTTTCTTAAACCATTTGCGTGCAATGTTGTGGACAATTTTTCAGTGACAACACAATGCAATAGGACTTCTATATTTACAATCGCTTCAAAAGTCCATGAGAATGACCATCGGGTCACATCTCAAATAGAAACAAATATGGGGACTCTTGCAGAATAGAAGCAATAGATAATTGTGTTGGAAGAAGAATGTTATGTTCTCAGAAAGTTGGTCCTAAATTTGAGCAAGGGAGATAGAACAGGGACTTATAATAAAAGACAATCAATTAATTCAACTTGGGGGGAGACAAAGGAGGATGAAATTGTGCACCAACTTTCCAAATATATAGAAAGTGTAAATCAAGACCCTGACCCTCTGAATACAAGCTAGGAAGAAGAAACTAGTCGACGCGCCTTCTATTAAGTATCATGTTTTCCAAGGTTATTATATTTCTAGGTTTATTTTACAAAATATATAATGTTAAGAAATACTAGGAAATTTTGTATAAAGATATATACATACTCTGATATAGGAATGTAGTTGGCATAGTTTTTGGTTTGAAAGTGTTGAGACAAAATTGTGAAGTAATCTTGCTACAGGCACAACTACAGTTTTATTAATATAAATTTCCCTAGTTATGGTTTAAAAAAAAAACAACACTAGAAAAATAAATAAAAACAACTTTGTGTATTTACATAATCAATATATCCTAGGGGTAAAACTCAAGGTATTACACTTTTCATGTAGAAACTTAAAAAATACATACATATTTAAAAATCACTTGAAAAAAAACATGGTTTCAAAAAAATAATCAAACCAAACGTGAGATGGCCAAGATAAAATTGAAAATATGTTATTTTCAAGGTTTTCAAGAGATTACCATAAGAAATTCTTAGTTTGATTTATCCATTGTAAAATACATCTTAAATTCAAAATGATATATGATATACTTGATTTGGATTTATAATGAAGAAGTTGTGTCCATCTCAATTTGGGAAAAAATGGACAAAGAGTCAAAATTGTTGTAGCAAATTTTTTTAAGAGAAGAATATAAGATCCCAACTGATATGGGTTCTTATCGAAGGGGATTTTATTAGAATATATGAGTCCCAAAAGGAGATGCATATTCTACAAAAGTTGCAAAAAGAGTCTTTCCACATTGAGTGACAACTATGGCATCAACAATCACAAATATCAGTCATACACAAAGATCAAGAATTCAAATGTGAGGAAGAGGAAGAATACGTTGTTGTGGTGATTGAGTATCCTATCTATGATCAATCGCCTTCAAAATATGGTTTAAAATAGGTTTAAAACATCTCTCAACTTCCCTTACGAGAATCTCTTCCTCTCCCATTGAATCTCTTATGGTGCATAATTTTGAATCTCCTTATGACGTAGATGCACATGAGAATGCAATCAATGAACTTTATGAAGAACAAATCTTCATTTTAAAAATTATTTCACAAGAGGATCCCCCTCTCATAAATATTTCCATGACAAAACTAGCTACAACAAAAAGAAGCCACAAATATCAATATAGTGACAATGACATAAACCAGTCCCAAGATCTCATTGGAAAGTCGCAAATTATCACCAACATTGAAAAGGGAGTAAATGTAGAGGTACCAAATAAATGGTGTGGAGTACATGATTCTATATTACTTGTACATCTACAAACATATAATTTCAAATACCAATTGTTATTCTATCTACTTCTTCCTTCTTATTTTTTCGTAGAAAAAAATCATTTATATTCATCAAAATATACATGTTATAGATCATTCAAAAGGCCTACGCAGGCTCACTTCAAAACCTTTGACCATTCTATCCTCTTCCTCCATCCAGCTTTACGCTTACTAACTATACTATTGAAAAAAAGGATTGTATTGTCTTACAAAGTCTGTACAAATTTGTCTTGACCATTTGCAAAGAAAAACACTCAAAAGCATAATTCCATGGCTTCGATTTCTATTCCATCAAAGAATTCATAGAAACCAAAGGCACAATTTTTCATTTCCAAAGCTTCTTTGGAAATCTCATTCACTTTGTTGTTGAGCTCTCTCAAGATGTGGTGTGTTATCACACAAGTCGTAGGTTAGGAAAAGCCTGTCCCAACCACCAATTATTAACAACTAGGAGGGCACCTACCTATTGTCACCTTAGGTAGGTGTCCCCATCACTTTAGAGGGTAAGTAGTCACCTCAAGGGGGGAATCTCAGTGACCCTAGGGGGAAATGAGATGGAAAATGATAAGTATGAATGAGTGTCCCTAGAGGTCAATTCTATATGGTAGGAAAAGCTTGGGAAAGAGTCTTGGGAAGATTTAAGGTTTTTCAAATGAGTTGAGTGAGCTTCCGAGAGTAAATTACATGCCCGAGACACAATGAAAACCAAGGATACTTGTAATATGTTAGTTGGAAAAGCAAGTTTAGCTTGTTGTCCCTAATTGCAAAAAAATTAAATGATATATATATAATCTCAATAAAGATAGAAAAGGATTAAATATAAGTGTTAAGCACATGATAAAATAAACAAGAGACAAAGCTAGTAAATCTAGATCAAATCATCAATGATTAAGAAATAAATATAGCACAAAAACCAAGGCTGAAACAAAAGCTTGTTGCAGTGATATTTATTAGCCTTATGGATGTAGCAAACCAAGCTTAACAACATAAAAATCAAGCACTCGAAACCACTTCCAACTAGCTAGATAAGTGTGCTAGGGTTAGTAGAGAGTTAGTGTTATGGACCTAACCCCTCACGTAGGTAGAATAATATATTTCCATGTAATAAAGGTCAATATTAATAAGGCCTAGCAATAAGGAAGAATAAGTCCAATGTAAGAAGACCTAAAAGAAGCTTTCGCTTCTAGAAGGATATTCATCTAGATGGTTCTTTTGATAGACATATTTAGTATAAATAGGAGCTGAGGGCATGAGAACTTTGGTCTTGGATATTATTGTAATAGAGCTCTTCTTTGCTAGAGGTTGGCCCCTCGAAGAGGCAAGTGAAAATTTCTCTCGGTAATCAAAGTGTTAATTATGGTGTTATTTTGTTATCATTTTGGTATTGTCGTGGTGTTTTTCTAGTTATATTGTTGTTCATCTGCCATTTCTAGCTATTTATTTATGTTTTACATACTTTTTATATATGGAATATTACAAGTGGTATCAGAGCACCTTCCTCGGCAGAAAATTGTGAGTTAAATTTTTTCAGGGTAGATACATATTTCGACGTCTTTAAGCTACAGAGATTTGTCGTTATGTGCATAAACCCGTGATCGGGGATTCATACACGCTGGAAATACAAGTGGTACTTAAGCGCACGTCTGTTGGCCACCTTGTAACCCTTGTTGGTACCCCTTCAAGTTGGTGCCCTGAGATATTGGGTCGAGTTCTATTGTTGGCCCTGCACATATATCAGAGAGTTATTGCACAGGGAAAACCATTATATGTAGAACCCTTGAATACCTAACCCTTGGGATGGAAACGAAAATAGAACAAACAAGATCTATTGCGGTGCAATTGTGTCTCTTGCATTTGAGTTGAAAAATTACTAAACATTTCTTCTTGTTAAGCATTTGGACATTTCATCACTTCATTATTCTTTAGATTAGAGTATAACTCCGTAGGAGTTAAAAAAAAGAGATTATGGATCCTGTTGGCACCATTATTTGATACTTGTTCCATTGGATTTCTCTCTTCGCCCTTATCGCAGTCATACCTATCATTTTTCAACAAAAAACAAAATGTGGACCCAACCCCCTTCCAACACCCTTATTTGGAATTTACCCCATTAGATTCAACTCCTCGCCCTGATTGTTGTGATACACTTCACCCATAACCCATTTTCTTTGTGGTCCGACCCACCCCTTTTCGTGTTCCCTCGTCATCATGGCCCATAACCGTAGCCAAGACTTGGAAGCTTGCTTCAATACCTTGCACTCTAATCACAGAAACCCAACAAGAAGTGTGACAGCGCAGTGCAAATATTCTCTCCATCAATCAAAAAATTCATTCCTCCATCGTTGCTTCAGTCGTTTCCTCAATCAAGGAAGTCAAACAAGATCTCAAACAAGACATTACTACCCAGCTTGAATTTGTCACTATGACGCTCTGCGCCAAGATGCATATCCCTGTAGATATTTCCTTATCTGACCCACCTTTGCATACCGAAGGTGAAACTTCCTCTCATTCCTATAATTTTCAGCCCTGTCACTTTCAGCATGACCTACGCCTTCCGCGTGTGGATGTGACCAAATTTGATGGATCAGATCCCACTGGTTGGGTAACTCAAATGGAACATTATTTCTCTTTGTATGGCATTATAGATGAGTTGGCCAAACTCCGATATGGTGTTCTCCATCTAAATCAAGAACGTTGGCAATGGTGGAAATGGAGAAAAAATGCTCACCAAGGGTATGTGGCTTGGACACACTTTGTGGGAGACCTTTATGAATGCTTTGACATTGACACCAACCATTTAGGTCGTTTGACAATATTGAAACAATCTGGTACAATGGAAGACTTTATAGCTGCTTTTGAGTGACTGGATTTTCATACAGAGGGCATGTCTGATGATTTTTTCCGAGAATGTTTTATCAGTGGCCTCAAGGATGAGATTCCTACTCATGTCTTCATGGCTTGGCCTCAGATTTGGGTAGACGCTACTAAAAGAGATAAGGAAGCACAACAGGTTGTCTCTTCCCAAAACCGCAAACCCTCCTTTATTCCTCACACTAAACCAGTAACTCCCACTCCTCCTTCTACTCCACTAAAGATCCAAAAAATGACCAGGGCCAAAATTGATGAATGCCAACTCAAAGGCCTTTGTTATAATTGTGATGACAAATATTTTCTGGGACACAAGTGTAAGGAACAAAATATTTTTATGGCCATCTCGGAGGATGTTTCAGAAGAGGATGTTGAGGATCCCCTTATGTCTGTGTCTGTGTCACCTGAACCCGCTGACATAACCCCTCCCTTAGACCCTCCTGAAGTAGAACCGATCATTTCCCTAAATGCTCTCACTAGCTTCTTTGCTCCCCAAACCCTCAAGCTAATTGGTTACATCAAGCATAGGAAGGTCATCATTCTTGTTGATAGTGGAAGCACCCATAATTTTATTCATCACCGCATTGCCCAAGAAACTAATTTTTATATCTGTGTAGTCAATAATTTCCAAATCATGATTGCCAATGGTGGGTCCATGAAATGTGGAGGGTGTTTTGAAAATGTGCATCTCCAAATTGGTGAATACCATATGAAATCTCATATGTTTTATATCGACATGGGCGGTTGTGACATTGTGTTGGGTGCAAAATGGCTAAGGAATGTGATTCCCATTCTCATGGATTTTAAGGAATTAACCATGCAATTTGACCAGGAGGGCCAACAATATAAGTTCCAAGGCATCATCGTCAGTTCCTCAGATATCATTAGTTCCCATAGCATGAAAAAGTTGCTCAAAAAAGGTCATTATGGTATTATTGCCCAACTCCATGCCATACAAGTCACTGAGACACCCTCTATGTCGCAGGACCTCCAATCCATCCTCTGTAAACATCAAGTGGTTTTTTCCACTCCCCAATGACTCCCTCCTTCTCATGGTTTTCATGATAATTTCATTCCCCTTGTCCCACGAATCCTTCCTCCCAATATCTTTCCCTATCGTCACCCCTTTTCCCAAAAAAATGAAATTGAGAAAATGGTTCAAGAACTGCTCAACACATGTGTTAGCCACCCTAGTATGAGCCCCTACTCTTCTCCTTTGGTCATGGTCCTTAAGAAAGAATGTTATTGGCACATGTATCCTGACTTCCGCACCCTCAACAAACCCACCATTAAAGACAAATTTCCCATTCCTGTCATTGATAACCTCTTGGATGAATTGATTGGTGCCCAGTTATTTACTAAACTTGATCTTCATTCAGGCTACCACCAAATCCGTATGAAAGACTCAGACATTCCTAAGACTAGATTTAGAACTCACGAGGGCCACTATGAGTTTTTGTTCATGCCCTTTGTCTTGTGTAATTCTCCTCCACTTTCCAAAGCCTCATGAATCATGTCTTCCATCCTTTTCTCCATCATTTTGTGTTAGTTTTCTTTGATGATATCCTCATCTACAACAAAACCTGGATAGACCATCTTTCTCATGTGGATCAAGTTCTCCATCTATTCTCTCAGCACCAACTTTTCCCCAAACAATTTAAATGTGCTTTTGGCAGCACGAAAGTAGAGTACTTGGGTCATCTTGTTGGCAAGGACGACATCAGGGTGGATCCTAAAAATATTGAAGCTATGCAATATTGGCCTCACCCAAAGACTCTTAAAAGCTTGCGGGGATTTCTGGATGATCAGGGGATCAAATTTTGCTCAATTTTCAAAGTGTTCGAAATGCGACGAAAACAGTGCCATTGCGTCTGTCTCGTCTTCCTGATTTCGGCGGTATATTTACTTTCTCAAACAGAATCTGTATGGAGGAGATATCGCGATCTGTCCACCAAGCCAAACAGGCAAAAATTTTGGGATGCTGACTGTACCTGTCTGTACAGTCCATACGGTGACGTGGCAGGGTCGTACCATCCGTACAATGATGTGGCATCTAATGACGTGGTAGGATCCGATTGGTTGTTAGGGGCGAATGATGTGATGACACGTGTCGTTCTATGATTGGTGGTTTGACGCCACGTGGCCCAATCAAGGTCTGCCACGTGGCACCTTTATATTGGTCAGTTCTGGTATGCAAAATATATTGGAGGCCGCGGGGTTCGACCCCCGGACCTCCCCACAGTCAACGCCTTCACCCAGCCACCTGACCATTGGGCCACACATTAGTTCTTATTACATATATGTAAATGATTATATTTGAATTTACGAATTTGTAATGTGGGTGGGGGGTCGGGCCGGGGCTTAGCCCCGGCCCGTGGTCATTTGTAATAGCATATAACAATGCGATAAAGTCCGAATAATGGTGCGGGTGTATAACATTTATACCATAGTTCATATAACATTGTATTATGAAATGTTTGTGTAGGGTTCTATACTACGACCCACGGGTTATACCATTGTGTTGTGTTGCGCGCGGTTATTTGCGTGGGGTTTCAAACTATATCACCATGGTTTTTCATACGACCATGGGTGCAGGAGGTTATGCCCGTTCCAACGAACTAACCCCCGTTTTCCAAAGCGGGCGGTCCGATGCGCCATGTGCCCAGGTGCCGAGGCGGTTAGGGGCTGGCGTGCCCTTAACCGTCCTACGGTTTGTACCAGTGCGTGGTTGCGTACGGGACTAAGTTTTTAAGCTTAAAAGAGTGTGTGAGCCAGGTTTGTGGAAGAGGGGTGTGAATTGTAGAACCAGAGACAGCAAGCTTGAAGAGGGAGACTTCCAAGAGGCCTAACTTCTTCATTTTTCGACTGATTGAGGTGCCAAAAAAGCCCAGACAAGGGTTTTGGGATGCTGGGAAGCCATTGGAGCAGTCGGTTTGTTAGTTTGAGCATTGTAAGACATGTTTTTGAGCATTTTTTGAGCAATTAATAATAATGATCCATTGGAAGCTGGACCAGGAGATGTA
>JZKD02S2192808.1:410992-424511 GCA_000966675.3 Picea glauca
CTTCCAATGGATCATTATTATTAATTTCTCAAAAAGTGCTCAAAAACATGTCTTACAATGCTCAAACTGTCAAACCGACTGCTCCAATGGCTTCCCAGCGTCCCAAAACCCCTGTTTGGGCTCTTTGGGCACCTCAATCGGTCGAAAAACGAAGAAGTTAGGCCTCCTGGAAGTCTCCCTCTTCAAGCTTGTTGTCTCTGGTTCTACAATGCGCACCCCCCTTCTTGGAACCTGGCTCACACGCTCATTTAAGCACAAAAACCCAACACCGGACGCAACCACGCCAACGGTACAAACCGTAGAATGGTTAAGGGTGTGCCAGCCCCTAACCACCTCGACACCTGGGCGTATGGATCATATGACCACGCGCTAGGCAAACAAGTGGTTAAGTCGTTATTCCCGTTTCAAAACCGTATAACTCCCGCGCATATTAATCCACCGGTCATATAACAAAACCACGGGTTATAGACAATAACCCCACGCAAGTTTAACCGTTGGTTATGGTTCTAAACCCCACGCGCATATATTTAATACAATGTGACATATGGTATATATGGAATGCAATACAATTCGTGTGCATTTTGTTTTTTACAATGGTCATATGTCATATGGTAAATCCACGGGTCGGGGCTAGGCCCTGGCCTGACCCCCCTCCGTTCAATACAATAAACAATGTTAAAATATTTTGAAAACATATATAAAACAAGAACCATTCGATGGCCCAATGGTCGGGCGGTTGTGCGAAGACTCTATGCTGTGGGGGGACATCCCGGGGTCGAACCCTGCGGACTCCCATATAAGTTTTACACAACCATATGAACCAAAAAAATGAGTGACATGTGGCACCTCCGGATGGGTCCACGTTTCCTCACAACATTTGCCAGGTACAGGACACGTGTCAGCACCCGACTCGCCAACAATCAACCAATAAACAACTGCCACGTCATCATCGTACGATCTGTACGGCCCTACCACGTCAGACCGTATGGACTGTACAGACAGGTACAGTCAGCATCTAAAATTTTTGCATGTTTGGCTTGGCGAACAGATCACGATATCTTCTCCATACAGCGTCCATTTGACAAAGTAAATATACCGCCAGAATCAGGAAGACGAGACGGACGCAATGGCACTGTTTTTGTCGCATTCCGAGCACTTTGAAAATTGAGCAAAATTTGATCCCCTGATCATTGATCCTCTTGAGAATAATTCCTCGTGTCCCCCTGTCGGTGCCATATTTATTCTTCATTTCTTCTGCTAGGGATTTCTCCTTGGTTTTTTCGTCCATAAACTGTGTTGGATCCATGCCTCGATATGGAAATCCTGTTATGTTTTCAATAAGCTCTACGTCTATCGAGACGAGCTTGTTCAAATAGATATTATCTCCACCATGTGTGAATGATAACAATTGTTTGACACATGCACCTGCGTACTGATCTCGGCCAAAATGTGGTAGGTCCAACAGACCTAAAATTATTGTTTTCTCCAATCCTATTGCCCATCGGAGTGGCTGATCAATTGGTTTCCCAACCGAATTTGTGCCCACCGTCTCCATGTACACTCTCTTTGCAAATTTCAAAAACTTGTATGCGTCTGCTACATCATGGTCTGAGTATTTTAGCTTGTCAATATGACCCAACAAGTTTGATCCCACTCGTAGCCCATATAGTATACGCAGTAGAACGATTGTTGCGATTGGTTGCTTGTGAGGTGACCTAGGTACCTGTTGCCTGTCTTTTTTCGACGATGGTGGCTGGCTCGAGGTTCCAGCGGCACCCGGTTGTTCTTCGGAGTACCATTCTGGCCAACCTGTGACATCCTCTATTGTTCCTTCTGGTGGGTGGTTTGATATGGTGGTTTGAAACTCATATGGCTCAACTTGCTTCCAGATTCGATGTTGTTCCATTGACTCTCAGAGTTGTTTCGGTGTTCTCTGGTTGCGCCTCCTTCAGGGTTTCCCAATTTTGGTTCTATTGCTCCTGTGCCTCTGCCAGCATATCTACATTCATGGCCTCTACTGTTGGTTGTTGGGTTTCTTACACTACAGGTGTAGGGTTCACCGGTGTTGTGTCTGGAGATGGGATTTCATTGACATTGGCGATCTACGACAGGTGTTGTTCACCTTCTTTCAATTGTACCTGTGACCCAGTTCTAGCTCTGGGTTTTCTGGTACTCTTGCTTTCATCTACTTTCTTTGGAAGTGCCATGGCGGTGAATGTTGAACATTTGATGAGTTTGAATGTTTTTTATGACCTCTATGGACTCTACTATGTTCTCTTTAGCCTCTATCTCTCTCTATTTATTCGTCTTTCACAATTGGACTCTTTTCTCCCTCGTCTATGTGTTGTATGGTCATTACATGAATCTTGTCGAGAACACTAACTTAATTACGGGTTCAATGCACCTCTGATCCTTTCTTCCTTTCCATTACTCTCCCTCTCCATCTCTAGTTGGTGTGGGTTAATGCGGCATCCCATCAATCCTTTTCGACCTTCAATTCCGCTTAATGTCGTCATGTCGTACTGCTTTTGTTGTATTTCCTTTTCCCACTTATTTCCCTTTTCAAATGGTCATTGTGCTTCTTCTCGCCGAGTTTGTGTTCCTAAGTATGTGTGCCCTTTCTTATTTTGGTGCAATGCCCCTTTGTTGGTATCGTTTAATATCCTGTTTTTTTGTTTTTTTCTTTACTGCGAGGTGGGTGGTCGACTGTCCTTGTACATCTTCAGTCGACTCTCGTTGATCATCCCTCTAAGTTTTGCGCCTGATAATTCTTTCAACTGTACAACTCCTCCATATGTGACAGATTTTACCTCGTACGGTCCTAGCCAATGCATTCTTAGTTTTCATGGGTGTTGAAATGATTTGTTGTCATACATCAATACTAGATCTCCTTCCTTGAAAGTTTTCTTCTTTATGTGTCTATCATGCCAAGCTTTGTCCCTTGCTTTTTGGACTTGTTTTTGAAACCTTGCTAAGATCCAGTCTTCCTCCATGGTCATTAACTGATTTAGTCTCTCTTGCACTGCACCTCGTTCTATCATCTATGTGATTGTTGTTGCGCACAAGCTTGGTACTAAAAATTATAATGGCACTAGTGCTTCTTGGCCATAGACCAATTTAAATGGTGTGTGCCCTGTCAACTTTTTACATGTGGTCTTGTAGGCCCATAATACTACTGGTACTTTGAGGTCCCATTCATCCCTGTTGACGTTACATATCTTTGTCATTGCATTCTCCATGATTTTGTTAAATGCTTCCACTGTGCCATTTTCCCGTGGGTGATATGGTGTGCTCTTTTGATGATGGACTTCAAACTCTTCAGTCATAGTGTTGATGGTGTTGTTTATAAAGTGTGTGCCTTGGTCACTCATCAAAAATATTAGGCAGCCAAATCGAGTGATCATTTGTTTAAATATGAAGTGTGCTAATGTTTCTACGTTGCAATCCTTCACTGGTACGGCTTCTGCCCATCTTGTTAGGTACTCTGTCGCAGTGATAATGTACCTAGCTCCTATTCTTTTTGCTAGTGGGTTTATTGGTCCCATGAAGTCTATTGCCCACTTATCAAATGCATGTAATGTTACTTTTGGTCGTAATGGCATCTCATCCCTTCTGTTGAGTTTACCTACCCTTTGACAGACATCGCATCTTTGAAAATACTCCTTCGAGTCTATGTGAATCATTGGCCAGCATAGTCCTGTGTGAAATACATTTTGCACGGTAGATTTGCCTGTGTAATGTCCTCATGTGATCCCCTCATGGGTTTTTGGTATTTCATGTTCTAACAAGTATATGCACAAGATGTTATCTATGCCATGTAACATACCCAGCCACCAATAGATTGGGCAATGCCACCAACATGACACTTCACTAAACTCTGATAACGCTACCCAAGCAACCTGGCCTTCCAACACGATCGGGTAACACTACCACGCAGAATCGTACACACACATATATATAACATGCATTTTAATGAAATTAAAACAATTAACACCGAATTACTACTACCATACAAATGAAATTGAGATTAACAGTAAGTCCACATGCAACATAACACATGATACGTTTCAAGTAACCCAAACATGCATAAAATGCATAATTAAGCACATAAATGATACTTATCTTTTAGCTGGAGTAAATCCACCAACTGCGTGCAGACCTTCCATGAACCTCCCAGCCTTAGACTGTGTTGATCATCACTCTCAGCAGTAGGTCACCCCGAGCTGGGAATAAACTCCACTGGGCAAGGGAATTCTAGGCTTGGCAAGGACAACAAGGAAGTTGCACAAAGAAACCAGAAGGATATTTTATCCTAGGAGCCACTTATGCCCACAACCCACAGACCCTCATTCGCCACACACTTGTTCCACCCAAAGAGGATACACCTTCACTAATACAAGTCCATCGGCTAGTACACCTCCCTTACCTTGGGATTTAGCAACAGGTTGGACCGGAAATCTCAGAGTATTGAGGCTGCTACGAGACTCCCTTATAGAAGAACTCACTTCCCAACAAACTCTCTCACCTGGGAGAGTTTCTCACATGCCTGACAACCTGCCTCTTCAACCGGTCTTTGACTCAGCTACAGTCGAGTACAGGTGAAAACAACACTCAGCTAGCTTGTGGGTGACAGCAACAAGGAAAAATAGGTATGGACACCCAAAAAGGCAACAACCTAATGCTAAGTCACAACACGGCTCAAGAAACTACAATTGTGTCCGCTTCACAGGAAGCAGCAGGGGACGGCTTCAAATTTTCTAGTTTCATAGATGCGTGAGGGTATCTAGAGGTCGACAACGAAGGTCTCGGGTTCATATGGAGGATGGGAGAATGGACTCATGAACTCACGTGGAGGATGGAAGAATGACCAGAGAACCCACAACACAACTAACACTTCAGCTTTTAACTGCATGAGCCCATGTCGACACTTCTCTTCTTGGAGCTGCATGCACTCCATTTAGCGTACGTCCCCTTTCCAGAAACTTAGGATAATAAAAACATATCATGGCCACCGTAGTTTTCAGGAAATAATATTAAAATATTATTCTTCTATAGGTAAGCCCCCTAGCTTATCCCCTAGGCCCAAATACTTAGCCCCCCATTCCTTACCCTACCTAGTGGCACTTAGTCCCCCATAACTCTTCTTCGTGGTCGGTCTACATGCACCAGTGTTTATATTTTTATTAATGATCTACATAATTACATATACAAAAATCAGGCTCTTGGCCTTTGGCATATGGCTCACCAACTTAATAAACACATAAGTTTGTCAGTTTATAATCACTCAGCTCACCAGCCTATAAGAAAAATTACAATTCAGCAGGGGCTTGGCCTTGGGGTATTACAATCCCCTCCCCTTATTTTTTCATTGTCCTTAGTGCAACTTATTTATAAAACAGCAGCAAGATTTCCAAAATCTTCAAAAAGATGAGGGTACTCTTCCCGCATAGCATCTTCATGCTCCCATGTTGTGTCCTTGGGACCGTAATAGGTCCACTGGACTTTTACAAGCTCTATGGCTCTATTCAAGAGCTGCTTGCTTTTCCGGTCCAGTATACGCATTGGATGCACCTGCAAGACACCTTCTTGCTCCACCTAAATCACATTCCAATTGATTACATGATTAGTATCAGGTATATATTTCTTAAGCAATGAAATATGAAACACATCATGTACAATCATGGATGCAAGCAATGCAAGCATATATGCAACTGGTCCAATCCTTTCTAGGATTTCAAACAGTCCACAAAATAAGGCTGCCAACTTGGAATAGTTTCCCAGCTTCAAGGAACTTCTGTTAGCTTTCACTTTCAGGAAAACATTCTCTCCCACTTTAAATTCTCTGTGGATTCTATTTTTATCGACATAACTTTTCTGCATGTCTTGGGCAGCTTTCAAATTCTGCTTAATTTTTAGTATTTTCTCTTCCATTTCCTTGAGCAACTCTGGCCCAACCACTTCTCTATCAATTGGATTATCCTAGTTTACTGGAGTGTTGCACTTTCTGCCATAAAGTGCTTCAAATGGGCTCGTCTTCAACAATGCTTAATACCCATTGTTGTAGGCGAATTCTACCAAGTGTAGGTAGTCTTCCCATTGATATGGTTTGTCCATTACATACATCCTTAACATGTCTTCTATGACTTGGTTCACCCTCTCTGTCTACCCATCGAACTCAGGATGATAAGCAATGTTGAAGTTTAGATTCGTTCTGAACCCCTTGAATAACCCTTTCCATAATTTTGAGGTGAATTTTGGGTCTCTGTCAGACACAATTATCTTGGGAACACCATGCAATCGTGTTATTTCCCTCATAAAGATATTTGCAACATTAGTTGCGTTGTGAGTAGTCTTCAATGGAATAAAATGGGTAGCTTTCGTAAGCTTGTCCACCACCACCATGATTGAATCATGATGCTTGCATGTTCTAGGCAATCCTATGATGAAATCCATTGTCACTACCTCCCACTTCCACTCAGGAATGGGTAAAGGCTATAGCAAACCTGCTAGGTGCCTGTGTTCAGCTTTAACCTTCTGACATTCCATACATCTAGCGATGTATTCTGCAATTTTATTTTTCATACCTAGCCAAAATTAATGGCTCTTGACTGATGCCACAGTTTTCTGATAACCAGGGTGCCCAGCATAAGGCACATTTTTCATTTCTTTCAAAATCGTAATTTTCAATTCCTGGGAATCAAGTACATAAACTATGATTTTGTACAAGAGTGTTCCATCAGTTTCCAATTTATAATCTTCCACTCTCTGTAGAATCTTACCTTGTTGTATCTTTTCTACCAACTCCATGTACTGCAAATCTGCATTTTTAGCTTCCAAAATTCTGCTTTTAATATCAGTTTCATACATGCTAATGGTCATAGCATGTAGTTCATATACTCTCATGTTGAGTGCATCAACGACTTTTTTCTCTTTTCCTTTGATATTCTTGATATCAAAGTCATACTCACAAAGTAATTCTAACCACCTACTCTGCCTAGCATTTAAGGTTGGTTGATCAAACAAATACTTCAGACCGTTATGGTCTGTCCTCAGTTCAAACCTCATTCCCATGAGGTAATGCCTCCATTTCTTTAGAGCGTGAACAATAGCCGCCAACTCCAAATCATGAGTTGCATAGTTCTTTTTGTGTTCTTTCAGCTTCCTGGACTTATAACATATTACAAATCCATTATGGTCGAGGACTCCTCTGAGTCCTTCTTTGCATGCATCCATACATACTATGAAATCTTCATTCGGATCTACAATCCTCAAGATTGGAGCACTAGTTAACGACTGCTTCAATCACTAAAAGCTATTCTCACATTCTTCTGTGCACTGAAACTTCTTCTCCTTTCTCTATAAGGAAGTGATGGGGTGAGACATCCTTGAGAATCATGCAATGAACCTTTTGTAGTATCCATCTAGACCCATAAAGGATCTAAATTCTGTCACATTCTTTGGCACTGACCATTCTCTGATGGCTTCTATATTCTCAGGATCCACGACTATCCCATCCTTTGAAATGATATGTTCCAAGTAATGTATTTTCTTTTGATAAAATGAGAACTTGCTCAGTTTGGCATATAGTTGGTGCTCTCTTAGCACTTACAGTACCATCCTCAGATGTTGTTCAAGCTCTTCCTCCGACTTGGAATACACCAGGATGTCATCCAAAAAGACTATGAAAAACTTGTCCAGATAGTCCCTAAATACACCATTCATTAGGCACATAAAGATAGCAGGTGCATTCAACAACCCAAATGGCACCACTATGAATTCTTAATGACCATACCTTGTTATGAAGGCGGTCTTGATGATGTCTTCATCCTTTATTCTTACCTGGTGATACCCTGACCTGAGATCTATCTTTGAAAATATCTTGACATCCTTCAACTGGTCAAAGAGATCATCAATCCTTGGCAGAGGATACTTGTTCTTACCAATCACTTTGTTCAACTGTCTGAAATCGATGCACCATCTCAATGTCCCATCCTTATTCTTCACGAATAAGATCATGGCTCCCCAAGGTGACACACTTGGGCGTATATACCCCTTCTTCAAAATCTCTTCAAGCTGCAATTGCAATTCTTTCAGCTTCGGTGTAGTCATTCTGTAAGGATTTTTTGACACTAGAGTTGCTCCATGCATCATGTTAATAGAGAAGTCAATGTCTCTCTTTGGGGGTAGTCCTGGTACCTCCTGGAATACATCCTAAAAATCTTTTAATATTTCATGGTCTTCAATACTTGACACCTTATCCTTAGGTGCTTCCTCCATGTGGGCTGCAAATAATTGATAGCATTTCCTGTAGCACTTCTTCAGCTGCATTTCTGAGATTTCTATAATAGTAACTTCCCTGGGAATTCCTTAGACTATTCTCTGATTCCCTTCCTCATCCAGGCAAGTGAATGCCTCATTACGAAAGTCTAAGATGATGTGGTGCTGGTCCAACCAATCCATACCAATTAGACAGCCATAAGAACCTAAAGGTAAAATGTTCAATTCAGCCCTCGTGCTCAGTCCATTTATGTCCACTGGACAGGACTTAACCAATTCTATAACCTTTCTCTTAGTTCTTGTAGCCAGTTGCACTAACCAATATTTTCCATGTTTTCTTCTCGAAAAATGAAAACTTTCCACCACTGTAGGATCTACATAACTATGCCTAGCCCCTGAATCAATTAAAATAGTAAAGGCATGGTTGTTTATTATACCTTCCACTTCAATCATGTGTGATTGATATTTTTCTTGCTTGTTGTCCAAAGTTGCGTAGATCCTTGGTACTCTACTTCCCATGTCTTCCATTGTTTCTTCCTGTTGAACATTGTGGACAGTTCTCACTTTTTTATTTATGTGGGGGCAATTTATGTACCTATGATTTCCTTTATAGCCCCAACATTCCATAGGTGGTTGTCTTGGCATTTGTCCACCCACTTCAGCCTTCTTGGGCTCTCTAAAACATGGTTTTCCTTGAGGATTGTTCCTGAAAAATAGTGGTTTGATTCCCTTTTTCCTCTGCTCCCTCTTAAACTTCTTCTTGTCTTCCCAATCTTTTTGGAAAGTAGGCTTTTATTTTTGCTGATCATATAAGCACTTTTCTCTCCTTAAAGTTTCTTACATTTTTGGGGGGTCATTATACTAGATCTTGTCACTGATGGAAGGTGGCAGTCCATTCAGATACCTTTGAATTTTGACAGTCTCGTCCTTGATGAAAGGAACATACTTCAACAATTCCAAAAATCTTCGTTCATATTCATCAATGGTCATGCTGGCCAACTTGAGTTCAAAGAAATCTTTCATCTTTTTGTCGTAGTATCTCTTAGTTAAGTACTTCTTTTCAAAATGCTTCTTGAACTCCCTCCAAGTAACATTCTTCTCTCTGACATGTTGTACTTGCACAAGTTGCTCCCACCATATGGATGCCTTTCCTTTAAGTTGGTAAATGGTAATTCTTCCCTCTGCATGAGAAGAATAGTTCTGCAGTTGGAAATATTTCCTCATGCCTGGCAGCCAAGTCTCGACATCTTCATCTTTCTTGTGTTCGCCATCAAAAGTAGGAGGTTTAATCTTGTTCATTTCACCCTTCAGTTCATCCACTCCAGATCTCCTGTGATTTCTGGTAGGAGATGGGCTTGAACTACTGTCTGCCTCCTTATTGGAATGTTTTGGGGAGTGACGATGATGTATGTTAATGCTTCTTGATCTTCTTTTTGTCTCAAGGTTCTTGCGACTCCTTGTTTGGCTTGAGTCACTCTCCCTATCCAACTTCTTTTTTATTCTTTCCAGGGTCTGCATAAACTTTAAGTTGAATTCTCCCTGTTGATCCCTAGCCTTCATTATCTTTCTATTATCTGCTCGATGAGCCTGGGCATCTTTCTGCAATCGTTCAATGATTTTCATCATATGCCCTTCCTTGTCCATCTCTCCTCCATGCCCATTGGAGTTCGATTCTTCCACTCCTAAATGGACATCCATTCCTTTTAGTTCATTCTCTGAACTAGAATCATTTTGTGCCTCCTCCATTTCTCTGCACTTAGTGTCAATTCATTGCGGTCCCTACACTCGTTGAACTCTGCAAACACAACTTGTTGTCAACCAGAATTTGTCAGGCCATCAGTCCTTAACAATTCCCACAACATTCATAAACCAATATGATTTAAGAAAAATGTTCATATTTCATTTTCTTTTCAATATTTTCTCTGCTCTGTAATAATTTTCGAGCACTAGCCCCTTCCTCTCAGTCCCCAACCCATGTGATCATGAGCCGTGACCAAATGCTAAGTCAAAAGGTTCTTACTCGAGCCTTCGGCTTCAAAAATTTTCAAATCACAATACAACAATCCCTCAGAGTTCTGATTTACCCAACTCACGAAGTAGAGTGGCTCAACAGTGCACATCTACTCAGCATCCAATGACTGACACTCACTATGGAATCTCAGGTGTCTGAGTTCCGGGACTTCAAAGATTTGGAGGATCTTGCATCCACACATCCGAATTGTTCATCTCCAAACATTCCAAATCACCTTTGGTGACGTCATTACGTCACGTCACTTAACATTTTCCAGTTGTGGGGGCATGCAACGGTGGTTTGGAGTAACTCGCCTTTCATCCCACAACCCTTCTGATGCTGACACATAACCCCTTGGTGAAATCACAGTTTGGATTGCAGGACCACCTTGGATAATTAACTTTCATGCAAATTAGGTCCCCGCAAATCCTCCTAGCCGTCGATCTGGATGTATCGTGATCAACGCCAGTGTGGGTCCTTCGACCTTTAACTACGTTACGTAACCTCGACCCCAGTAACCCTGCTCATACAGAAAGCCACATGGAGGAATACTAGCGGCTGATACATGGCCCATTCAGATGGGTGACATGTGTCATGTTCCAAATGCCATTTCAATCTTCCACAGTTCGTAATCCACTTACACTTGGCACACAACCCATGTGTCCATGTCACCTCCAGGTGACATCATCATCACTCACCACTTTGGCTCATCGGGATTCAAAGCTTCAGAATTTAGGCTTTCTCTTATTTTGCATCAACTTCATTGAAGTCACGAAGTCCAAAGGGCTTCCAGGTTAACCCTTCTACACCTTCTCCAGATATGACAGTTGTAAGTGTTTTCCCTTTTCTTCTGAGCAGATCTTACTATTCACATTACTCTGCAGTCCAACACCACTTATGTTGTGGTTTTAGGATATCGCTACTCCTCCTGAGATTCTTAACACAGCCAAGGTAACCTCTTGGCACTCAGGAACATTCTGGGATTCGAAATTAGTTCCTCCATACACAATTTCCACTTGAACCTTGAGTCCAATGACCACTTACCGAGCCCATCTAGGCTCTACGTTGAAACCTTGGCTCGGGACTTGAGTTTTGTCCATTTCGACAACAACTCCTTTCGAATCTCTTGCTTCAACTTCCACTAACATGGCCCATCCCGGATTAGTGTTGTAACCATGTTCTGTTACCATATTGTAAAATCCCTAGCCACCAATAGGTTGGGCAATGCAACCAAAATGACACTTCACTAAACTCTGATAACGCTACCCAAACAACCTAGCCTTCCAACACGGTCAGGTAACGCTACCACATGGAATCGTACACACACACACACACACACACACACACACACACATATATATATAACATGCATTTTAATGAAATTAAAACAATTAACACTGAATTATTGCTACCATACAGATGAAATTGATATTAACAGTAAGTCCACATGCAACGAAACACATGATACATTTAAAGTAACCCAAACATGCATAAAATACATAATTAAGCACATAAATGATACTTATCTTTTAGCTGGAGTAAATCCACCAACTGTGTGTAGAACTTCCATGAACCTCCCAGCCTTAGACCATGTTGCTCATCACTCTCAACAGTAGGTCACCCCCGAGCTGGGACTAAACTCCATCGGGCAAGGGAATCCTAGGCTTGGCAAGGACAACAAGGAAGTTGCACAAAGCAACCAGAAGGATCTTTTATCCCAGGAGCCACTTACACCCACAACCCACAGACCCTCATTCCCCACATGCATGTTCCACCCCAAGAAGATACACCTTCACTAATAGAAGTCCATCGACTAGTACACCTCCCTTACCTTGGGCTTCAGCAACAGCCTGGACCAGAAGTCTCAGAGTACTGTAGCTGCTACGAGACTCCCTTCTAGGAGAACTCACTTCCCAGCAAACTCTCTCACCTAGGAGAGTTGCTCCAATGCCTGACAACCTGCCTCTTCAACCAATCTTCGACTCAACTACAACCGGGTACATGTGACAACAACAACAATAGCACTAAGCTATCTTACAGGTGGCAACAACACGGAAAAACGAGTATGGACACCCAAAAAGGTAATAACCTAACACTAAGTCACAACATGGCTCAGGTGATTACAATTGCGTTTGCTTCACAGGAAGCATCACAGGACGGCTTCATGGTTTCTGGTTTCATAGATGCGTGAGGGTATCCATAGGTCGACGACGGAGGTCTTGGGTTTAGACGGAGGATGGGAGAATGGACTCACAAACTCACATGGAGGATGCCAGAATGACCAAAGAACCCACAACACATCTGACGCTTCAGCTTTTAATTGCATGAGCCCAGGTCGACACTTGTCTTCCTAGAGCTGTGTGTGCTCCATTTAGCCTACGTCTCCTTTCCAGGAAGTTAGGACAACAAAAACATATCATGTCCACCTTGGTTTTCGAGAAATAATATTAAAATATTATTCTTCTAAAGGTAATCCCACTAGCTTAGCCCCTAGGCCCAAATACTTAGCCCCCCCTTCCTTACCCTACCTAGTGGAGCTTAATCCCCCATAATTCTTCTTCGTGGTCAATCTACAAACAACAATGTTTATATTTTTATTAATGATCTACATAATTACATATACAAAAATTAGGCTCCTGGCCTTTGGCATCTGGATCACCAGCCTAATAAACACAGGTTTCTCAGTTTATAATCACTTGCCTCACCATCCTATAAGAAAAATTACAATTCAGCAGGGGCTTGGCCTTGGGGTATTACATGCCCATTTTGTATAAGTGTCCTGCAATAATTTGATAGTCGGTGGCGCGAACTACCAGGTTTTTCTTCTGCGCGGTGTTAAATTCTTGCGACGCAGTACCTGTGCTCAAGTACCGAATGATATCTGCGAAGTATTCATTAGTGATATGGACTGAAAATAATTTTTCATCTGGAAAATTGTCTTCTAAATTCGTAGGTTTTGTTATCACATATTTTTGCAGGGGGGTATTTTCCCCTTTGGATTTGCCCCTTGGGTGACGAAATGCGAGAAAAGGGGCTAAAAACCCATAAAATGCGTCTTATCCTAAGTCTGGGCATCGATGTGATGGTTTGGCGTGATATGTTATGGTGCACATAGATCTAGACTACTGAGATTTGTGCACTCAGATCTCTAACGCATAGCCCAAGTCGGACCCCCCCAGGCATTCTGCCTTTAACCAGGAGGGGGTTCGAGCAAGCGGATTCCTAGCGCGG
>JZKD02S2192808.1:453661-469254 GCA_000966675.3 Picea glauca
TGCTTGATTAAGAGTGAGGGCTATTGTTACTTTAGGAAGCACCATTTTTTCTTTGAAAATATCATTGTTGTGGGCCCACCATATATTAGAAATCATTAAGCTTGGTAAACTTGCATAAGGACTAATTGATTTTTCGTGTAACCAATTCTTGAAACAATCTTCCAAGCTATCCTTGTTCCAATCTGCTTTGGCATTAAGCTTATTCTTAATAATCTTCATGATCTAGCCTGCGTAGGGACAAGTTACAAAAAGGTGAGAAACCAATTCAACATTTGATTTGCAAAGAGCACAACGATTGGGTCCACACCATACCCTCTTTAAATTGTTATCCCAAGTCAAGAGTTTGTTATTCAAGGCTAGCCAAAGGGTAATTTTACATTTGAGAGGGGATTTGAATATCCACATCGGCTTCCACCACCATTTTAGCAGGATTTCAAGTCTATCTTCTTGACAAGATTTATAACCCAGTTTTGTCATGAAGGACCCATCCTTTGGGTTCTTAGAGTAACACAATGAGTCTGCAGACTCATCGTTAAGGGTGGTGAAGTTTTCACACAACAACGAAATGAAAGAATCCCATTCTATAGACAGGGTATTGAGAAGCCCCAGAGAGGAAACATCTCTCCAACCTGCACGGCCTCTCAATTGAGGGTCCCCTATACGAGCATCATTCAAAGTGAAGATGTTTAGGGCCCATAGGATCTAGAGTAGGGGTTCCAAGAGCCTGAAGTTATTTTCGACCCCTAGACAAGGGTCCTCACCCACTCTAACATTGCACCCATTACCAATTTTCCATACGTCTAGTTGCCTACCACTGGGAAGGCTTCCACTAGGGCTTTCCAGACTATGGAGCCCTTTGAGGACTTAACTGGCACATGGAACCAATTAGCTATAGATAAGTTGGAAAAGTACTTTGATTTCATCACACAAACCCATAGTGAGTTCCCTTGGGTTAATCTCCATAAATTCCTACCAGCTAACACACACGCAAAGGGGTGTATGTCCTTTATGCCCTAGCCTCCAAATTCCTTTGGAAATGTGATAGAATCCCAATTGAATAGGTGAGTTCCTACATGAAAGTTATGTCCTTCCCAAATATACTAACCACTCAACCAACACACCTTCTCTAAAACTCCTTTGAGGAATGTTGCTATGGAATTCCAGTAAACTGGAATACCTTCCAAGACTGCTTTAAGAAAAACAAGCCTTCCTCCTCTTGACAATGCCATGTACACCCATATAGATATCCTTGCTTCCACTTTACGAATTAGCTACCCCCAATCCTCCTTTCTGTAGAAATATGGTTTGAGGAAGAAACCCAAGTATTTTACCCCTTCAGCTAGTTTTTTCCTTTGAGCAGGGATTAAGTTTAAAAACGAGTTTGATTCATCCTTTGAGTAGTCATTGAACAAAATACACAATTTCTCCATATTAATTATCATTCCCATAGCTCAAAATGCATATATAGGATTCTTTTTAGCATCCCCAAGTTTCTTAGTGATCCATACACACTGCAGAAGACATTATCGACAAACTGTAAATGAGAAACCGTCTCTGAATCTTTCACCTTTACCCCTCTCAAAATTCCATTAGACCTAGCTTCCTTCAACAATCTTCTCAGAGCTTCTGCAATTATTAAGAATGGGAAGGGGGAAAGGGGTCATCCCTAGAGTAGACCTCTCAAGGCTTTGAAAAAATGTGAGGGTGATATATTTATTAGAACTACAAAGGTTGCACTCTAGAGGTATCCCATGATCTAATTCATAGTATGTAAATTTATTGCCACCTAAATGAGAACCAGACGCAAGAAGGTCCAGTTCACCCTGTCATAGGATTTTGACAGGTCCAATTTTAAAATTTATATACTTCTTCCTCATGTTTTGAGCTTGAAGCCTTTTAGGAAGAATGTGCATGTTGTGTCCCTAACACAACCAATGATAAGAAGACTTATGAATGGAACACGTGCTTATTGCATTTGTTAGGCGTTGGGTTCCATAGACTCATAATTACCCAATATGTTAATAAATGCCATTTTTATATAATCAAAGCTACTTTTATATGTAAGCAATGATTATGTGATTATTGATGGGATTAAAGACAAATTTGGTTCAAATGTTTAGTTATTTTTTATTTTTTTTGTGACTGGTAGAATCGACAACTAGTCTGGTACATACTTGCGTGACACATGGTCATGTTATCTTACTGCTACCACTATAACCTCTAGGTGTGCCCATGCTACCCGACACACGACACATATGTTAAGTCGGGGTTTTGAACCAGTGACTTCACATAATAGAGTGCCTTAACAGTACACTCCATTACCAAATGCCCTACAACCTGGGGGCTTGGGTCAAATGTTTATTAAGAAGTAGGGCATGTTGGGTATTTATACACTATATATTGTACATGAGTTATTTATGTGTAAGATCATATATATAATTCCTGAATTACTAATGAATCATCACTAAGTTAGTTGAGAGTGGTTAGTTATTCATATTAATGGATTATCACCAAGTTAGTTGAAAGTTATTAGTTTGAATCATTAATGACTCACCACTAAGTTAGTGGAGGGTTGTTAGTTGAGATTATAATTATAATGTGCACAATTGTTTGGTATATTCAAGTGCATCATCTAACGTAATGCCTTATTATGTTTGTGAAAGGAGAAATGTTGTTCCTTCTAAATGCATAATTAGGATCATCTAGTTAGACATATTTGATGTAAAGTTTATGACCTTGTCCCTTTCTTTTGGTGGGGTGGAAACCCACTTCCACAAAAAGGAAGGCATCATGATTGGGACCCTTTATAGTTGTGGACATTCAAGAGTCTGGTGCTCCACGATTTGATCAACTTTTATATTCAAAGGGGTCTCTCACTGATTTGTGATCAATCCAATCTATTATTCATATGAGTACTCATTTCTTTCAATATAGAATCACATGGAAATTTCTTCATCAATATTTTAATAATTGCAGGTGCATTGCAACCCTATGTGTGTAGGTTCCCCTAAACCTTTGTTATATCTTTTGTTGTTATTTATTTCATATTAATACTGAATATAGTGTAATGCTTGTTTGGTTACGAGGACTTTGCATTGGAGTGAAAACTAGAATACATAGATAGATAGAGAGTACACTAAAAATAAAGTGGAGTCCAAAATAAGCAAGCAAGGGAAATCATTTTTTTATAAATTATGCACTAATCAGTAAGGTTCTTAACAAACAAGAACCAGAGTTACAAAGTGGCTATATAGAAATTTGTGTGGCATAACACTATGCAATCAAAGATTGATTCTATTAGGATAAACATAACCTCGAGTTTGGTTGAGTTTCTAGTAGATAAAAATAAAATTGGCTATAGGTTGATTTTAAAAATTAAGTATAAGTCTAATGGTACTATTGACAAGTATAATGCAGAATTAGTAGCCAAGGAAGGAATTGATTATGAAGAAACTTTTGCACCAATGACCAAGATGAAAACCATAAGAACTATGCTAGTTGTTTCAACATTTTATAGATAGATTGTTCATTAGATGGATCTCAATAGTGCTTTTCTGAATTGATGGATTGACAAAGAAGTCTTCATGGAGTAGCCACATGGATTCCTGGAACCTTTTCTATAAGTTGCAAAAAACATTGCATGGGTTGAATCAAACACCTAGAGCTTGATATGCATGGATTGATGAACTTTTTGAATATGTGTGATCCGAATTTATGCAGGAACGCAACAGAATACACAAATAACCATGAATACAAAGATGCAGTGGAAATAACACTTCATTTCATTAATATCAAAGAACTGCGATTTGTTTACAGACAATAGAAATAAATTAGCTAGGGCACTGGTAACTTATCTCTGAGAAGAGATTTGGCAGCTACATGCCTCTGAAATTCGTGTTACAATGAGGCTCAAAGGCCTATATATTATTGAGAAACAATTGAAACCCTAAACATCCAAAAATCTAACCCTAGAAGATGAAACGCCAGAATATGGGCCCCGTCAGGGTAAATTGGTACATCAATTTCCCGGGGTCGTAAGTTTGGCATACTATCTTCGTTTGCCGCATATGATAGATCGTTAGAAATATCTATCCGAGGACTACAAATGTTGATAATGAATATCATGGTCTAGAACAGACTAATATTTGTCGGAGGGTTGATGCCCAAAAAATGTCATCTAGGGCCTCAAAATGACTTCGGAAGTTCAGGACCCAAAAAACTGCCAAAAATAGTAAATTGTGCTACAATTAAGGAAACTGAAAAACTGAAAGAAACAATGGTGGGGGTCCAAGCGGAATAGGCGGGTGGCCACCAATATCCACCTCGATCATTCCTCCCCCCTTAGGAAGCAATGGTTCCCACTGTGTTGAGTTCCTCCATGAGATGAGAAAACTTCTACTGAACTTGGTCCCTAGTGAGCCACTTGCCCTGGTGAAGGAGTTGGCCTGCTTTGACAACTCGATATAGTTGGATCCTCTATTGGCAGGTGTTCTTGAACTGTGTGTCCATAATTCGATTAGTTGTGGCTTTTTCCATGCAGTTTGGGTTTAACTCTATTGGTGTGAGTTTTTCTACCATGTCAGATGTGTCCAATAGAGGTGGAAAATAAGGCCAAAGGCGATCCACATTGAACACTCGGTGTAGACCAAGGAATGGTGGGATACTGAGCTCGAAGGAATTGTCCCCTATAGCCTTGGTGCTCGTGTATGGCCCATATCGGAGTGGGCGAAGCTTGCGGTGGGGTCCAGCGAGGCACTCCTTCTGCAAATGTAGCCACACTTTGTCGCCCACCTGGAAGTTGTGTTGCACCCGATGTTGATCATGCCGCTGCTTGTACTTAGCATTGGCTTTGTCCAATATGACATGAACCTATTGGCAGATGTGTTGAATGTGCTTAATGAAGTTGTTTGTCTTGGCAGCTTCAGACTAGACATGAGTCGAATCAACCTGAGTAGCTGCAAATGGTATGGCTACATCAATGGGACATAGTGGATGGAATCCCAAGCCCACCTGAAAGGGGCTGTGGTTGGTTGAGTTGTGGAGGGCTCGGTTATAACTATGTTGTACATAGGGGAGGATCTCATCCCATGTGTGTGGATGCTTTGAGTTGTACATGTGCAAAATGTGTACGATCATCCTGTTGATGACCTTTGTCTGGCCATCAGTTTGGGGATGGAAAGTTGTGGACTTGGAGAGCTTGGTGTCTAGCATTGACCAGAGGCTGGACCAAAATGTACTGAGGAACCTGTTGTCCCTATATGAGATGATAGACTGTGGGATCCCAAAGTGTACCCACACTCGTTCAAAGAAGAGTTTAGCAGTGGATTTTGCTGTGATATTCTTCTTGCAGGCCACCATAATGGCCATCTTCAAGAATCTGTCGACAACCATGAAAACAAAGTCATTTCCATGCTTAGTATAAGGAATGCCTAACATGTAATCCATGGAGATGGATTCCCAAGGTCGACTAGGGGTAGGTAGCGTAGTATAGAGGCCTTGCTTCTTGATGGTCGGTTTGGCAATGGCGCAGGCAGTGCGGGATATGATGTACTTCCCGACATCCTGTCGAAGGTTTGGCCAATAGAAATACTTTTGCAGTACTACCATTGTTTTCTCAACCTTGAAATTTCCAATGACCCGACTATAGTGTGCTTCCCAAATCATCTTGGCACACTCGCTTGAAGGAACACAAAGGTGTCCCAGGTGACATAGTAGTGCATCCTAGAGGTAAAAATTTGGAACTCGGTTACCCTCCAAGAGAATCTTGTATGTGTGGCCAAAATATGGATCGCTCTTGTAGATAAGCGACCAATCAGAAGTCTCGTGCCCACAAGAGTTGAGCACAGTGGTTATCGCCATGATCGGTGGTCGGTTGAGGCAATTTGCAACATTATTGTTGTTTCCCTTCTTGTACTTGATGTTCAAATGAAATTGTTGCAGATATGTGGACCACTTCTGATGGTGATCATTCTAAAACTTCCCTTGTGTCTGTATCAACTGTAGTGGTCGGTGGTCTGTGTGGATAATCGTTTCCTTCCCCAAAATGTAATGCTTCCATTGTCGACAAGCCTGCACAATGGAATAGATTTCTTTGTCATAAGTGGGATAATTTCAGACTGTGTCGGACAATATCGCACTGTGATATGCCACTGGATGCCCATGTTGAGTGAGAACTTCCCTAATAGCATAGTCAGAGGCATCTGTCTCGATCTCAAATGGTTGTTGCAAGTCTGGTAATGTGAGCACTGGGCATAGCAGAGGCGATGTTTCAATTCTATGAATTCCTTCTGTTGAGAATCCGACCAAAATAATTTTTCTTTCGCTCCTCCCTTGGTGACTTGACTCAAGGGCCAAGTGATATGAGAGAGTCCCAACACTAACCTGCGGTAGAAATTAGTAAGACCCAGAAAGCTGTGAAGCTCTGTTAGAGTGGTCGAGGCTGGCTAATCCCGGATGACTTGGATCTTGGTTGGATCCACATGCACCCCACGCTCATCAATAATGTATCCTAGATATTGAATGTGGGTCATGCCAAAAGTGCACTTCTCCAAATTGGCACACAACTCGTGTTTCCACAGTGTTTGGAGGACTTGTCGGATGTGGTGGAGGTGCTCTTCCCAAGTCTGGCTGAAGATCAGGATGTCATCCAAGTACACTACTACAAATGAGTTGGTGAATGGCCGCAAGATGTCATCCATCAACCTCATGAAGGTTGCGGGAGCATTCGTCAACCCGAAAGGCATGACCGACCATTTGAAAAGGCCCTCCTTGGTTTTGAAGGAAATCTTCCACACATCGAACGGTTCAATTGGTACCTGGTGATACCCGGACTTCAAGTCGATCTTGCTAAAATATTTCAACCCTTTGATTTGGTCTAGAAGGTCATCAATACATGGAATCGAGTACATATTCCGAACAGTGATCTTGTTCAGCGCCTGATAGTCAATACAGAGTCTCCAAGTCCCATCCTTCTTTTGCACCAACACGATTGGGCTCCCACAGGGCAATGACCTTGGCCGGATGTGACCTTTTTGCAGCAACTTCTAATTCTGCCTCTTGATTTCATCATTCTCCGAAACAGAGTGTCGATAGATCGATCCATTGGGCAGCGATGCACCTGGGGTTAGATCGATGGGCTGCTTGACCTGACAGTGCAAAGGCACCCCTGCGGGTGAGGTGAAGATGTCTCAGTACTCCTCCACAAACTTGTCCATTTGTTTTTTTCATGCGGAGGAGCCCTGTCTGTAGGTCATGGCCACAATCTTCTTCTTTCCCTGAGGGCGGATCATTAGGAAAACAAATTTCCCAATTTTGGAAATGAGCTTACTACATTGTTTTGTAGTAATCAAAGAGATAGCAACAGGCGGTGGTACCTTTGGTATCCTATACAACTTATTTCCCAAGGTAGCAATAACATCGCGAGGTTGGGATTAATACACATCATGTCGCTTCCACAAGTATGGTTGGCCTACTAATACATCACAAACATCAAGAGAAGCAATGTCACATAATACCTCGTCAGTGAAGGGATTGATGTTGTAGGGAAGGTGACACTGTTGGCTAACGCAAAGATCCCGTCCTTGGTGAAGACACCTGATGGTGTATGGTTGTGGGTGTGTTGTGGTCGACAAGCCCAACCGCTTCACGACCTCTGCTGAAATGAGGTTCTTTTGGCTCCCACTATCGACAATGAACTGTAGCAAGGAACCCTTTACCCACATGTGGGAGTGGAAGAGACGCTCCTCCTCCTATGGATCTTCCGGTTCTTCCTTTTGGATCTTCGTGGTGGCAACGATGGTGTTGGGCTCCGCATCGATAATCTACTTCCCTTTGTCATTCCCCTTCTTGGGTTCTAATTTAGTGTCAGATCATGCATCTAATTCAGAAGCCCTCATCTCGACCACCAATGATTGTTTGGCCCGACACTCACTTGTGTTGTGAGTGGAGCTCTTATGGAACTCAGACCACTTTCCTATGTCCTTCTTCGACTTCGCATTGTTGTTCTTTTATTGCGACTTTGGCAGGTTTTCTTGAGCCGCCATGCCTTGGCTTTGTCCTTTGTTTTGCGGTTTGGGGGCACCTTTCGCTTGCTTTTGATTCATAGATCCAAAGTCTTGCTTCTTTTGTTTGAATTTTTGCTCAATCTTGGCAATGTACCGATATGTCGTACCAAGCGAGGAGATGTCGAGGAACTCTATTTCCTTCTGAATGTATCTGTGTAGACAACTTCAGTACTTCAGAACCAAATGTTTCTCCGAATCTTTGATACCCAACTTTGTGCGCAGGGTATGGAACAGATTCATCAGCTCATGCACATCTTGATCCCTTTGTTGCCACAACGTAGTCCATTGTATGTACTTGTCCTCATAACTCCCCACAGGATAATGTTGTTCCTTGATGGTGTCTCAAAAATAATTCCAAGTGGGTACGGCTGAGAACATAAAGGGTTCCTCCTCATCCTATTTCTCACAGTAGGTTTCCCACCAATTCTTGAGATGGGGGGCAACTTTGAGCAATGAAAAAATAATCTTCTCCTGGTCGGAAAAGTCATGAACTGAGAAATATCCTTCTAGTATATTCAACCATGTATCTATGACATCTGCATATATTTGGCCATCAAATATGGGAATGTCAAAGTTTACTTGTACCTTAAACGAGGTTGCACCTCCAGAGTGGTTGTTGGATGCAGATGCACCGCCAGTGGGCAATCGTTGAAGGATTTGGGCGAAGTTTTCCACCATTGCGTTCCTTTGTTTTTCAAGGGCCTCATCGAGCAATATTTTGATAGGATCTCTTGCTCCCTCATCTTTCTTTTCATCCCCCATGGGCAGCCATCAGGGTTTGCAGGGCTGATCTTGCAAAGGTTCAACCAGATCAAGCTCTAACTCCTTATACCCTGAACTCGTTGGGGACATGCAAAGAAGGATCGAGAAAGAGCAGACCGCTCTGATACCACTGATCCGAATTTATGAAGGAATGCAACAGAATACACTAATAACCATGAATACAAAGATGTAGTGGAAATAACACTTCATTTCATTAATATCAAAGAACTGAGATTTGTTTACAGACATAATAGAAATAAACTAGCTAGGGCGTTGGTAGCTTATCTCTGAGAAGATATGTGGTGGCTACAGGCCTTTGAAATTTGTGTTATAATGAGGCTTGAAGGCCTATATATTATTGAGAAACAATGGAAACCCTAAACATCCAAAAACCTAGCCCTAGGAGATGAAATGCCATAATATGGGCCCCGTCGGGGTAAATTGGTACATCAATTTCTCGGGGTCGTAACTTTGGCATACTATCTCTGTTTGACGCATATGATACATCGTTAGAAAGATCTATTAGATGACTACAACTACTGACAACGAATATCATGATACAAAACAAACTAATATTTGTCGGAGGGTTGATGCCCAAAAACGTCGTTTAGGGCCTCAAAACAACTCTAGAAGTTCATGACCCGAAAAACTGCCAAAAATAGTAAATTGTGCTACAATTAAGGAAACTGAAAGAAACAATGGTGGGGGTCCAAGTGGAATAGGAGGGTGGCCACCAGTATTCACCTGGATCAATGTGTCATAGACCCAAGTATTTATGTGAAGACCATATAAAGTGAAAGTTTATTACTATTCATTTTACATATTGATGATTTCAATTTGATAGGCAAATATTGAAGCGATGAAGAAGAACCTACTACACTCTTTTGATATGATTGATCTGGGACTGTGCATTATTATCTTAGTATGGGAGATGTTAAAAGGCATATTCATGTCTCAATCCAAGTATGTCATTAACCTAATGAAAATGTTTAGAATGGAATGTTGTAAAACTTGTGACACACCTATGGATTATGGAGCAAAGCTAATTAAGGATAATGTAGGGAAAATAGTGTGCACAACCATGTACCGAAATCTTGTATGTAACATAATTTATTTGACCATTACTACACCTTATTTATAAAATTTAGTTGGGGCAATATCTAGATATATGGAAAATCCTAGAGAGTGATGAAAATAATTTTGAGATACCTAGCATGAACATTGAGTCGGGGACTAGAATTTTCCCAACATAGTTCTTTAGACTTGGTTGAATACACATATTACAACTAGGTCAGATGCATTGATCATAGTAAATCTACTTCTAAGTTTTTATTTCATGTTGGTCCCAATAATATGAGTTGGAGTAGAAGGACCCAATGCAAAATTGTTTTATCTTCAACTAAGGTTGAGTAAAAAGGTGTGTTGAAGGTAGCATGTGAAGGAGTTTGTCTTAGGTGATTGTTGATAAAGATTGGTTTGGCATATGTGAAACCTTTGGTTTTCTTCTATGATAATTACTAGGAAGCTATATAACTAGATAATAATGCAATTCTTCACCAATGGAGCAAGCAAATTGAAGTGCATGTGTATTATTTGGAACGATTGCATGATGAATGCCAATGTGAAATGGACATTATAACATAATTGAACAACCTTTACCAAGCCATTGAGGAAAGATATCTTTGAAAAGTTTAGGGCAATGCTAGAAATGAAAAAGAATGACTTTTCAATTTGGGGGAGTGTTAGAAATGATAATGAAAAATCCAGATGCAGGAAAAGAGAGCACATGGATATTGATGAAGTTGTTGGCTCACAGGTTTGTTGAATTATGCAATGGTGAGTTAGGCACACACTGGTGTGGACATTACCACATCATCATATTGAGAGTTGAGTTTGTGTTGTTGACATGGAACCTTTTGTTGGATCTATTATGACTTGTACACATAATATTGTTGATCATGTCAAAGATGATATTATAAGAGCTAGGAGTGTGTGCCATCATCCTTAATCTTGTAATCTTGAAATTAAGAGTCCATTGCGGTAGTGAGTGTTTGACACAATCAAACTTGATCATTGTAAATCCTATATATATACAGATATAATGTGTGAGAAAAGTAGATAATGATGCTTGAGAAACATCATGACTTCTAGTGCTAGCGAGCTAACATTGTAAAAACTATATTGTGAGCCATAGGCTATATGAATTTTCTATACACAACCCATGGTTGTAACAATGTTGTGTAAACTCAAGCATTGCGAAGTTGAGGTACAATTGAAATTGTTGTCCTTGAAGGAATTGATGTATGTATTATAACTCCACATATTGTAGGTTTTTAATTAACAAAGATTTGGCTTTTCTACACACCTTGTTTAGATTTATTTAATATGGTGAAGTGATGCATTTTGTAATTTTCATGTTAGCATGAGAGAAAAATGTAAGCATAGATGCAATGAACTTGTTGACATTCGTGCTTCTTGTTCATCATGAATTAATGCATGTCCAATGGAATTTGTAATTTATGAAAAATGAATTTGTTGTATTGTACTTATAAAATTATTCACATGAACATTTGTATTTTGTTAAATAGGTCATATAACCTTTAAAAACAATGGTACCATAGATTATATAAATTGTTAAGATTGGGTGTGTTTATCAAAACATGCATGATAAGAATGATCACATAAAGAATTATCGTGCAATAGTCAATCCAACACATTGAACTATTCCTTATTTCCAACAATATTTACATATACCAAATTTAGGGTCCCATGGTTAAGAGTTGACAAATTTGCCATTGGGATAACATATGTGATTGTGTCTAAATAATTTTAAGTAATGATCTTGTGGAATGGATTTGTGTATTTTTGCAACTCTAATTTGCATGAGACATTCACAAAGTCTCCATTTGCAAGAACAGCATTGCCCTAGTGCTTTACAATGCTTATTGTGTTATCCTCTTGCACAACTAAAGCAAATTCTTTACCACACCAAACTTCTCATGCCCAACCAATGTCAACCTTCAATGCATTAATGCCAAATCCTTTTAGTGCTAGCTTAGTAGCCAACTCCCTGTGCCACCTTAATGATAACTCACTCGACACATTATGCCACATCACAACCTAGAGGAGTTACACAATTCACTGTATGGCTTATCAAGGCAATGAGGGCAACTTAGGATGTGTGACATTAATCAAATTTGTCCAAGTCAACAAAGGCCCTAGCTATCATGATTTAAAAAGACAAGGCAATGATCATCCTCATTCAATGTGCACAAGGTTGACCGTAGGGACTACCTCTAGTAATCACTTAATCATTCATTCTTATATAAATATGTAAATTACATGTACACAAAATCTCTTAGAAAATAGACTTTAGATTACACAATTTCTTTATACCTTGTAAGATCAACTCTTACAATGATTTTCTTATGTAACTTATGCATACATAATGATGATCTATGCTGAGGGTTTGTACTTATTCATGTAGCAATAATAAACAATATAGATTGAGCAAATATCTTGTTCTCTTTTCATTGTTAATGGTTGTTCAATTGCTTTATTACTAAATTCACATCCAATCTTTATAGAGATAAGTAATCTATATGTTATTTGGTTTGTTAACTCACTATACAATTAAAACTCTACAACTTGTGATTTTAACTTTATTTAATTATTGTGCACCTCACTCTTTACCTAAACAATTATATTCTTCCACACTTTCATTGGTCGTTAATAGACATCAATCTATAACACCATTCCATCACCATTGGTTATTACCTTTCTATAATGTGTCTCAAGTTAATCTTACAAGTTTCCTCAGAGATTTAAAGACTATATACATATAAGTGTTTGGATCCACATCTCCACTTGAGGGCTAAAATAATGCTCATAAATAATAGGCTAACAATGTCAAGAATAATTATTAATATGAAATAAAATTTTGCAATAAGAATATTGCTACTATAATAATTGCACGTATATATTACATAAATAACAACTTGAAAAGTTATAATAATTGCATGTATATATTACATAAATAACAACTATAATAGAAAAGTCATAACGCAGAGATTTAAAGACTATATACATATAAGTGTTTGGATCCACATCTCCATTTGAGGGTTAAAATATAAAATAATGCTCATAAGGTTAACAATGCCAAGAGTAATTATTAATATGAAATGAAATTTTGCAATAAGAATATTGCCACTATAATAATTGCATGTATATATTACATAAATAACAACTAAAAAAGTTATAATAATTGCATGTATATATTACATAAATAACAATTACACTATATTAATAACTTGTATACATTACATAAATAACAATTACGTAATAGAAAAGTCATAATGCTATATAACACTATATTAATAACTTGTATACATTACATAAATAACAATTACATAATAGAAAAGTCATAATGCTATTGCTAAAAGAAAAGGCACAACACTATAGCTTTTGACTCTTTATTAGTTGGTTAATAGGTATGTTTTGGTACACTTTTTATTACCTTGTCAATGTTTTGGTTTATTTTTTATTAATTTATTTTTATTAAAATTAAATAAATTTGTTCATATTTTGATTCACTTACATTATATTGATGGAATTAAATAGTTATAGCGGAGGGTAATATTATTTGCCTATTTATCAGAGATTATAATTCATTTAAAAATTGATTAAAATTAAATTATGTCATTAATTATCATTGAAGATTAATAATCGATATTCCCCAAGATTAAACCATAGTTTATTATATACTAAATTATATTAATTAATAATATATTAAAAATATTAAAATGTATAAAATAAAAATTAGTACTTTTACCTAGGTTTTGTATTACGTTGTCCATTAGTAGTTTTGAGAAATAATCCTCCGGAGAGTTGGCATGTGGTTTTGAAAACCACTAAAGGAAGGGCCACGGTAACTTCAATAGTTGACACATAGTATTATTGTTTAAAACCCTTTTACGTTGTCACCTCTGCCTTTAGTTAAACTCCACTTGTTTATAGATCCCATAGTGTAATAATCACCATTGATTTCTCCATTCTATTTGTGAAACCACAAGGTAGGTCAATTTATGAAGGTTGAGACACTATAAATTTGGGGTATAAATATATTAAATTTTTACATAGAATTATTATAGAAAAACATGTTAAATTTTTAATAATCAAAATACCAAATAATAAATAATTTTAAGATTAATAAAATGTAGAATAGATTGGCTCTGTAATGATTGAGAAATTCCTTTTGATCCCTTTTTTCACTTAAGTTTCACACCAATGCATGGAATTGGAAGGTGGAAAAATAACAATGATTCATGCATGTATGTCTTTGATTTAAGTTAAAACATTGTTTATTATACTAAATTATATTGATTAATAATATATTAAACATATTGATTTGTATTACGTTGTCCATTTATGGTTTTGAGAAATAATTTTGTGGGGAATTGGTATGTGATTTTAAAAACTACTATAAGAAAGGTCGTTGTAACTCCAATAATTAACACATATTATTATTTAAAATCTCTTTATGTCACCACAGGCTTGTCCCTTTCATTAAACTCCACTCGTTTATGAATCCAACAATATAATAATTACCATTGTTTTCTCCATTCTATTTGTGAGACCACAAAGCATGTAAGTTAAGACAATATAGATCCTTTTAATTTTCTTGAGCATAAGCATGTTAAATTTTTACAAAAATTTATTATATTTTTAATAATCAAAATACCAAATAATAAATAAATAGAGTAAATCAATATAGAGTCAATGTGTTTTAAGTCAATTTATTTTGCATTCTATTGATCTTAAAAATATTTATTATTTGGTATTTTGATTATTAAAAATTTAACATGATTTTCTATAATAATTCTATGTAAAAATTTAATATGATTTTCTATAATAATTTTATGTAAAAATTTAACATGATTATGTCCAAAAAAATTATAATGATCTATAGTGTCTTAATCTTCATAGCTTGACCTGCCTTGTGGTCTCACAAATAGAATGGAGAAATCAATGGTGATTATTACACAATGGGATCCATAAACGAGTAGAGTTTAACAAAAGGCGAAGGCTACGATGACATAAAGGGGTTTTAAACAATAATGCCTGTCAATTGTTGGAGTTACCATGACCCTTCCTTTAGTGGTTTTCAAAACCACATGCCAACTCTAGATTATTTTTCAAAACCGCTAATGGACAACGTAATACAAAACCCAGGTAAAGGTACTCAAGGTTTGTTTTATACATTTTAATATTTTTAATATATTATTAATCAATATAATTTAGTGTAATAAACGATGTTTTAGTAAATAAATAAATAAATAAAACACTCTTTATTGTTCATCCTTAAGCTTAAAAGAAACGAATTCGAAAAAGGAAATCAAGAAAGGGACCCTACATAACACCCATTACACAAGATTTTCAGGTCAAATTTGCCACATAGTCAGTCTTTTATCTAACAAATTTTCCCACGTAATTTTAAAAGAGCAAATTGTTTGTTCTCTTTGTCAAAATGTCAAAATCTTCTAGGTCGACATTAATTTCTCAACCAACCACATGTTCATGGCATGTATAATGTGAAATCCACAAATAACTCCATTTAAAATACATACAAGGCAGGGACGAACTGATAAAATGGGAGAGTAGAGTGATAAACAAATATTCAATTGCTTACAAAATCAATACAATGGACTCTATTATATAGAGTGTATAGGTTGTTATCAGATCTAACTTATTCTAAAGATAACTGGGGAG
>JZKD02S2192875.1:0-10711 GCA_000966675.3 Picea glauca
TCTTTTCACCTACATTCAAATGAATTCTTGAGTTACAAAGGAAATATTTGGACACAATTTGGAGAATGCAATGGGAATAATGAGTGGATATATGACATTGATAAAAAATAATACGCCAAAGCATTTGGTACAAATCTTGTAATTTCCTTCATCATCATATATATATATATATATATATATAACCAAATGAAGTCTTTAGATATCATTTGTATATAAATGGATAAACCACCGTGGTTTATTGATTTTTAAGAGAGTAAACTAAATTTTTATTTTTATTTTTTAGTGTGAGTTTAATGTTAATCATTTTACAAATAAATGCCTCATATATTATGTGTGTGGACAAGATTCTAAAATTATGTGTGAACAAGATTTTATGTGTGTGGACAAGATTTTAAAATTATGTGTGAACAAGATTTTAAGCTTTTTATTACTATTAGTCCATGACAAAGACTCTTGATTTCATTTCTTTCATTACTATATATATATGTGAGAATAAGTAAAGTGTAGAATAAATTCTATAGTTTACTGAATGAAAGTTATTGATTAGACTATATTTATCATTAACATATCAAAAGAAAATTAAAATTAAAATAAAAATGCATGATAGAGCTTGAGTTTTTTGCAAGTCATTATAATAAGTCATCGCAATGCATGAAAAGTCTTTCTTGTTGCATCAATACTTTTGAACACAATAAATTCCACCATCATTTGCAGGTGAGTGAGAATCCTAATAATGCATATCAGTAGGAAGTTAAAGTTGATTGACATTAAGGTTGGCCTTCTCATGTCATCGTACGTCTGTCCCTTGAAATAAATTTCTCAATAAAGGATAAAAAACTCATGTCTTTGAGTTTATAAAAGGTGAGAGAGATAGATCACAAAAAATGCTAGTGTTAATGGAGAAGGTTTTGGAGAGAACACCACACCTCATTTATAGCTAGGGCATTGGATATAACTACTATACTTCATTTTTTTTTTCCAAGGAAAACCTTATAGGGAAATCTTGGGCACTTCCCTTCATTCTGAAAGTGGTTCCTAGTGTAAAACTATCAATGTTCATTATGACACTTAAACTAGCAAGGAAATCAAGTGAGGCACACAACATAGGCATCCAACCCGAGGGATCAACCCTGAGACATCCTGCATGAATCTCAAAGCACTCAACCACTCAAGCTATCCCACTAGGCTAATGTCATACTTCATTTTCTATGCATGGAACTGTGACAATTATGGGAGTATGAGGGATTATTACACATACTAATAAACAAAGTGTACAAAATTTTGAAAGGTTGAAAGAAATATTATGTATTATTCTTGTCTCTCATAGAATTTATAGTAGGTTAGAGAGACAAAGCACTAGTAATGCTAATGGAGGAGGTATTGGGAAAAAACCCATACTTGATTTACAACTTGGGGGCATTCAACAAATTATAATTATAGAGACAACATAATTAGTGGAATGATCAACAATCATGGTTTGCTTCTTTTGGGAGCTTTGGCAACAATGGATGTATAGGTCAACATTATCCCTCCATCATGTGATGTAGCTTATTATTTCCTTCCTTTCTATTCATGGTAGAAAACGTTTAAATCACTCATCTTCTACCTTTGATAGGAAATATTTTTCCTTATGTCTAAAAACGCCTTGTTGTGTATAGTTATCTAGCCTCATCCTTGTAAATCCTATTGAGATAAGGGTTTTTATAAGTTCACTTAACCATCATTTTTTTTATTCACATCTTTAGTTAAATTTTGTGTACTTTTAATATGATTGGATTCAATATGCTTTGTGATAATTTAACTTGGATATTCATTGTCTTTTTATACAACAATAATCTCATTGTGTACTTCTTACCCACATTGTAGACTAAAACCCTCATTCTCTCCCACTACCCAAGTCCCCTACGCGATTCACGTTATAACCCCTTCCTCACTCTTATTCTTTGCTTATGATAAGAGTCATCATGGTCCCTTCTCCATTGCATTTTCTAGGTCCATGCATCATAGTTATCCACCTATGAGAAAACATGAAATTATTCCATCTATGAAGCATAATTGGCACTTTGTGAAGATCTCTGAGATTGTATGCATTCATAACACATCTACCAATGTAGAGTCTTTTTCTCTTGAAGCACTGGAATCATTCATGCCATTAGTCATCACAATCACGCTATGTGGCTATCGCTAATGTGTAAAAACCCAATTGTTAATCTCTAGAGAAAATATGAGTGCGCTCAATGTTTTTTTATTTGTTTCATTTTAATAAAGATTAATTACTTAGCAATAATTTTATCTTGGTCAAAGTCGGATACTAATTGCATTGAATCTATTTCCATATGGGTAGGGTAGATTCATATTCTCTTAAGCATTGACACCATTCATGCCACCAATTTAATCACAATCAGACTATGTAGCCATCACCATTGTGTAATCACTTGAGTGTGAATCTCTAGAAAAAAATGATCACATTCAATTTTTTTTATCATTTTCTCATAGTATTTATACATTTCTCAACTTAATCATTTGGATTTTGTCTTATAGTTTTGTATTTCTACATTTCTCAACTTAATCATTTGGCTTTTGTCTTATAGTTTTGAATTTATTGAAACAAAATGTTCATAATCTCTTGGGAAATATTTCTCTTTCATTGCCTGGAAAAAATCTTCCTACAATGACTAACTCTCATCCTAGTGGCATAAATCCCCCCCCTAGGGTTTCCCTAAACGTTTTGAAAATTCAAATTGTATTGTTGCTAGATCAATGAATTTAAAGGCATTAACGAACTTTTCTATAGCTAAAATCCAACGATATAGGGTTTCAGGCTCAAGATTACCATCATAGCACATCATTTCTAAATTTTAACACTTCTTCAAATCTTTTTGATAATGAGATTAGTGGTTGTGAAGTTTCTCTTGTAATGTTCAAAGTGCATCCTTTAGTAATTTTGGGTCAAACTTCTGCATAATAGTTTCTAGCTACATATCCAAATTTTAGAATCAATCCTAGTGTGTAAAGAACTGACTTTGATTAGAATTGTATTTCTCCTTTTGTGATGTCTTGCTTTATTTTAGAAGAAATCCATTCAAAACTCCAATTCTAAGTCCTATTTACCCATAACAAAAAAATTCAAAACGTATTCTCATAGCACTTGATGTAGGGAAATCTAGAAAGATAATAGATAAACTAAAGAAAGAACAATGAATTTAACCATGCACACAGTGTGAAAGAAATCAAATACATAAAAAAAAACATTCATAAATCCTAAATACCATATTATTCATTTTTTAGAGGCTTTCGATTGCATAGTATTGTTCATATTTTCCCATGCTAGATTTTATCCCATAAGTAGTCATATTCAAAACTCTAGCATAACTATGTAATGGGGAATCCTTGTTGATGCATTTTCTCCTCTTTGAGTTATTCTCAATTGCTTTACTAACTTATAAAGTTATATGAATTTGATGAATTGCTAATATGCCAATTACTTATACCATTATCAAACATGTGTTCTTTTGTTTGTAGTGTAATATTTTATGCTATGTAATGGGAAACCCTTGTTGATACATTTTCTCCTTTTGAGTTATTCTCAATTGCTTGACTAACTTATAAAATTATATGAATTTGATGAATTGCTAATATGCCAATTACTTATACCATTATCAAACATGTGTTCTTTTGTTTGTAGTGTAATATTAAAAGAAAACAAGAAAAATAAATTAACCTTAAAAACACTTCATAACTTAGCCTAACAAACACCTTATGTTTTAAATATTTTATCAAACATGTGTTCTTTTGTTTGTAGTGTAATATTGAAAGAAAAAAAGAGAAATAACCTAAAAAACACTTCATAACTTACCTAACAAACCCTTTATGTTTTAAATGGAGGCATTGACCATCACATAACTTGAGGGATGACTCATTGAAAGACCACTTGAAAAAAATAATAGCAATTCACAAACCACATCACAAGTTTATGCACACTTGAAAAAAATAATTGCACAACTTGCTCATGCTCAAATATAGACCACATCACAAATTTATGCAAGATGGCATCGGTGTGCCTTCAGTTAATATTTGCAACTTGTAAAACTACTATAACCCCACTATAAGTTTTAATAAAAAATAGTGAGAAAATAAATAACATATGGTAGCTGTAAAAAGTATTATTAACCCAAAAACTACTTTGGAAAGAACAAGCATAAGTTTTAATAAAAAATAGTGAGAAAATAAATAACATATGGTAGCTGTAAAAAGTATTAGTAAACTAAAAACTACTTTGGAAGGAACAAGCATAGTTTACTAGATGAGACTACTTAAAATCCATGAAAACAACCATGGTAAGGGTAACATAAGGGTAGAAGTATATACAAAAACAATATGAAAATGAAAAAGAGAAAAGGGTACCCTCATCTAAACTCTCTTGAATTACATAAAAGCCATGGAATACCATAACTGTGAGTATGTAAAAAAGGTGTTGAAATACCATCAACTTAAATGATAAAATAGAGCCAACAAAATAATTAAAACCTCTATGGACTAATCTTACATAGAAAGAGTCTTCATGAAACTAGGCTATGAATAAAATTAATCAAGGTCATATGTAAGTCTATCCTTGCTGGATATATTACACACGCTTAGGATTTTCTTTTCATTTTCTTTTCCTAAGTTTATTTGGCTATGTTGAGGGTCCCTTAGTCTAAGATATTATCTCCTCATTTAGGATATTCTCCCCTAGACAAGGGTGCCACATACCCTCCAACCAACTCTCAGTTACTGTTCAATTAGACTAGTTGAGTGAAGTGTTGCATGTCAACTTTGGTTTTATCACCAAGTGTTGCATGCTAAGCTTGGGATCATCACCAATAACGCGCACTTGCATTGGGATCATCACCAGTAAGGTGCATTCCACATGTGTGAGTGATCTCCTCCTCATTTCACTCCGGTTTGGCTAGTTAGCTGACGACCGCATGACCAGTTAACTAGGACTAGGTGGCAGTTGACTCTAGTGACTGCTAGTGTGTTCTAGATCTCTCTAGAACACTCCTAATGTGCATTAGTTAACTACTATGATGAGTTAGTTGTGTGATACCAAGTATATCACTTGTATTGCATCATTTTCTCTCATTTGGTTAATAAAAATTCTTTCATTCTTTTCTCCATTTTTGTCTCTTCTCTTCACACCATTACATATTGTGTATGCTTCATTGTTAGCTAGATTTTTTGTGCAGGTATCTCATAAAATCTACATGGTATTAAAACCCACATGAGGCTAGCAAGGATCATCACCAACACTCTTTTGCAAGTATTGAAGACGAAACAAAGAAACAAGAAAGACGAAATTTTCTGCATATGCAATTCTAACACCATATAACTACTTTGAATGGAAGCCAAGAATTACCCACGTGATCATGGGAAAAGGCTTGTATAAGATAACTATGGACACATAAACATAACCCACTTTAGGAGCTAAAAAATCCAAGTACTTCAACCGCATGGACGAGTCTTACGGTCTCCTATGCATGCCTATTTCTCTCGACCTATGGTTTCATATCGATGCATGCAAGACACCAAATGAGATCTGGACCACCTTGGATGATCTATTTGGAAAGTAGGATGAAATGAGGGGCAATTTGTTTGAAGTAGAATTGAACTCCTTGGATCTAAAGAACTTTGACAATCTTCGATATTTCTTCACCAAATTTAAATCTCTCCTTCGTGAATTGAAAGACCATGGTATTGAAAAATACAAAGAAAAAAAACAACTGATTCTTGATATCATGGAAAAACTTGGACCAAAATATAATGTATTTTTATCCACATTTCATTCTAATATATTCATCATAGGATCAACTTGGACAATTCCTTCATTGTCAAAATTAATTGAGGCTTTGACACATGAGTAGGATAAGCTCATTTAGATGGGAATAATCAAGGGCCCAAAGGCATATGCAATTTTTGTGGATGATGGCAACAACTCTCAAAATCCTAAACACAGACATAAAGGCAAAGGAAAGGTGTAGAAGGAAGGGTACTCCAAACCCTTCAATGATTACTCCAGTTCAAAAGGTGGAAAAAACAAACAAGGGAAGAAGTGTGGTTACTACAATCGCGGGAACCATCTAGAATCTGCATGCATGAATAAGCAGATTGATTAGATGGAACAAATTCTTCAGAAAAACAATCTCGGGGACTTCATTCCTGAGGATACTAAGAATAAGTAAGAAGATCAATCCCCTAAGAAAGGTAATCCTCATGAATTAGTAGTTGTACATTATTCTCCTGACACCCAGATTGTAGATTCAGACGCTTTCCATCACATGGAAAACATAAAGAATATTCTATCTTTTGTAACTGCATGCACGAGGCTTCTTATCCTTATGGGGGATGACTCTCTAGTTGAGGTCACCCGAAAAGGGAGAGTGGAACTAGACCATGGAAGCTTCGAGAACATCCTGCATGTTCCTCAACTTTCCATGAATATTCTATCAATGTATCAGATTACACACTCAGGCTCATGCAAAAAGGTGGAGTTTGCACCAAACTCCGTGTCCATATTTGACATGCAAGAGAACTCCAAAATTGTTGTAGGGGAGGTAAATCATAAATCTCGATTATATAATTTTACTAAGTTTACTGAACCTGATTCCTCTGTACCACTTACGAATGTTGATGACATTAGTAGATTATGGAATAAGAGGTTTGGTCACTTGAACTTCAGGTACATGTAACAACTTAGTAAGAAGGGGTTAGTCACCGGGTTACCTGATATCCACTTTTCCGAAGGGGTTTGTGAAGGATGTGTCCTTGGTAAGCATCCTAAAGAGAAGTTCGAGAAAGGGAAGGCTCACAAAGCCTCCTCTCCATTGGATATGATTCACAGTGATCTCATGGGTCCATTCCCACATCCATCCATCGGTAAGGCAAGGTACATGCTTACATTTTTGGATGCTTACTCACATTATACTTGGGTATTTTTTCTGAGACAGAAGTTAGAGGTCTTTGAGCACCTAAAGGAATTCAAAGAACTTGTTGAGATTCAATTAGTAAGAAATATCAAATCCCTCTGTACAAATAATGGGGGGGAGTATGTCAACAAATCTGTTTAGAATATTTCTCTTAAGGTTGGGATACAATTGCAACATACAATACCATAAACTCCGCAACAGAACGAGGTTGCTGAGAGGAAGAACATATCTCTCAAGGAGATGGAATCTTGCATGTTGCATGCAAGGTCACTTCCTCATAAGCTTTGGGATGAGGCACTTAACTATGCCAATCACATTAAGAACAAATCCCCTCACAAATATATTAAGGACAATTTTCCTTTTGAGGCTTGGAGCGACAACAAACCATTAGTCACCCACTTTCATATCTTTGGATCACAAGCATGTGCCCGCATTTCCTCTGAGAAGAGGAAAGCATTAGATCCACAAAACCACCCATGCATATTTGTTGGATACCAATATGGTGCGAAGGGATACAAACTTATTGATATCTCTACAAACCAGCTTATCATTGATCGCAATATTCAATTTGAGGAAAGTATCTCACATGATCCACATGAGTTGCATGCAAATGCTTTTGTCCTTCCACCAGTTCGAGATGACAAGTATGCACATTCAAAATCCACTTCAGATTTGAGTTTTGATACAGAACCAGAGGATTCAGAGGATACATATGCACAATCATAGCATTCATATGCATAGTTAATACATGCAGATGAGGAGCCACAACAGATTCCCAAGTGGGCAGAGTCCACATTTCAGGATGCAGGAGACCTTGTTGGGGATCCATTGGATTTGAGGAGGACTTGATCTCAGTTTGATGATCCTCTTCATGTACTCACTTCCACTGAACCCACAATGTCTTTTCATTGTTATATGGTCCAGTATTTATACCCACAGTCCTACAAAGAGGTTGTAGGGAACCCCTGATGGGAAGCAATCATGCAAGAGGAGTACAACTCTCTCCTCGAGAACCAGACTTGGGATCTGGTTATGCTTCCTTCAAACATGAATATTGTTAGATGCAAATGGGTCTACAGGACCAAAAGGGAAGTGCACAGACAGGTGAGCATACAGAAGGAAAGATTGGTCGCCAAGGGATTTTAGCAGATCCATGAGATCGACTATGATAAGACTTTTGCTCCAATAGAAAAGTTAGATTCTATCATGTAGGAACTTGCCATTGCAAAAACCGGGGGATGGAAAGTACATAAAAATTCTTTTCTTCATGGGGATCTCTCATAGGATATTTATATGGAGCATCCTCTTGTATTAATATATAATTCATCTTTAGTGTGCTGACTCAAAAAGTCTCTCTATGGCCTCAAGCAGACACCTAGAGCATGGTACACAAAGATGGATTCCTACTTGCTCTCCAAGAATTTTGTTAGATGAAAATCCGATCCAAATGTCTACATGTTGAGGACCAATGACTCACTTCTAATCCTAGTACTATATGTGGATGATATTTTGATCACTAGCAGCTCGGTTTCAACGATTTCCTCGGTCAAGGGCATTCTTAATGACATATTTTCGATGAAGGACATGGGTCCACTCCATTTTTTTCATGGTATCAAGATCATCTAGGATGCTTTAGGAGTCAAGCTATCTCGGGCTAAGTATGCTCGGGATCTCATGGAGAGATTCCTCATGACAAACTGAAAGTCTGCACCTACACCCTTCTTATCTGGGGTTAGACCCGAGGATGGTCGGGATACACCAGTGGTTGACAACACCTTATATAGACAACTTGTGGGGATCCTTTTGTATCTCACCCACACCTGACCAGATCTATCATGTGTAGTAGGGGTAGTCTCTAGGTATAGGCATGAGCCGCATGAGTTACACTGGAAGGCTACCACGTGCATCATCAGATACATTTAGGGCACCATCAATTATGAGATCCAATATCCAACAGGTTGCAAGTTGGACCTCATAGGATTCACCGATTATGACTGGGATGTCGATGTCATTGATTGCAAGTCCACATTTGGATACACTCTCATTTTGGGTGTAGGGCCTACCTGTTGGTTGAGCAAAAACAAGTCAACTATTGCTTTATCTTCAACAGAGGCTGAGTACAAGGGAGCATTCAAAATCACCATCCAGGCATTGTGGATACATAAATTCCTCATCGAGCTCGACATTCAGTTCCACCATCCGAATGTGATCTGGTGTGACAACCAGAGTACACTTAAATTTGTAGAGATCTAGTACAAATACAACGAATAAAACATATCGAGATCCATATGCATTTTATCAGGGAGTTGGTTCATGACAGGGTCATCGATTTGCAATACTTCTATAATATCCCCCGGTAGTGCCCCAGTTATGTTATGAATTGTAATCATGTTTATGAATTGTAATCATGTTTTGTAGGCTGGTGAGCTGAGTATTGATAAGTTAGTGGGCTTATGTGTTTATTAGGCCAGAGAGCCTAAGTGTTATAGGCCAAGAGCCTGTTTTTGTATATGTAATTATGCAGAACATTAATAAAGATTAAATATCGTTGCGTGCAGACCGACCACAAAGAAAGAGTGATGGGGGACTAAGCTTCCACAAGGTGGGTAAGGGAAAGGGGGATGAAAGGTTGGAAAAAGGGGCTAAGCTTAGGGGCTTAAGTCCTTGAGAATAATATTTTATTGTTATTCCAAAGCTGTAGGACAAACATGTTTTTATCCTAAGTCTTGGGAGAGGCAACACATGCAACTCTAACGTGTGAAAAAGGTAACACATGCAGCTCCAGGAAGACAAGTGTCGACCTGGGCACATGTAGTTAAAAACTGAAGCATCAGCTAAGTTGGGGGTTCTTTCTACCAGTTTTTCCGATCCTCTATCTGAAACCGTGCGACCTCTATGTTCGACCTCTGCTTAATATTATTGTCACATATCCTGAAAACCCGAAATCCATGAACCGTTCTGTGTCTTTTGAGGAATCCGACACCTGAGTAATCGCCTTATCTGTGCCGTGTTTCAGGGTGGGCTGTTGCCGCCTACGGTTCCATGCCCATCTGCTATTACTATTGTCATCCCTATGTGAATGAGTGTTGGTTCATTGTTTTTGTCCTCACCTGGATGGAGCTGAGGCAAGGAGTGTGCTAAAGAAATGGGATGTCATACCCGTGGTAGAAGAGGTAGGTTGTCAGGCCTGTGAGCAACTCTCTACAGGAGAGAGAGTCCATTGGGAAGTGGTTTTCTCCCAGAGAGAGTCCAACACCAGCTACAGAGCTCTGAGAATTCTTGATCTGACCTATTGCTGAGACCCAGAGAGGGAGGTGAAGCACTGATGGACTGTTCTTGTAAAGGTGTATACTCCCAGGTGGAACAAGCATGTGGGTAATGAGAGTTCATGAGTAGTGGGCGTAAGAAGGCTCCTGGAGAGAATCCTTCCGGTTGCTCTGTGTAGTTTTCCTGTAACCTCGAACTAGTCTAGGATTCCCTTGCCCGGGGTGGAGCTTAGTCCCAGCTCGGGGGTGACCCATTGTTGAGCATGATGAGCAGCGTGGTCTAAGGGTGGGAGGTTTGTGGAAGGTCTGTACGTAGTTGGTGGAGTTACTACAATTTCAAAGATAAATATCATTAGGTGTTTAATTTCAGTTAAAATGCATGTTTGTGATGCTTGTAATATTATCATGTATTCCGTTGTTGTTAATTCTATTTAAGTCTGTATGATGGTAGTAATTCTATGTTAAATGTGTTAATTTGAT